>WUAM01000301.1:3591363-3626651 GCA_024336885.1 Actenoides hombroni
TGGGTCACAACAACCCCAGGCAATGCTACAGGCTTGGGGAGGAGTGGCTGGAAAGTGCATGGCAGAATAGGACCTGGGGGTGTTGATCAACAGCTATCTGAATGTGAGCCAGCAGGGTGCCAGGATGGCCAAGAAGGCCAACAGCATCCTGGTTTCTATCAGCACTAGTTTGGCCAACAGAACTAGGGAAGTGATTATGCCACTATACTCAGCACTGGTGAGGCTGCATCTCAAATCCTGGGTTCAGTTATGGGTCCCTCACTCCCAGAAGGACATTGAGGGGCTGGAGAATGTACAAAGAAGGGCAGCCAAGCTGGGGAAGGGTCTAGAGCACAAGCCTTACAGGGAGCAGCTGAGGGAACTGTGGTCTTTCAGCCTGGAGAAAAGAAGGCTGAGGGGACACCTCGCTCTCTACAGCTGCCTGAAAGGGGGTTGGAGCCAGGTGGGGTTGGTTTGTTCTCCCAAGTAAAAAGCAGTAAGACAAGAGGAAATGACCTCAAGTTGTGTCAAGGAAGGTTTAGTTTGGACATTAGGAAAAAAATTTTCAGTGAAAGAGTTGTAAAGCACTGAAACAGGCTGCCCAGGGAACTGGTGGAATCATCATTCCTGGAGATATTTAAATCACGTGCCTAACTGAATGGGAAAAAAAATAAAAACAAAAATGTTTTGTAGGTCACTGAAGTTCATAATTTCTGAACTGAGAGTTCAGATGTCATCTGTGATCAAAACACCTTCTGTGTTCATTCCGTTTGTGAGAAATATCTTCTTCTGTTTAAAGTTACTATCGCCTGGAGCCAGGAAAAGTTATTATGATAAAAATAGCACTACCATCTAGGATATCTTTGTGTACTTATTCTACAACCACAAGCCATCCACACCTTCATTTCAGCAGATCAAACCTGAGAAGACAGTAGGGCTATCTTTCTCCATGTATAACACTAAAAGACTAATTAGCAGGGTAAAATTCAGGTATTTCATATTTAATTCAGTAAACAGATACGATATACAGGAAAGACAGCAAGCACATGCAGCACTGTAATGTGAGAAGGAGTGCAATGGAAGGTGTCTACACAATTCCAATCATTTCTTTATCTTGCAGCCTCTCTGACATGATTAAAATTTGTTGGACAATTTCTAGGCAATATTAGATCTGGATGAACACAAGTTTGTTAATCAGTTTTTCCCAGCAGATCAGCTGTCCTCTGTGGTTTGTACTACCTTAACATGACAATATTGTTCCCCAGTGTAGGCTGCAGGATGTAGACGTTCAACATTACCCTTATCTGAAACAATTACTTCACATACCAGAGAGTAATGAAGGACTTGTGAAGTGTTTTCCCCTTTAGCTGTAACCAACAATATCAAGAAAGATCAAAGGAGGGCTTTTCCCCAGATGTCACACTCCATTTCCACTTCATTTCTCTTTGCTTGGTTTGATTGATGCTCCAAGCTAAGGAAAAGAGCCTTGTTTTTTCTGAGCTGATTTTCTCTCTCAAGCGTAAACAAGCAGAGATGTGTAGAGTGAGTAGCACAGGAAGACAACAATCTAAAAGCAAATGAAGAATATCAGGATTGAGTACAACCCAGAGTCCTGTGAGAACAAGAAAAGCAATCAGCATCTCCAAGGTTGACCACCCACACTGGTGGCCTAATAAGCAGCCAAAGAGATGGGTTATGTGTGACAACCCTATAGCATATTGCAAATATAAACACTGTATCGTGTGCTCCCTCCTGGCCAGGATTTGGAGTACAGCAGTGCTCGTGTCTGGTTCAAACCATGGGGCACCTGCTCTGCAAGCAGGATGAAAGGAGGGTATCTTGGAGCAGATCCCGAACTAAGAAACCACCAAGAATGGATATTTCTCTTGGTCCAGGGTTTTGGGGTGTCCAAGTACATGTACCCTACAGTGCCATTAACCCTATTTGCATAGTACATCCTGTGAAACTATAATGACATTTGAGCTTTCGAGGTGACCCGGCCCTTCCTCCTCAATCCTCATCTACAACTACACATCTTTTAACCTTCTGATTCTCTTCCCCATCTCACCAGTGGAGAGTGAGTGAGCAGCTGTGTTGTGGTTGGTTGTCAGCTGGGGTTAAACCATGACACTGTTTTTGTCAAATAACCTATTGCATGCTTTTAAATCATGACTGGAAGAGGCAGTAGGCCTGATGTTACCTGAGAGATTAGTGCATGTCTCCAGGGCCAGAAAACTGGGGTTCACACCTCCACTCAGCTGAGACATTCTGTCCTATGCTCCTCATAGTTCTGTCTTTACTTCACTACACCCTCTTGAAGCTCATGCTTGGGTACAGCTCGGGACACCAAGCTTGTAGCTGTCCAGAGGAGGAACAGGCAGAGCCAAGGCTGTCTCTTCTGGAGCCCATTACATGAGGATCTTGTTGAAACAACAATGTAGAACACTAACACCTCAAAAAGTGATTCTCCCTCATTGACAGCACCTAGTGTAGGTGCAAGAGCAACCATTAAATAATGTAGAATATAATATTAATGTCAGTTAACTGGGAAAAAAAACATTAATATGCAGGAATGCCATTTACATTATGTCCTACCTGGTGACTGAAAGGCAACAAAAGGGTAAGTGTGCATTAGATCATAAAAATGATGATAGTTTGCCCTAATAAAATGCATTACTGTCATCAGAAGCACCTGAAATATTTACAATCAAGTCTCCATTGTCCCTTTGCATCTGCTAGGATTTAATTACGATGGTAGCACCAGTCTGTTAATATTGCTTTGAGCTGTCTTAATTTGCCTTCTGTAATTTAGGCAAATTACAGGGGGTGAGAAGGGCTGAATGAGTAACCTTATTATCAGAGAGACCTTTTTCAGTATACAGAAGGTTAAAAAAAAATTAATTACAACAACCAAAGAAAAGAGAACACAGTTCAGGACAAAACTCCCCCTTTTAGATGGCTGCTTTTGTAACAGAAACTTAATTTACTTAACCACATGTTAGAATAAATTTTTTTTTTTTTTTGGTCTTTAGGTCAGTATTTTGTTGAGACTATAATATGTGATCCTTGGTCAATGGCCGTTATTTGTATTTATGGTATTGTAGATCATCCTTCCACAAAGGAAAAGAATTATGATTCAGAAAATTGCTATGTCCAAACTATAGCCTTTCTCCAGGTTTGGGGTTTTTTGTTGTTGTTTTTTTGGGGGGGCGTGGGGTTTTTTTTAAAGAAAAAAACAAACAAACAAAAAAAGAAGAGGCAGTGTTTGTGGAAGATTTTCTTGTGTCTGCCTTACTGGTATAAATGCAAAGTGCTCACATTAAAATGTATGAAATTACCCTGGCATAAAATTAATATAGGAGGAGATTTGAGTCCATGCTTTTTGTATAGATTTTGAAGTATCAAAACTGCTGCTGCTACATCAAGAGCTGCATTCATGTAATTCAGGAAAGGATGGGGTCTAATGCACTCTGATTATTCCTTTATCAATTTTCACTGGCAGCACTAGTCTATACTATTGAATAAGTTATTATGCTTTGATTGATTTTCCTTCTTCAGGCATGAATTTTATATTTGAGGTAATTCCTGTAAAAGAAAGAAAAGTGATGCCACAAAACATGAACCCCAGCTTTTCAAAGCAAAAAGTGATTTGGGTAATTCCCATGAAAGAAAAATTTGCAGTAATTTGTTCTGCATTTGACATTTAAAGAAAGACCAGGGAATTTCTCAGTAAAAGGTTGGATTTTCATTCTGATGGGTTTTTTTCTGTCCTCCTCACTGCAGGAATTGATGATGGCTGCTTTCAAGGAGAACTGATTAAAACATACTGAAGACTGTGACAACCTCTCCATTGACTTCCATGAGTTTTGGATCAGGCCAAGATGAGGTTTGCTTGGCTTCCAAGACTGCTGGTTTCCCTGTTCCTAGATTTCATCATGAGGTAGCCAAAATGTGCTTTTTATATTGTGGAAATAAGAGGATAAGTTCTTACTCTGTTTCAGAGAGGTATTTCACCATAAGATTTCAGAGTCCATTTATTTGGGGCAGTTGGCATGTATTTTCATAACTGACACATGTAATTTACTTGATACCAGAGAGACAAACACAGATATGCTGTATTTATTCAGGAATAAGACTTTTTTTTTTTTTTAAATGATTCAATGGCTGTCCTGAATAAATAATCTTCTGCATATCATTTGCTTTAAGATGGATGAGCTATATTATCAATATTAAAGATAGTTAAGAATAATTACACTACACAATATAAATCAACCAGTTGCTGTGAGGGATGTCACCTTGTATGACAAAAGTGGGAGTGTAGGAAATTAGAAAGGAGATTAATGTCATGTTCTGATGCTCTTGAATAGAAGTTATGTATACTTTGCATCTCTACTGCTTGATCTTTCCATACCTGGGGTAAATTGGTTTATGAAACATCCAGATGCACATAATGAAAGATTAGATACAGTAAACACTTAAATTAATCTGTCTACTAAGTGTGTCCATAATCAATACCAGGACATAGATTTTTAGCCTCTTGACCTAAATTTCTCACTAATGAGAGGTTTAGTTTTACATTTAATGGAGCTCTTCTGAAAGGCAAGTATCTGACATCTCATCTGATCACAGCAAATGACCTTCCTCTTTGAAGAGAACTTTAGTTTATTGGACTTAAAATCCTCTCCTAACGAGGATCACTGATAAGCACTGAAGCTGTCTGGAAGGGGAGACCCCAGTGTGGCAGCCAGTGACTCCACTCAGTGTATAGCTACACTATACACTGTGTGAAGATGTGAACACACTCTGCCTGTGATTTGAGCTGGCCAAACCCCACTGGCCATGGCACCAAGCAGTAGGAGGTCAGGCCCAGCACCGTGCTGATGGAGTCACACAGCTTTTGCATACACCTGGGCTGGATCCTGGGGGCTCAGAGCACAGGCAGGTCATTGCTCCGAGGTCATCACCATCGTGTATGCATGATCACTTTCTGGATGCATTCTAAAACTACTAGGAATATGCCTGTGGTGTCTTATTTGAAGTGCTAAAGGTGAGGAGGGCCAAGAAATCTGGCTGGTGTTTAGGGCTAAAATGCTGTGTCAAAAGAAAACATACTCTAAGCTTTGCCTTTGCAATTACAGCTTGATTCTTTAATACATATGAGCTGCGTTCCAGCACAACGCATCATACCATCTGCCAGATGCTGCCCTTGGGAAGAGAGAAGAATCTGTAACATAAAGGAAAAAAGTCCATTTTTCATAACAGTTTTCCTTTCTTAGTCCTTAGATAGTTTTAAATTAAAATAGATTCAGCAAATTCCCATTAAAAAACATACTGAGACAAAAGCTTGCAAGTTTTCACTCTCAATACCTTCACATTGAACTGGACTGGTCTGCTGACCAAGTCTGGGTATGTTTTGATGTGGCCACCAATGCCTAGAAGGCTGCTTTAAACTGGGAATTATTTTAGAATTAGGATACTGTGGCCTTAACAGATCTGCTTGGATCTGTAGCTTAAAATAAATTGAGTCATTAGAATGTGTAGCATGGTTAATGCTAACGAGCTGGTTGGTTTAATTACATAAGATAATAGCTCTAATCATTAGAAGGTGGGGGTTTTGTTGGTGTGCTGTTTGCTTTTTTTGGTTTTTTTTAACCTAGCAGCAGCAATGATGCTAATATTCTCTATGCTAAATGTCTCCTCATGTTTACTGTTTATCATGTCTGGTGATACAACCTCAACAGTAGTAAATAGAAAAATAATAAAATAAAACCACACTGAAAACATGTGTCTGACGCTGATTTTCTGAATACAGACATGTTTTCTCACCTCTCTTCTTTGTCAGTTGGAAAGTAATACTCACAGACCTTCCAAGCTCCGAAAAGCCATAGAGATGTGAACTAACACCCCTGGTCTATTTTTAAAGAGAGAAAGTGCTAAATATCATCATGGGGAGTAAAGTCTACTTACAGCAGCAGGCCTAAGCTGTTCACTGTTAACCTTTTTTTACTACATACTCTTTGTACGAAGGCCCTTTGAGTTATAACTTGCTGTCATATCATTATTAGAACAGTACATAGAAATAATGAATGTATTTTAAAACTTTAATAATAGGTTACCTGATCCTCAGAAGACACCTTTGTCAACCACCTGGTGTCTTTCTGATGAGGTTCATCATTAAGTGTATCTACACTGACCCTGATGAAGTTTGTAAACCTCATCCAGGCAATGAAATACCAGATGTTGATGAGCCAGATCAGACACACAGAGTCACCTGCTCCACTGAATAAATCAGGCTCATGTGAGAAAATACATGGAAGCACCTAACACAAGCCATACCTTGGGAATGGATGGGGAAAAAGCACCTCACTATGAACCCTCCTGAGTCAAAATCAACCTGTGGCCAGATGGGAGATGACTAGTGAATGTGAACAGAGAATTGATCTCACCTGGTGTCCTGGTTTGAGTGAGAACAGAACTAATTCTGTTCAGAGATTTTACTTTTCATCTCAGTCTCTTCTTAGTAACTGCACTGTCTAAAGTTAACAGCAGATTTTTGCAGACAGTGGCTGCTTCCAGCAGTGATAACACCCCATGTTTAGAGTTAGTACCAAGGGTTAGTGTGCAGACCAAGGTCACTGCTAAATTTTGTGCACCACATTGGGGGTGCAGAAAATAAAAGGCTGCACCTGTGGGGAGGAGCAGCCAGGACAGGTGACCCTGAACTGACCAATGAAGGATTCCAGCCCATAGATGGCATATTCAGTATAAAGCTGAGGGATCAGGAGTGTTAAGCTTGCTTCTTTAATGGCCAGTATCTGAGGAGGACTATGTCTTTTTTGCCTTTGATTCCCAATCTGTGTCTTTCTGAGTCCAATGTGGAACTTCTTCAGTGCCTGCTCCACAGCATCAATGGTGATGGTAATGCAATTGCTACTGATTTTGTATGTATTTGTATATTCCATATTATTATTTTCATTAAAGCTATTGTAGTTTCCTAACCCATAAATCCCTCTCCCTTATTCCCTTTCTATTCCCCTTTGTAAAGTGAGAGGGGTTAACAGAGAGTGACTGTTATAGGTCTAGTGGATGGCTCTGACCTTAAACCTTCACCTGGAAACAGGAAAACAACTCTAGGGAGTTTTGTCTAATACTGGGGGTTCACTGCAGAAATCAAACTACTTAACCTGATAGTTGAATTTTTCTTTTAGAAGTGTATGGATCTATTACAATACCTTACCAAAGCCATCTGCCATTTGCAGGGTCAGCCCACCTAGTTCTTCTTCCCTGCAGGCAAGCTCCACCTTGCAGTGTGTACCTCAAGAGATGTGGGCCAGTGCATGACACTGAACATGCAGAGTCCAAATTATGATCACAGGCTGTTTTGCTGGATTCTCTGAAGAGAACAAAGCTTGCAAAACTCGTGACAAGCTCAGCAGCCTCTCTGTATTACTGGTCTTGCCTCTACATGGAGCATTATAAGAGTTAAGTGCTGCATTATTCACAAACTAAAAAGATGATGTATAAAGAGTATCTGCCAAGCAGAATATAAATGGTCATACTTATGCTGTGCGGGGAGTGTTGGCCACATATGTCCCATAAGGCTTCCTGTCAGAAGGGTGTTAGGTGAAAGCTAAATACCTGAAGAGCAGAGAATTAAGTGTTGACTGTCATTTATATTTATTAGACCATATGCTTTGCTGTCAGGGGGCATGAATGTTGTATGCTCCAGGGCTGAGAGCAACAGTCCCATCTGCTAAGGCAGCTTCACAACTACTGACTTGTGTTTTTTGATGTGGACCCAATACTGAATGTGAACAAGATCTCCAGGACCTTACCAGTTTAACAGCTGAACCATCACTGAGAGTCTCAGTGCTTTCCAGGACATAGGCTTGTAATTCAGAGTGGTTTTTATATCTATAGAAAATACATTTAAAGTATTCCAACCTCTTTAGTAGATCAAGATGCATAATAGAATAGATGCAATATTTTATGTCAAGTTTTGGTTTTCGTACTTTGGAGCCAAGAATGAGGGTTAAGAGCTGATGTCTGAAGAAATTATGCATTTTGAAAAATATTTGCTTTATATCACATTTGCTGCATGCAGGATAGATGTTATGTATATTTTCACTGAAGTAGAATGTGCAGTGATATATTTCTTTATTTCAGTCAAATGTAGATGTCTAGCCTGCTGTTATATATGATTAAATAGCTACATTTACTGCTCTGAAATTATTCTTAATAACACCATTGCTCTCAACCTGCTTCTTAAGCTCCAGAAGGGAAATTGGTATTGTGGCTAATTATTTTCAGCAACTCTGAATACCGTAAAGCTGCACACACTAGAATTACACATATGACTGTTCATAAAAACACACACCCCACTGCTATAGAACAATAGACATTAAAATAAATCCCTTCTGTTTTATCCATATATCATAAATAATAGGTACACTTGTGATGGATGGTCTGCGGAGTAACGCCTTACTTTTCTCAGCAATTGTTTCACTCACTTATCTTTAGAATACAGCTCTTGCTAACAGTGAAGAAAGGGACACCTACTTCCCACCATGGCCATTTAAAAGTAATAGCCTCACACCATTTGTCATTTTCATTGCAGTGTGGTTAGTAAAGGACCAGCTACAGAAGACTTATTTTGGACTTGGCATTTGACCATGAAATTCCCAAATTGCAGGCATAGTGTTTGAAGTATTCAACGGAACATGGCTCATGTGCTCCCTTTGCAGAGGGACCTGGCCTGCAATATCCAGTGGGCTACTCCTGAGGATGAATGAGTCACCTGAAGTCAGACTTAATAGTCTTGTTTATTGTTTGGTTTTTGGAAGTCTCCAGTTTAGATTCTTGTTGCAGATGTCACAGAGGTGAGGACCTAAACCAGCTTCTGGAACAGGACATAGCACTTTTCTTTCTCTAACCTCATACATGGAGGCCACGTGCACTGGCCTCTCAATATCTCCACAGAAAAATGGCTCACGCAGCTTGGTAAAGCGTAACCCGCACTCCTATGTTCATTCTGCTTTGTACAAAGCCAAGAGGAGGGTTCTAGGGAGTGCTGAAGTCCTTCACTCTTACCTTGAAAAGGAAACCCAGAAACTAAGAGGTACAGCCTGAAAAACACAACAAAACACCACCAAAAAAAATCCTAAACTCAACAAACAATTTTATTTTATCCGAATCTGACATCTTTCTGTTACTGAAATAAAGCTTATCAGTGAATGGGTTCAAAAAATGGGCCTTTTTGATCTGAATTCACCATTTCTGACATTAGGTGCTTCACCTTTAACTGATTTGTCTCAAGGTGGTTTGGGAGCTCTTCTGGTAATCAAAGGTGTTTCCTCTCCTAAGACAGATTACCCTGAAGGGCAGTTTGTTTCCCTAATGATTTTATGCTGAATGTAGCTAACTAGATGACAGTTTTTCAGAAAGACAGATGAGATGAATCTCACCTTTGGGGCCCTGACCCACTGCAAATGAATTGGCAATGGAGAAACCAACACTATTAAAATAATTTTAATTTCCATTCTCAATAACTCTTGAAGGTGAGAGAGAAGAGCTGCATAAGCTTAGAACATTCCTACTTGAAGTTATGAAGATGCAAAACCAAGGTTATTTCATGTAAGGCACCTGTTCTTGTGGAGTGACTTGTTTCCTGTGTGTTCCTAACAAAAATATTTCAATCTCTTATCTCTGCTCAGCACTAAATTATGAGCTTGATAGTAGATAGACTGTTATTTTGCATGAGTAGATGCTGCATTCATTTCTGAGGTTTTAAAATAATTCTGTTTAGCAGCTTGATCTGAGATGAAAGCATGTGCCTGTTACTTATTCCTAGTCAACAAATACAAGGTATATAACTCACACAAAGAGAGCAACATCTGGCACAATCCTTGCTGCTGGGACTAGTGGAAACTGCACAAGGTATCCCCCATTATCCCATCAGCCTAATTTTGCTAAGCTCGTTTTAATGAAGCAGAGGAAGTGTGACTGCCTATTCAGCCTCTCGTCCTGGGAACATATTGTAATTAACTGCCTGAGCAGCTGTACAGTGGTAGGAGAAGGCTTTAAATGATGTGGCTCTGTTGATATTGCTTGTGTTAAGATGATTTTGGAGGTTGGAAAGGAAGATCTGATTGCCTTTTATGACAGCATCTAAAGCTTAAATGAGTTCTGACACCTGAAGGAAGAAGAAATAACCTGCAGACTTCACATCAGCAGTCTGTAAAATGCATTTGGAAGCTTGATCACTGTGATCTAACCTTTGCAGTTATTTCAGCCCCTCCAGTTATTGTTATGTATTTGATCCTCAAATGTTGTTTAATTGATACTGTGAATGTTAACGTCAACTCGATGGCAAAGGGTCAGCTATTCACTGTGTAAGCAAATTTCTTCCTTATTGCCAGGAACCAAGACATCACCAATGACTTTTCTCATGAGTAAATAGCAATGGTTCATTGAGAATCTGAAAAAAATGTACTTGGAGAAATTATTACAACATGTTATTAAATGAGAACAAGTGCAGTTAGTCTGGCAGACAGCTACTGTTCTTAAGGCAAGGACAGGGCAAGCCTTGAATAGTACATTTAAGGTATTAATAGCAATGGTTAAAATCTTCTGTAGGATGACATAATAGTTCTGCAAAGCTGAATGCTATCTTTGTTTCTAACAAGTAGACTGAGATTAAGACAAATTATGGTATAAAGTCCATCATGGCAAATTATTATTAAATGCATCTGTGAGCCAAAAGGCTGCTTAAAGACTTCTGCACCTCTCTGTCCTGTTTCAGTGACATTCACAAAAGATTTGAACAGAGGAAGATGCCTTCCAGTTTACATGCTAACCAACTGACAATCCACCACTTAAGAAATTTCACTGCAAAACAGTGACAGTAGATCATGCAAAAGCAAGACCTAGCAAGAAAATATATCCTAGATTTCACGTGTTTCTGAACTCAGAGTCCTAATACTCCACCAAACGCCACCTTTAAACAGTCTGCACTGATCATCTAACAAAACCTTCAGGAACACGTGTTGGGCTTGGAAATTGGGTTTCGATTTAATTTAGTGGGAAATCTTTATGTGGCCAGGCTCAGTCTTCCCCTGGGAGGGGATGAGACGTACTCCTTTGTGTTACTGGTGTGGTGTGTGCTTTGCTTGCCTCTTTGGTCTGCTGGAAGCAGGGAAAGCCAGCTGAGTGTGTCAAGGATGTGCTTCGAAGTGCTTGATGAAGGGGAGTCTGTTGGGAGCTCTGAGAAACAGTATGGGAAAGAGCAGTTTGGTTAAACATCTCATCCATCTTTAAGAACCTCAGCAGACTCTGCATCTGTTTAGGGAGCTAGTTCAGTGAGGAGGCTGCCAACAGGACACGCAGCTCTGAATGATCCTGGAGCAGGAGCAAGCAAGGGTGTTGCTTTGTAAAGCCTGTGATGTCATGAATGTTTTGTTTCCTTCTGTTTGTGAAAACAAGACGTTCTTGCAACTCCTATTTTTAGATAACCTTCATAGCTATGTATCTTGGCTAGCAATGGTTTTGCTCCATATCTGCTTGTTTGCAAAAATGACTTGATGCATCTTGTTTAAGGACATAAGGTCCCCTGTGAAGAAAACATTTCTCACAAGCTAGTTGGGTAGTGTTGAATGCAGAAGCCTCTGGGCCTTATTAGTGTTATTATTTTTATTTCGGAGAGCACCACAGAGATTTGAGAACACTTGTTCTTTGGCTGGAAGAATGGGTTTCCCCATGAAGAGTTGCTACAGGGGCATTACAATCCAAAGTGGAAATGGTACAGCACAAAGCACACAAAGTGGCATTCTGACATGATTATGGGGGAATATAAATTGCAGACACATTAGTACTAAGGACTAAATATCAGCATGAATATTTGTCTATTCCAGCTGTAGATTCTACCAGAGATTTACACACATAAATGCCTAATAGTACCAAAGCATTTGTTCCAAGGGTATGGATTTTCATATTTGTGCTGTTATGAGCAGTATTAATTTTTCATTTGGAGTACATTTGTCGTCATCATTTGGAGTATCCCTTTTCATTAGCACTGGAAATTCAGTCAGAAACATGCTGTATTCCTTCCACTGACTATGATCTGAACTACCCTCTTGGGTGAAAGAATGCAGAATACATTTATTCTGCTTTAATTAGACCTCTAGCAAATCCTTGGCACATGGCAATTTTGAGCAGAAGACGAGAGAGCTATTTCCTTTAGTCTCTCCCTACCAAGATACCAGGATGACAGAAGGATCTAGGAGTTAATAGGAAACATTAAACAAAATTTGCCCTTGTAGCAGCTAGCAGTTCAGCTGCTGTTTCATATTTCTTCCATGACATCACATGCAGTTCCAGACTTTAACATTTGTCCACGGCCTTCAGGGAGTGCACACCATGGTAATAAGATGAACTGCTTTTAAAAGATTGTGCTAATACCATCAAGGCTGACACAGCACTGATGGCAATGGAAGTAAGAGAGAGTGCTGAACTCCTCACCTCCTTTCCTATCACAGAGAGGATGAAAAATACATACCCCAATGCTGCCAGCTTTGCAAGCTCTCTCTAGCTACCCACAACCAGCAATGAGGATCAAAGGGTGGGGAGTGCCAAGGCCTCATCACCCCCAGCCCTCAAGGTTCAAGTGCTGCGAGGGAGGAACAGCAGTGGGGTCTACTGGGGGGTGGGGTGCTGAAATCTTTCCCTTGCTTTTTCCAAGGAAACCTAGGACTGACTATCAGCTTATGCTCCCCAAGGAACCAGGTATACTGAAAGATTATTAGGCTGCACTGGACCACCCCAAGGGGCCACCCTATGGACTGGCTGACCATTGCCAGATGGTCACCACTGCTGACCCAGGTTTTCAGCCACAATATACTTTGTCCTTAAAAAAAAAAAAAAAAGGACACTAGCTCATGGGAAAAACAGTGACTAAGGCATCAGTGTGATATAATTTCCTTCCCAGGCCTGCCCTTTGCCTGCCTCCTGACTCAGGATGAGTCACTGTTGTTTATCCTCTTTTGGATGCTTCCTCTATTCATTGCAAAGCTTTTAGGGCAGGAGCACCTTCTTAAATGGGTTTGTACAACACCAAAGATGACTGAGTTCCCCAACTGCAAAGGCAATGTGTAAATAGTAAGAAGGAGACCAGCTGGCTGCAGAGGGTAAAAGGCTTGTGCTCTGTGTTTTTTAGCCTTTCCAAATTGTGTAAACTTACAGCTATAAAAGGAAAGAATCCAAAGGCAAAGGAGGAGGGGATGAGGAGGCAGGGGAAGGGAGGGAAACCACATGCACTTGGCAATTCCTCATCTGGCTTCTTTGAGATAAAAAGCCTATATAAAGAAATCAAGAGCAATTGAAATGTCTTGGGCTATACTCAAGCTTTCATTTTTGATTCCCTATGTTTTACACTTTGTGTGTTTTGTCTTTTCTGCAAATAATGGATTCTATCATCATTATTAGCTATTATTTTCATTATGGTATTTATTATACTCATGAAGGTACAGGATATGACTGAAAAGTGACCAGTTTGTGGTTGCAGAATATTTTGAGTTTTAAGGAGTTCTCTCATGTGCCTAATGAAGACATAATTGGGATAAGAGGGCTGAAAGCTGAAACTTAAAAATCCAGCCTGGAAATCAGTTTCTAAAACAGCTGCAGAAATTTCTGCTGGAGCCAAGAGAAACAGTTGATAACTGTCTCTCTGGGCTTTTTGGACACATCTGTGTTTCCCAGCAGGCCCATGGCCTTGATGGTATTCAGCACAGCAGGGTGGCATATGGCTATTTCAGTGTGGGGTGCAGCAAAGGTCAGGCTGACAGGGATCCTTTCTGGGTTTATGTCCTGGTTTGAATGAGAACAGAACTAATTCTGTTCAGTGATTTTGCTTTTCAGCTCAGTTCTTCTCACTCCCTGCACTGTCTGAAGTTATCAGTGTGTTTTCCCAGGCAGTGGCTGCTTCTGGCACTGATAACACCCCATTTTCAAAGTCAGTAGCAAGGGTTGGTGTGCAGACCAAGGCCACTGCTGGGTCTTGTGTACCACATTGGGGGCTGCAGAAAGTGAAAGGCCACACCTGCAGGGAGGAGTGGGCTGGAGAGGTGACCCCAAACTGACCAGGGGGGGATTCCAGCCCATAGACAGCATATTCAGTAAAAAGCTGAGGGATGATGAGGGTCAAGTCCCTCCTCATCTTGGCTCAAGTCCTCTTCTGGCTTCTTCTCGCTTCTTCACTGGAGAGCACCCGAGGAGGACTCTGTCTGTTCTACCTTCGATCCCAATCTGTGTGTTCCTGAACCCAGTACCAGAATCCAGCTCCTGAACACAACTCCCATCTGCTGCTGGGCTGGGCCCAGTCTGGGACCCTCCTGGTGCCTGCTCCACAGCATCGGTGGTGATGTAACTGCCATCAGGGGGGTTGGGTTTGATACTTATTTTGTATATATTTGTATATATTCCATTATTATTATTTTCATTAAAGCTGTTCTAGTTTCCTTTTCTAATTACTAAATCTTTCTGTCTTATTCCCTTTCTCTTCCCCTTGGGGGAGGTGTTTAACAGAGAGTGTCAGTTACAGGTCTAGGGGGCTGGCTGACCCCAAACCATGGCTGCTTAAAAATAAAACAGAGACAGCGAAAGAAGCACCAAGCCTGGAGAGCCAGGAATCAAAGAAAACTGGTATAAAAATGTAGACCTTTTTTAGGGGTTGGGGTGAGGAGAAGTACATGCTATATAGTAATAAGGAGAGTGTTCTGTACATAGGAGTAAACATAACAACACAGAGAGGCACCAGAAGAAAATGGATCCTGCCTTAACAAAAAGAGCAAATGGCTTACTGTAGGGTATTAATTTAGTTGGACAGTGCCTCTGTACCAGTCCTCCCAGAGTTCAAAACGCTGCAAACAGGGAGAAGAGAAGCTCTCTGCCTTATAGAGCTCACGGGGTAAATGTAAGAGGAGAGGCAACAGGAAGGCAAGGAAAATACAAGGCAGCCAGCACACGCTGTGGGTCAGAGTGCTAAGGCCATTGGTTTCAGGGGAGGAAGGACCTACACCCTGCTCATGCAGCAAGCAGAGGTCCTGGGGAGAGATTTCAGAGGAGAATCGTAACAGAGGAGGTTCAGAGCTGTCTGGGGGGCGGGGGGGGTGCCTGCCTAATTCAAGGAGAAACTTCAGAGAAGGCACAGACTAGTTTGCATGAAAGCATAAAGCAAGCAACTGAGCTGATGCCAGAGCCTGACAGAGGGCAGGAAGGAGAGGAAAAGATGTAGGTTTGGAAATATTTTCAGCTAGTTTCTCCTGGGCATACTCTAGGCCCATGAACAGCACAAGCAGCTGGAAGAGATACTGGATGTCATGAGCAGTAGTGTTTTGAATGGGCAGGGGAGGGGAAAGGGAAGATGCCAAAGAGGCAGGTAGGTGACTGTCACATTTAGGGTGGGAGTGAGAGGATTGTCTGCCAGAGCCCAAGGGTTTCTCGAAGCGGTTTTGCCAAGTCTAAGATACGTCTGAGAGTCCTGTCCCAGAGGCCCAGCTGAGGGGCTTGGAACTGCCTGTCTCTGAGCCTCGCTGTGGGGCTCCCCCTGAGTCGGTTGTTGCCCATTTCAGAGTCCAGCTGATGACTAAATGCTGAGACAGTTTAAAAGTTAATCAAATAGGTTTGATTTATTGAAGAGACAGCGAGGTTCGGAACCACTATCAATAAATGCATTGGCTGCAAAAGGGTTGTCGGGCTCAAGGGAAGAATTCCCGTGTAACATCCAACGCTGAGTTACAGCGCTGATAGATAATAGGAATAAAAGGTATACTGGATGGTGAAGGTGCAACTCTTACCAAGCAGGCATCCTGTCTTAGGTGGAGGAAAAGGAGTACAGCCCATCAACAGTCTCTGCTGGACTTTTCAGTTTTCTTCCCTCTGCTGACAGGTTTCTTCCCTTTGGGATTTTTACACCCTAATTCTGTCTGTCCTTGCCTTCTAGGTGACATTTACTATGATTTGGGTGTAGACTAGAGTAACATAGTCATGTGTGTTCAGCAAGTACTCCGTTAGGCTCATTACCATACTCAGGGGCATAAACTTTAATATTAATTTTGCCATTAATTAGGCAAAGGTCTCCGTTCAGACACTCTGGCCTTCAAGATTTGTTTGCTCCTGTTGGTTTAGCCAAAACAGGCCATCTTATCTTCACAAGACTCCCTCCTTCAGCCGTTTTGGCTGCCAGCTTAGCAGGTTTACAGCCCCAGAGATAGCAGAGGAATCTCATGGTCATAAACATTTCAACCTTTCTCACCAAGTGCATTCAATGAGCTGTATTCCTGTCTCAGGGCAAGCTAGGCTGTTATGCCATAGATGATGTCACCACATCATGATGAAGTTGAGAGATGGGGCAGGCCAAAGGGCAGAATCAGAGCCAGATGCAGGGTTCTGGAGAGACTGCATGCACAAAAGAGATACAAGAAACAGTCTGAGATGTTAGGTAGGAGATTGATTGTGGTACAGTCTTCATGGACTGCTGTGGAATAATTACTGGAGGTGACTTAGAAGTTAAAATCCTAATAAAGGTGTGGCATTGTTCACATATCAAGAAAAGGTGTAAGGTCCAAGAAACTCCCAGGGTATAGTACAACTGGTATGCGAGGAATCCGTTCCACAGTGGTTCCCTGGACAACACTGACTGTGAAACAGATGGGTGGAGAGAAGCCTCTGCAGCCAGCCTCTGTGATATCACTGCAGAGATGGGAACTTGATAGCACCACAGAACTGATAAGCTGCCTGTTTGCCACCTTGGCCAACAGCCTGTCTTTTTTTTTTTTTTTTTTGTCAAAATGCTGCCCTTTGTGCAAACTTTGCCGATTATAATCTCATTATAATGCCAAAACACACCTCCATCCCAAAGGCTGCCCACCTCCAACGTGTGACCACCCCTCACTGAGCCTGTGCCCTGAAGTTTCTTAATTTATACCTTTAAAAGCAAAGTGAGAGTATTTTACACCGATATAATAAAGGTCTGTATGACTAGAGTTGCTCAAGCTCCACCTTGAAGATAAAAAAAATAATATAAAAATGGCTTAAGAAAGGGGGTATGTTAGGGAAGACTTCATCATGGACAAGTCAGGGAAGGTGCCAGTGCAGACTATCTCTGAATCCTTGGATCAGTCAATGGGCTGAGCCTCCCCCCCCCCCATAGGGACAACTTTGGGTAAGATCTGAACTACACTGAGCACTAGCTCAAGGAAACTTAGAAAATCTCAATATAGTGCCGCTTTCTGATTCCACAGACTGTACTATTCATAATCTCAGTATTTGCACGTGCTTTTGCAGCCAATGTATTCATCAGCGGCACTCCATAGGAACCTGGATCTCTGTTGCTTTAATAAACTGCACTATTTGTCAAGCCAGCCGTAAAAGTTCCTCACTGGGCACTGCCAAACTCTCCAAGTCTGTCTGTGTGAGTCCATAGAGCACAACTCAGCTGAAAGCGTGGGGTGCTGTTAGCTCATCCCTAATCGTGAGAGGTCAATAAATTGAACACGACCAGACTAATAGTGCCAAACTGGACAGCTCTCAGGATCTAAACCCAGCCACCCCAGCCATGGAATGCAAGGAAGGGTTGTTTTCTGCCAAATTATTTTAGTCTTTAATACGACAACTGCCCAGCACAGGATTTATTCTCAAAACAGCTGATGGAACAGATTTGCTCTTTTTGATGTTTTTATAATACATGCTTCAGGAGTCCCACGGCCAGCCAGCCGACCCAGCCACTGCTAGCCATAGGTAGGCAGTTGGCTCGTCAGAGCAAGCAAATGCAACTCTATTGATTTAAAGATGTATGTGTCTTCTGCTAGAAAATCATTGTATTCAATGGGTTCTTCATTGCATTTAATCATGGGAGTAGGTTTTCCATTATATTCAAATGACATCTTTTCCTTTTCTAGGAGACAGGTGGAAAAAGCACATAATGAATGTATGGAGAGAGGCATTTTTAAACAAGTCTGCACAAAGGAAGCAAACTTTAATGACAAGAAAGGTCAGTCTGACAGGTCCTTTTCACACACATGTACGCAATGCAGAACATTTCAACTGCTAAACTGTTACTGCAGTAGTGCCTACGACCAAATGAAACCTACCTTTGCTCTTTGCATCAGCATGGTTTATTAGCCCAGACAGAAACCTCATCTGCTTTTCTCAGAGTAGAGTCAGGTTGTTGTTTCTCTGTTCTCCTGGTCTCACAATTCTTGAACTCCTAGCTGTGCATCTGGAGGGATGGAGCGCACATCCGTGGAGCATGATGGCTGGGGACATGAGAGACAGAGACACAAAACTCCTCACATCAGTGAAGGTTCAATTCCTGCTTTCTAGGTATTGACTTCTTCACTGTCATGGGTTTGAACATCTGCAGTCTGTCATCTGGATGGATGGATGGATGGATGGATGGATGGATGGATGGATGGATGGATGGATGGATGGATGAATGGAAGGCAGAGGGGTCCTGCAAGTATAGCACCACAGTCCAGAAACCCTCTGGGCTCTTGGATGGAATTAAGCATCAGTGCCCAAATTTGAACATCAAGGGATCTTGAAGGTGACATGTTCACCAACCTGATCTGATCGTCTGACAGCAGAGGTGCGCAATGTTCACATTTATATGGTAAGGGAACTTTGGGGCTGACGAAGGAGACGTGTAGATAAGGAGGCTATCAAGACAATTGCCATTTTGAAGCAGTGGCCTGAGCTGTTGGCATCCAAATTCTGCAGAATATTAGTCTAAATTCGGTCTTTATTTAGGTGACTTCAATCTTGCCTTCACTGCAGTTACATGGAATTGAATTGTGTCCTGCACTTACTTCTGCAGTAAGCTCTTCAGGGACATCTAGATCTTTGGATGGTATCAAAACACATTTATCATCCCTCTGTATTTTCATTAGTTTTGTGACTGTACCTTCCTAGCCCGATACTCTGCTTCCAGTAGTCCTGTCACAGAAGCAGTTGCTCTGTCAGAAGGGCCATTGCCTCTATTCTTCAATATTTTCTTTTTTTACATTTCTAGATCATGTACTTATTCTAAGTTTGTAAGATAATTATTTGAATCAATTCTTTCTTAGCCTTTTTTTTTTATACTTCAGTCACAATGTAATTGTAATTGTGGCAAAGAACCTCAGCCTTGATAAAATCTGTTGTCTCTGCTCCCTCTGGTCCTCCAAAACAGTAATTGGATTGTTGTATAAGTCTAGTGAAAATAGCGTTTTTCCATTTTCAAGCATCAAAGATCTTCACAAGTATTTATTGATTGCCGTCTCTTATGAATCCTCTTTGAAGCAGGTAAGGTCTGTTACATCTGTTTAACCAATGGATAAACAAGCCTTGGGGTTCTTCGTAGAGCTTGAATGACACACTATCATTGATATTTTTATTAAATTCAATCTTTCACATCAAACTCTGATAGAAAACTTCATCCTTCCCTTGCAAGCCTAGGTCTGGACTCCACAGCCGGTGAGTTTTACTACCACTCAGTGTTAGTTCAGCACATTGTAGTAGAGTGCAGACGCTGCGCAAGCCAAGGAAAAGTATCGTGGTCTTCCTCTGATCTTCCCACACTGCCATGGAGGTGTGAGAAAACTGCTGCTGGGAGGGTTTTCTGGACCCTGATGGCCCTCAAGCTGTGCCTGGGTTAATCTGCAGAAGGTGGCACTGGCCGGAAAATGCACAAGAAAGCCTTCAACCAAAGCAAGCGGAGGCAGGCACATCTCTCATGAAGTGAAAGACCAAGGAGCTGACAGCCCACCTCTCCATTTGATCTCTCTCACCTCCTCCAGTGTAATGATTTTCACACACCACATGCTTGTTCAGGAACATTCAAAGGGCAATGAAACATTCTGGACTCCATGCAGCTGAAACGTTTTTTTCAGAATGGCTTGAAATGCTTTCTTTTGAACCATTTTGGACCCAATCTGTGTTTCCCTACCGGGCATAAGGCACCAAAGGAGACATGACAGATTTCTCCACCAGGAACCGCGTTCCCAGGAGGGAGGCACGCGCCTGTCATGGATGTACTCTGGTATCATTTTTCCATAGAAATAAATTACGTTCTTTTGATTTCTTCTAATAATATAATTATAAATATAATTACAAAATAAAACAAACCGTTGGATTATCCTTTTCTCTACCTACTTCAGTTCGTATTTCTTTTTCTCAGGCATGGGAAACCAGAATCCCCATGCTATTCCAGCTAAAGTCTCCTGACAGTCTTGTATCTCCTCATCTCCATTAAAAGCACTTGCCTGGTAATCCTAATCTTGGAAGTACATTTGAATGGATAGTCAGGTATATCTCCTCTATTTTATATAACAGTCTCCCCCGCTGCAGTCAAAATTCCTGTTCTCAAGGCCTGTGTGACTTATGTTTCATTTAGTACACCTCCACCCTATGTATGCTTTTAAATATTTGTTTCCAAAACCAGAGACCTTTTTTCTTATATATCAAGAGAAAAATTCACTGTTGACTAATTTAGAGAATCTCACATCTTATCAAAGAAGGCTTCGGATTATTCTGGGGAACCTGTTTTGATAAAGTCTTGTAGCATATTAATTCATTTCTCTCTATATTTTTCTTTAAAATTTCCTCTAAAGTCTTATATAAACTGGCATCAAATTAATTGGGTTTTAATTATCCAGTTCCTTGCACCCACTTTGATAAATCTGCCCCAGTCATCTGATTTGACAAGATCTCTGGTGAGATCAAGAGATATGCAGAGAAATCGTGTGGAAGAGAAATACTTATCACAATAAAACAGGTCAGCTATTTTTTCATTAGTCCACTGAAACCCACAGGGCTGATGAACATGGGTTTGTGAATGCAGTCAGATATTACAGTCCTGTCCATAAAACCATCTTTTTCACAAGATTTGGCACTTGAGGCTAGGGTGATTTAAAAGCCTGCCATCCCCAAATGTCCCTGCCAGATTACTGATTAGGTATGGTGCTGATTTTGCTATTGCCAGTAAATGCAAACCACTATCAATCTCAGTTTACATTAAAACATTAAGCTGTAAATTGTACGGGTTGACAACTCAGATTCACAATCATCTCTAATTAAGCTGCAACAGTTGAAGAGTTTATCTTCCAGGCTGGTAACTTCTTCAGCCATGGCAGGTAAATCCAATGTGAATCAGAATAGGAATTGCCCTTGTTTTCCCAATGGTCCAGCTACCAATGCATGAAGAGTTTTAAGAGTCGTGCTGCAAATCTCTGCCCTCCAGTCCAGAGGCCTAAGTCTTAATCAGAAAAAACAGGCTTCAAAATACCGTGGGTAGATTTCAGCTATTCCAAGTGTCTCGTCAAGCATATATATTAGTTATTATAAATTATTAGTATCTATATTAGTAAAAATGTTACCATATTATTGTATTCCAAGGCCTAGGAAAGAAATATACCAGGGAATAGATCCCTACTGTTCACATTCTAGGGAAAATTTGGAGTATTTGTTGTTGCAGTTATTGTTTCACTTGGCAGCTACATCAACAACAGGCTGAGGGATGCGAGAACTGTTGATCTACAATTAGACTCTGCCTTGTGGAATAAGCCTCAGCAGGAGCAGAGAGCTTTGTGCCTGCTCCTTAGTGATGGGATTAGCTCACATCTGAGCACAGACATGATCTTGACGTGCAGGAGGCTTTTGAAAACGGTTTGGGCTGAGAGCAAATAAGGGTCTACCACAGTAGCAGAGATTTAAAATGGCAGGTGCCACAGGGTAGCTGACAAGCACGGGGAAAAGGATGTGGTGGGACATGCTGGCTGCCTATGATGACAAATAAATGTTCCTGGACCATGAAGTCAAGTGGTACGTATCAGCCCTCATCCATGTTAGTAAACCATGGTAGTACTCAAAACAAGGTAGCTGCCTACAAACCGATCCCCGGACCATGCTAGTGGTAGAATTGTATCCAGGGACTGCTGCGGAGTGCACAAGTTGGAACAGGACGAATTCTTGACAGGGAACAGACTAGGGATTTACCAGCATATGGAGCCACACTGCTGTACCCAGGACTATGCTGGTAATTAAAGACAGCCTTGGTATGCAGATGGATGCAGAACTGGCACCTCACTGGTAGGGTGAAGTCTGTTGTAGGGCATCTACCCCTCATAATAAGTTTAAGAAGGTCACCAATAGGACTGGCTACTCTACACACACATATTAGAGCACTTGGTCCATCAAGTAATAGAGAAGTCATGGCACAGAGAAGACTAGAAAGCTATGACTGGTGATGTGCTTTGCTCCCTCAGTGCTGGCACATCCAGGCTGGATGGGGCAGACCCACAGCTCCCAGTGCTGGTTGCAGGGCACTGGCTGGTGCTTGCTGAGTGCAGAGGACAGGAAAATTCACTGCCCTTGGAGCCTGAGGTTTGCAAAGTGCATCCTGTCTGAGTCTATATATTCACATCCACCCTCTCTGCTGGGCTGGAACAAAGTCTTTGGGGTGCACCTCCCACATTAGTGTATGTGGGGAAATATCTACAGCATTTTGACCATGTTTTACTGAAAATATGCTGTTTATCCACTGAGCTCCCTTACCTTGGCATTAGTTTAGCCCATTTAATAAATTTCCCCTGAGAAAAACAAAAGGCAATATTTCATCATTCATGTGTCGTACGTGACTTTCAAAAACCACTTTATAGACAGAGACTTTTAATTTCACCAGGTTAAAGAAGCCTTTACATACGAGTCAGCAGGACCTCTGCCATGCATGGTCCTTGTCTACCCAAGAGTAACTTTTATGAAAGGTAATGGAAGGAAAAAAGAATCACCTCCATGATTGTCCAGTGCAAGTAGATTTTTACAAAAGGCAAAAATAGCTGCACTTATAGATGCAAAAAACGTATGCATGCAGATATATGGCAAATATTTTTCTTGGCTGACAGTAAAAATAAACAATTTCATCTTTCAAGTGACAAATGACTTCCTATTTGGCAGAGTTGATTAAATTTGTTTTGTGGGTAGAAAAAAAAAAGTGCTGCAGTTCACTGGTACAGAAACAATTAAAATAGATTGGTTTTCCTGATGCAATTCCAGACATGAACTAATTATCCCTTTATGAAATCGCATCTGTAAAAGGATAATTGATTTGAATGAATACAATATTTCACGGAGACACAAGTGAGTACAGCACCTATTCTACCTCCACAGTACGTTCTTATAAAGTTTAAAAGTGTATTTCTTAATTGTGGCTGGTTTACTATTTGCGTGTTTTTATTTTATATGTAACATATGCATTGATGTATTTCCCTCATGGATGTATGTTGAGACCCTAAAATATTGGGCTTCAGAAGAACAACAAATTAGCTTGGAGCACCATGGAGTCACAATTTACTTACGTGACACAACGCTTTCTAAACCTTCTGCTAAATTTTATTGCTTCCACAGGCTATCTAAAGCAGTTTATACAACATGAAGCAACTCTTTTTTTTTCTTTTTTCTTAATTAAGTCAAACAGTAGAAATTTCTCCTGTTTCACTCTGCCTAGAGAATAGGATTCTGTACAGTGGCACATCTCCTGCTGTCCCTTGCCAATGCTTTGACATGCAGAAACAGGATCTACATTGGCATCCAAAATTCTGAGATGAAGTGGAATAATGCCAGACAAGGTCCAATGGAAGAATTTCAAGGTGTGACATGGGAAGAACAGCTGAAGGAATTTACAGCATATGGTGTAGAGAACAACCACCCAACAGACACAGTGATAAACAATATTTAGAGAATGTGTTAAAATAATGTCAGTAAGAGTGGAAATTTAAGTATGCTATTTGGAAGTGATCTGTGACTTTCAGTTGTCAGATCAATTAGCTAGTGGAATAATTTATATAAGGCAATAAAACCTTGGAACAGTTGAGGAGGAAGGCTGGTTTGTACTTGCCCATCACAAGCAACCAAGAGTCACCATTGCTGCGGCTGTAGGAAAGGCAGAGGTGTTCCTAGGACATCTGAGATGAGATTTTTTACTATGTACAGTGAAATACAAATGTCACTGTATCTCACAGCATGTTGGTGTCCTTATTCCTGGGGAAACCTCGCCTGCAGTACACTGAGGCAGTTGAGGTCGCACAGACAAGAACCCAAACAGGGCATGGTGAAGAAAAAGCCAGTAAAGTGGCTGGACTGTTGTGCAAAAAGAAACTGGGCATACAGGGCTTTCTCAGACTGTCATGACAAAACGAGAAAAGATTTTATTAAAACTTACGGAGAACTAGGTTGATGTAGGACAAATAAAGTGGGCACGAATACATTTACATAGAAACCAGGAGAAAGTTTCCAACCCACTGGGCACAGAAGGCCTGGAATACCCTCAGTAAACATCAATAACAAGAACAAAGTTTTGTGACAGATCCTGATCTGCATTTCACATAGATAAGAATCTGTGTGTACCTGTAATAGCAGGAGGCAGCCTGATGATCCTTCTAGTTTAGTGTTCCAGGTAGAGTAAAATAGCATAGCCTGGTCTTCCAAGGTCCCAAAGAACAGTGATCCATGACTCATGAAATTGTCCTTTTTTGTGGCTGACCTGAAAAACACACAGGAATTAAGCATCCATTTAACTACTGAACTGAATTAGAGCTATAACAAGCACTGCGAGCTAATGTATTTAATTAACAAGAACTAATTTTCATGATGCAACATTGTGTTGCTAATTAGAAAAAAAGTCATCACAAAGCAAATTGAAAATACAGCATAAAATAAACTGAATTTAAGATTAAAATAATAGCAGAAATGGTGCAGTAGTGATTTTACTGTTCATAGCATAAAAGTGTTGGTGGCTTCTTTTAACTAATAAAAAAACAGGTTTTATGTCGTCCAAATGTGAAATTTCAAAATGGGCAGAATGTACCATGTTTTGTGTGTTTTTCCTGGTTGAAAGCTGCTTTGATTTTGTGCTATCCCCTACTTTTAAATGTGTACTATTTAAGACGTGTGCCATTTCCATGTTATTGAAAAGCTGTGTCATTAACCCAGAGGAAGGAGGCTTTGCCCAGTAGCTTAGTACCAACCAGCCTCTTAAAGGTCCATGAATACCTACTTGCCAAGGATTTTAGTGGAACTAGAATCATCAGTGCCTTCTATAGGAAACAGCTGACCGAAACAGCAACAAAAAGAAAGAAGAAAAGAGAAAAGCTTGGATATAATTAAATAGGAAGATCATTCTTTCCCTTCTCAAAGCACAGACTCCAGTAAACTACAGAGTTATTAATGGAGCCAGTGTGCTGATGATCAAAAGAAAAGCTTGAAAGAAGTAAAGATTTTCAATACCAGGCTGTTTTCACGGCCGCAGGCCTACAGCCAATATAGTTATTTTTTATGAGTAAGTGCAAAGTCAGGTTAAACTAATTAATTTTTTATGGAGAATGTGCTTTCAGTTTTTGGAGCTATTACGAAAACCAGTTTGCATTTGACATCACTTAACAGGTGGAAGCAGAGAACTTGGTTTCATTTGATTATTGGAACTACTTAGATATTCTTTTATGATGAATTAATTTAAGTCAATCCTAAACAGTTACATGTCTATAATCTTCAACACTTCATTGCCCTGATTTACATGAAAAATTTGATTTATAACTGCCCCACAGCACTGTGTTGCCTAGCGAGTGTACTGGATTGAAAACGCAAATTCTCTTAATGCTGCCATTCTTCAACAGAGAAGCCCTAGAAGAAATTAGATAGAGATGGAAAGAATTGCCAGAAACTTTATATTTTGACAGCAAATGAAACAAAGGAAGGGAGCAAAACGCAGCAGCCTGCTTTCTTTTCCAAAAGCATTTGACACATGCAGGAAATTAAAGCAGAAGTCTCCAAAGTTTGAAGCACACAACCTACAAACCCTTATCTCTTGTACATCAAGTACTTCAAAATCAAGGACAGCCATCTAAAGGAGGTAAGAGATTATTCTAAAATTCACTGACAACTGCAATGGATTTATTAGCTGATATGGAAAAAACTTTGGTGAATATATTCTATCAATTTCGCTTCTGAAGAAATATATGGCTTTTTGGCTACAGTTGGAAAGGCCTGTCAGAAGATGTATTAAATGCTAGCGCAGCAGATCCTAATCCCAACAAAGAATGGTCCCTTCTTTAAAGAGTATTTTATGCATTTAAAAAATAGAGACCTATTTCTGTCTTTTTTTAAACTTGTGTATCAGGAGAAAATGTTCAGTAGCAGTCTCAAGTGAAGTTGTAGATGCAGCTCTAAAGATGGAAGTATTAGTAAAATATGATTACTGGAGTAGGCGACACATAGACTGGTATTTACATACTGAGTTCATGATTTCCTTACAAACTGATCAGGCTCTGAGTTGTGAAGAGGACTCTCTAGATCTTTATAAAAACCAAAAAGTTGTAAGAGGTAAGGCAGACCAAGAAATGTTGTCAAGGGGTGCCTGTGAAATGGGCTGAAGTATCCTGTCTGATATTAGACACTGAAAAGGTCTCTGTAGCAGGGACCGGGACCCAGTAATCTGCCTACTCCACAAAGCAAGGCCTTCTGCTGTTTGCTCTTTCATGTGGCTTGGTGGCTTCAGTTGTGGACCAAGTGACTCTTGCAGACAATGCTACATCCAGGTGATGGGGATGCAAGTTTGAGACCTCTCATCCTGGGGAAGGAATTGACTAGAGGTCTCCCAGACTCCTGACATGCTATGGAAAAGGTAGTCAACATACAACATTAACTAATCTCAACAGAACTGATACAACATAGGCATCATCCACCTCTGCCAGAAGACCAAATGCTCTGACCTTGCAGCAGACCATCAAGCATCAAGCACTTGCATTTCCTTTGCTGCCTCCAGACTGCTCCCAGGCAGTGTGAAACACACCCCTTATCTTCTGCCAGGACACTGGTTCACCCCCCAGGAGTGAGCCTGCTCCCACGGGTGGCATTTTGCAGAGGCATCAGAGAGATCCCTGCCCCGCAGCTATACAGCTCTTAACATATCTAAAAAAAGAAAAAAACCAAAACAAACTTATTCCAAAAGAGATTAATCCCTTTTAGACTGAAGATGGAGAAAAAACCAATAGGCAGTTAGTGAGACTAGAGGTGGACCTGAAGGAGAGGTATGCCAATCCAGCAGTGCAGACACATCCAGAATTGCTCCATGGAAATAACCCGCTTTTGACTTAGGGATCCTTTTACCAAAGTGATTTGCTCAAGGCAAACTAGGAACAGCATGGCAAAGTGAGGACCAGCACAGCAGAGCAGAGACCCTCTGCAAAATGTGCGTTACACTAGGTTCTTCTTAATTTTGTTCACGAGTTACTTTCCTGTTAGGATTCTGCTGCAGCCAGGCAAAGCCAGACACAACATACAGGGTACCAGGGTGCAGGAAATAAACCTTTTTAGCAATGCCTGGCAGCAAGTTAGGAGAAGTCAAAGTTCCTCCTCTGTTCTCACCATGGCAGCAGAGAGAAACAGTGGAAATACCAAACAAGACACATAAGCACTAAAAGGTGAGATTTTTAAAGCATCAGTACACTTTTAGTACTCCCAGATGTTATTAATAGCATCAGTATGGGCATTTATTTCCCCCGCTCTGAAACTAGAATTTTAATCCCCTATTGATTGAAGCTGAAGTGCAGAACACTCTGCAATGTATGTGATTGATTCACGTACCTTGAGGGAATCAAGTCATCTGTAAACCAAATTTTTCCTTACCTTACAGGTTCCTGTTAGATAAATGTCTCTATAAGCAAAATATCTTCTTTAAACTAAGGGCAAGAGGTCAGATACAATGCTAGCAAAAGAACTTCAGTGAAGTTCAAGTGGAAAATTTGACCCAATAAACACATTTTCCTAAGTTACAAGAAAGTAACTTGGATTCAAGAAAAAAACTGCTTTTAAAAATGAGAAGCTACATTATTGCATACAGTAGATACCCTTGGCAGCACCCAGAAGGTGATATTTACCTATTTATACATATTAGAAATGCATTTTTTTCCCAAAACAGCAAGTTATTGCAAGAGCCCAGTTGAGTATCCAGTTCAAACAACTGGGATGTGCTCTGTTTTCCAGAAGGTGCCAAGCATTCCCCCTACTAAAACTATTGGGGCATAAAACAAGAAGCTTGAATATCCCAGTCACTTCATGAGAGGAAGACTAGAAACCTGTTCAGAAACTGCAGATAAATCACCTTTAGGAATAAAGCCAGGAGGAGACATCCCTGGGTGCCTCTGATGCATGTGCTCACAACCGTCGTCTCCTTAAGCATTCTCTTTAAAAGCTTCATGTCAAAGTTTCTCCAGTCTCTTGCCAAACAGAGTTTTTGCTACATTCAGCCCAGCAGGTGAGAAGTGTAATAACTTAGAAAGATGAAACTCAAAAGTATTTCTGGTTCATTTGAAATAGCAGCAGTCATGACTAGGTAATAGAAAACAAAGTTCTTTTCATTGCTGTGAATCTCAATGATGCTGTCGCAGGCAGGAACGATAACATTTGATTTTTCTTCTACATTTGTCATGCAGGGACTAAGTACCCTGGGGGAGGAGAAGAAACAACAATTCACAGCATTCATATATGTATATATTTATTTCTATGCTGAATGACAAGGCTCAGGAGTTGGAGATATAATACAGGTGAGCTTTCCACTCTACAACACTTAAAGCCAAGAGCTAAGTAATTCAGTAACATAAAGTTTTGTTCCAGTTTGTGCAAAAAACTAATTTATTTTTCTGATCTAAGTGCAAGTGCCTTTGTCTGCCCCAAGAGTGGATGGCAGCCTGTCCAGACCCAAGAGCAGCCTGCTTCTGTCCTGCTACCAGTACACCACCACAGACTGATGAAGCACCCTGTAATATTACAGACACCACTTTGCAAGCTGCATGTGAAAGTTGTGAGTAAAAGATTCCTTATTACAGTCTTTTTCCCACCCCCTTTCCTTTTTTATGTATTATTGATGGCAGAGGTAAAGAGATTCAAGACTGCCCTGGGCACAGCATCTTCCCAATAGGTTGAGCTGTAAGGAAATTATTATTGGAAGACACTTCTATATAATAAGGTAGATGAATCACTTCCTCACAGAGAATGACTTGTATTTATTACACTGTTACATAACCTTCTTCTTAAATTTATCTATGGAGAAGATGAACTCTCTTTCTAGTCACACTGGTGTCCCAGCCACTGTGCCAGTGGGTGGAGGTGGGTGATGCAGCATTTAGAAAGCTACCTGTGTTTCCAAAGCCATGCTAAGGTGTTGGAATGAGCCTGGATGTTTAGTTCAATTCCATTCTTCCTAAGTAAGTTTTCATTTTCATGCATTCCTGTGCAGCCACGTCTCAGCTGGATGTAATAGTGCCAACATTTTGAAAAGAAAATTGCTTTCCATTTCGCACAGTATTTCATGCATAAAAGCAACCCTTGTGATCAGAAAATGCAACTGCTCAGCCTGTGTGGAGCAGGACAGTTACTGAGCCCTCAAGAAATAGGTGGGCTGAGATCTTCTCTGCTTTTCCAGTCTTACACAGAACTGTGGTCCTTACTGTCATGACCAAGGGACCCAGGACTACACTGGCACAGGGTGTGACTGAGAGGAAAAAAAAGATATTTCTGTCCATCTTCTCCAGGCTAAGGAAGATTCACTTTAAATTATTGGGGCTGGGGGTGGGGGTGGAGGTGGGGAAAGTATCTGAAAATTTAGTGCAATGAAACTACACTGAAAACCTGTAAAAGCATAATTTTTTTCCTTAGAGTTGGCCAGAGTGCACGTTCATTTCTGTTTGTTTGTCAGCAGAATCATGCAAAGAGAGGTTTATTATCTAGTACCAAGAGTAGTTTATTGTGTCTGTTTAAATGGCTATGAAAGAGCTTTTGAAGGAGCCTGAAGCTCTACTCATGTTACAGGCAGCATTGCAGTAGAAGACATAGTTCTATTCACCTCTTGTGGGAGAAGAGGATTTTGTTCTTCCTTTTTTAATGTGTTTGTACATAATGCTGGAAGTCGGGGACCAGGGGTGGGAGCGCTACGTGGCATCATCTTCTCCTGCACAGAGAGAATGCTGCTGCTAGACCTTGTGTACCTCCTCACCCTTTGAAATACAGCTGCTGCCAGATGCTCTTTTGTTAATGCAGATATTTACACCACATTTAAAACCTCACTCAGATTTATCACAGCCCTTCCTTAAACCAGGGTGAAATGTACCCTTGCTGTTTCGAAGGGAAAGCATTCAGAGCCAGTAAAACAACTCCTCAGAGTGACTACCAAGTATGAATTTAATAACAAAACATGGCATCCTGGGATTCAGTGTGATCCCTGATAGTGCTGCCGATGACCTTTTCTGTTTTCTCACATTTTGTTACACTGTGGATGGGCTGAGATGCCTTTCTGCAGCTGTACAGAGCAGTAATTCGGAGGAGATGGAATATGTAAATTATTTTGTAAGCTGAGGATTAGAGGGCCATGAACAAACAAATGCTTGGCAGAAAACCAGCATGAACTGGCAGACACGCAAAGCCTTTCTCCTGATACAGCAGAGCACGAAACTGTTCACACCCCAGAAGGGTCCCCATGGTGTCCTACAAACCTCACTGATGGAAAGGATAACTCAGAACTTCCATCTCCCCATGCTTTGCTGGCATCGGTACAAGTCATCTCCAGCATTACAAGTGCACTTCAGACACAAAAGAGGTGAAAAAAGGGGCTAATTTTAACCCATCATGTATGTTTTCAGGCAGTCTGACCCAAGTTGTACGTCTTTGTGAGGGTGAAATAGAAGGAAAGGACCGAAGAGCACTTGAGAAAAAATTAAATGCTAGCACAAGCACATCACTAATTCAAAGAAATCCTGCAGCCAGGATTTAGAAAAGCACCAGTACAAAGTAATAGGTTATAAATCCTTGATTCTCTTAAAAGCACTAATGCTAATCATCTCAAATTTGTTATTTACTGCCTGCCTACATAGCTGCCTGTCAGTATGAACACCCAAGGAGATACTTCTCTGGACAACAGATTAGCAGCGATTAAACTTTAAAATCCAGTTCATTGGCTTTAACTCCACAATCTCCCATACTTTGTAAAGAGAAAAATTGATATTCCACTTAAAATTTAACAATAGAGCTGACCTGATCTTGCCAGTTTGCTCAAGGTGCCAAACTTTTCAGAAAAAAAAAAAAAAAGAGAAAGAAAAAAAAGAGAGAACTTACATTATTGGAAGGGGCTGGGAGAGGGAGACAAACTTTACCGTTTGCATTCAGAGTTTTACACAGAGGAGTTTGTAACAGGAGAAAGAAATAAGAAACATTTACTGGGGAAAAACTGTGCAGAATCTGTTCAGAACCCAGGCTGCATCACTCCAACCCCGCTTGGTTATTAAATGGAAATAGAAGCAACCAACCCAGAATGCTCCCTCTTCTGATTAAAAAGAGAAAAGGCGAGGGGAGGGAATTGTTACCATCGTATTTGCTGCATAGCGTGCTGACTTTTCCTTTTTCTTTTTTTTTTCTTTCCTGGTAACTTACTTGTACAAGTGCTCCATTAATAATTCATGGTGCTTCTAAACGGCAGGGCAGCCGCTGCTGCTTTGTCGCATTTCACAATGGCTGAGTGACAACGGTGGCTCCAACTCCAGGCTACTATCTTTGACTATCTGCCCGGAGAGACACATTGCTGTCCTTCCTTCGTCATTCAATCCCTGACACGGCTGTGACAAATGCTGGCACGCGCTGTCATTCCCTTCACCCTCCCAGAAGAGAAATCTGCCACTTTTCCATGTGCGGCGTGCACTCTCATCCCTCAAAGAAGAAGCTGTATGTTAATGGTGCCTGGTGATGTGCAGGTCTGTTGCTGCTCGTTGCTTTTCCCTCCGGTTACATATTTGGATCGACCACGTTTCAAAGAGCAGACACTTTAAATGCTGCTTTGGGATCAGGACCCAGCTAAAGCTTGTATGGTAACAGGGTCTCCAGGGCGTCCAGGGGGAAAAAAAGGCTCTCTTTTCTAGCAAAAGTGATAGGAGACAATGCCAGACTTTAGGACAGATAATAAAAGACCACATCTGGAAAGAACTATATGTTGATATTGATGATAAGGAGTTCTGGGGCCCGAGCTGGCTGGGCATGGTGTAACCTCGAGCACTGCTGGAGGCTTCCCAAAACCTGGGCAGGATTGGGCACGCAGGACATACCCACCCTACCTGCTGAGCCATCACAAACTGCTTTGCAGAGGTTCGTAAGGAAAGCTGTCCTGCCTCCTTTCTCAGATGCTTGGAAGTGGTGGGATTGTTTTCAACGGGCAGCACAAGGTGTTCTGGGGCTCTCTCCGAATCCGACAGCAACTTGCAGCCCCCCTCCCTTTCTCTCTCCTCACCTGCAGCAGGAGGGGCACATAGAGACAAAATGGCTCTATTCACTGAATGTGCAATATCCATTACAGAGTTTCTAAGCACCTGTTCGTGTTTCTGATTCCAGGAAGGGGCTGGGAGCCTTGACGAGTTTCCTAATTTCCAGCACTTTGATCGCCCCAGATAAACGGATGCGGGCAAGTACAAAACAAGGATTAAGTCATCAGAGCCAAAGATGCCAATACCAGCCTATTGAACCTACCACGTCCTCGGAGCAGGCTGCAGTGCCGCGGTGGGGCATATCTAGCACTGATCCAACACACCCTCGGCAGACATTCACTACATGCTTCTGTTATAAACGTAGGGCAACAAGATGTCAGAAGGGCATTCCTTTTCCCATGGAGACACTGAATGCTGCCCCCTTTATCCTTAGCTACGGCAGTGCTGTTCCCAACTACACTCACCAAAGGAGAACAGCTGGCACTTGCTCCAACAGAGCGCTCACTGAAGCTGATGGAAAAAGGAGCTCCTTTCCTTCACTGGATTTTGGATCAGACTCAGGGAGACCTGATGGTTTAGAAAGAGGGGTATTTTTTTCCATTCCTTTGTTACTTCTCCATCTCATGTTTGTGACTGGAAACCTGTTTTTTCCAATCTATACACCCAGTGACAGGAGGTGGGAGCAGCATTACCCCCACTGTTTTTATAAAATAAAAGATGTTAATTAAAAAGCTGCACGGCGGGACTGGAACTATTAGAAACTAGAAAGGGAGAAAGAATGAGGCAGAACAGCAAACAGGGGCAGACTTTTGATGTCCTTTGCACATGATGTTTTTTCCCATTAAAGTACTTTCATGGCTGTTCCACGAGCTTCTCAAAGCTCAATTCGTCTTGCGCTCAGATCTTAGTGAAAGGTAATAAGCAACTCCTAGCTAGACAGTCAATTAACATGTAATCTTTGACATTTTGAATCACCAGCGGCTGCCAGATGGCTTTCTCCTTTGTGCAGAATGAAATCTATTGCTTAAGTGTTTGAAAAGTTGATTTTATGTTACATATTTCCATATTCATCTAGACTACTCTGTCTTCCAGTCCCATGGTGGGAAAGTGAGTTTTACCTCTGAGTAGAAATTGAGTTTTACCTCTGAAATTATCAACAAAACTCTTCTTGAGCTCAGAGAGTAACAAACTCATCCAAAGTGACTGTGTTGGGAGATAAAAATTTCCTTCACTTGTCCATTTGACAAGAAGCTCAACGTGAGCCGGCAGTGTGCTCCTGCGGCTCAGAAGGCCAACCGTACCCTAGGATGCATCACGAGGAGTGTGCTCAGCAGATTCAGAGGTGAAGTAAAGGTCCCCTTTACTCTGCTCTTGTGAGACCCCACCTTGAATACTGAGCCCAGTTCTGGTGTGCCCACCATAACAGGGACATAGATCTGTTGGAACGAGTCCAGAGGTGGGCCACAAAGATGATCCAGGGGCTGGAGCACCTCTGCTATGAGGATAGGCTGAGGGAGCTGGGATTGTTCAGCCCGGAGAAGAGAAGGCTCCAGGGGGCCCTTATAACTACCTTCCAATACCTGAAGGGATCCTACAGGAAGGCTGGAGAGGGAGAAGAGTGTCCAGTGACAGAACAAGGGGAAATGGTTTTAAACTGAGGGAAAATAGGTGTAGATTGGATCTTAGGAAAAAGTTCTTCAGTACAAGGGTGGCGAGACTTTGGAACAGATTGCCCAGAGGGGTCGTGGATGCCCCTCCCTGGAGGTGTTCAAGGCCAGGTTGAATGAGTCCTTGAGCAACCTGCTCTAGTTGAAAGGCATTCCTGCCCATGGTGGGGAGGTTGGATTAGATGATCTCTAAGGTCCCTTCCAGACTAAGCCGTTCTATGATTCCATCTGGGGGGAACTTTTCACTTCCACACCTTCAAGACTCTGGCTGGTGAAAAGGCAGCATGCCTAGATGGCTGCAGCAGCTGCTGACACTACCCTCCATTAAGGGTTCCCACTCTTGCTGTACGAAGAGTTCGGTGGCTCCTGAAGCAAGTACTGAACCCGATGCACGCCGGTAATATGAGCTGAGATTGCCTTGTATTATCAGAATGCAAATCAGGAGAAGCTCAGCAGCTGTTTCACAGGTCAAAACCCATGGGGAGGGTGTGAAAGGATGGGCAGCTGAGCAGCAGCATCTCTACATCATTGCCAAGTTGCCCAGACATTGCATCCTTTATTTGCAGTGCAATAACCATTTGAGCAGTTTGTGCAGAACATGTTACAGGGAAGGTACCTGAGCAGTCAACCAATGCAAGTACCTCAGAATTCATCTTGCAGACTGGTTGGACAGGGATTGTAATTTCTCAGGTAACTGTGACAAACAGCAACTGAGATTTCAACTGCTACAGCTACAGAAATACTTAATGATGTTAAGAAAATTATTATAATTGCTCAGTAAATTCATTATGTATAATAAAATGGCATCTGTTAATGATATGTACGTATCTGAATATAACAGTTGCAATAAGCTCTACCTTGCTCACCTTTCTGCACCTTTACCGCTCACGTTTACTGTTGGATCCCCACTGGTCTCAACATGGCTGAGATTCCACATCAGTTCAAATGGTTGTAATTATCTGTCCTTGAAAGATTAACAAAGAAGGAGGATTATATAAAAGGATTAAATAGGCACATAAAAATAATATATAATTTAAGAAAAAAATGTGGTTGGACTAATGTCCAAATCACTTGTGAAGCCTGAAAAGTCATGAAATTGCCCTGTCTTATAGAGCTTTGCATTTTCTACATCTTGTTTAGCTATGTAGAATGATTGCAATAAACTGTCATGTGTAGCCAGAAGAAAGCCTACAAAAATGTTGTAATGGTAACTCCAGTTATTCTGGGCCACTTGCTAGGAACAGTTACAGCTCTCTAAGTCATTCAGTTCATTTGAATGTCATGCAAACATATATATATATTTATTTATATATTTTTA
>WUAM01000301.1:3631604-3649634 GCA_024336885.1 Actenoides hombroni
TGTTGGTCTCTTCTCCCAGGTAACTAGTGATAGGACAAGAGGAAATGGGCTTAAGTTGCACCAGGGGAGGTTTAGGTGGGATATTAGGGAATTTTTTTTTTTTACTGAGAGAGTGGTGAGGCCTTGGAACAGGCTGCCCAGGGAGGTGGTGGAATCATCATCCTTGGAGGTGTTCAAAAAACATCTGGATGTGGCACTGCAGGACATGGTTTAGTAGATGGTTGGACTTGATGATCTTGAAGGTCATTTCCAACCTTAATGATTCTGTGACCTTAAACCACCCTGAAGCCTCTTTACTACACTTCCAGAGCTCATCCCTCCTCTTCTACCTTCTCCCATATTTACAATATTAACACTGCAAGATCAAATTTTTAACAGCTCAGTGTAAGTCCAAAACCCTGCGTGATGTTTCTCAAACAAGGAACATTAAAGTGTATTTTTTACTTTCCTTCTGAGGATATTGGTAGGTGAGCTCATCCAGCTTCCTCTACCAGTTCAATCAGAAATGTATTTCAGCAAACAAAGTCCAAGCATAACACACATCTCAGTAGCAAAAGATATTAAGGAACAACACAGAAAATCCATCCAGCTTCCAACCCACAGTAAGAACATAAAATAACCCATACACACTCTACTTGTTCTGGGTGCTAAAAGCAAAAGAAATACTCAGAAATGTTAGCAATAGTGAAAAAAGAGAACAATAAAGGTACAAAGCTGAAAATAATGGACAAAGCTACTAACAAGGGATTCTGTCGGTCAGGTGAGTGGTTTCTATAAAACAGGAAAATGCAAGTCTAGTTTTAAAGTAAATAGTTTGAAACTATTACAAAAACCTTATGAAGAAAAGTCACTATAGAGATTTATGGATGAAGAATCCTTTAATCATTACATAGGAACTTTACTTGATTTTCAAATATATATATATATATATTTCCTGTCAAACTATTTGTATGCCTAAATATCAAGTTATAAATATACTAAGCTGTTTGTGTGTTCATAAACAAATTTACATTTATCATAAATATACACACAAACCAAGAGCTGCAATAAAGATACTACAGGGGAAAAATACTCTTCCATTCTTTAGTCAATGTTGGTTGGGGTTTTTTTTATTTCTTTTCTTCTTTAAAACTATTCACAGATTAAACTTAATTGATTCTAATGTAGATTCCTACACCCAGGTCCAGCATTTGTCATACCTATGAAGAAATGTGATGGTAGTTCTAAAATTATGTAGCTGCCAGATGCAGAGAATCTGTATCAAGATAATAAAATACTGAATAATTTTCAGATAATAAATATCCTAAGCAGTTCAATTTTAGACTAGTGACTGTTTTCTGCAGTGTCAGCATGGACAAAAATGAATTTTATTCTGTAACTGGTGATTCTGATTACCTGGAATAGCTTCATGGGCTGTCAAAACCACACTTATATGAGGAGTTTTAGCTCCTGAGACCTGTTCAGTCTCCTTAGTTGATGGAGTTTTCTCTGTTTTCTGAACTCTCGGTATCTTTGGAGTTTTTTCTTTCTTTTCTTCTTTCTTGTCAAGGTCAACTCCAGAATCATTACCTAAAGAGTAAACACAAAAGAATGTAACTATGTATAAAAGAAATTCAGGTAGCACAGTCACTAACACTATAAGAAAGAATTATGAGAAAATTAATGCCACTGTAGACAAGAATACATGTTATTAAAACAAGACATGTTGCCTTGAGTCCCCAAGAAGGGAACTTTTCCCCTTTCTAATTATACTAGTCTGATACTTACACAAATAGAGAAAATAGACAAAATAAAGAGAAAAAAATATATATTTTTTTAAATGGGCTCTCAGAAACATTTGTGTTTCTAAATTATCTTGACATTAATGTGGATTTTTGTGATTATTCTACCAATCTGTAGAATTTCTCATGATTTCACTATTAATGAACAAATTATTTTTCTCCATTCCATGTGTAATTGTTCTGATGGCTGTAGGATTATTTCTCCTAGTACTAGATTCATGATCTGTCTTATTTAATGGGAAGTCTTCCAACAGTCTCTCTGGATTAGGCTTTTTTCCCCCCACTGTTATTGTAAATCAATAGTCAGAAACATACTTTTCTTTTTTCAGTGTTGATTTAAGAAGAATTAAAGTTCAAAACAGTCCTTTGGTTCAACTTGACTACTGACATATAAGTCACGGAACTCTGAATTTTGAAGACCTGCACTTCTAAATCATTCCCTAACTGTTGCTGTTCAGAATGTCTTCAGACTCTAAAATTGGGTAACTTTTGGACCCGATTACTAGAAAGCAATGCAATAGTATTCAAAACACTGGTCTGAAATAAAAATGAATTAATCAGCAATCAGCCAAGTTGTTCCTTGAAGCTATTTCTTCCTTAAAGCGAATGAGGAATTCCTTACTGAAATTCTAAAAAAATCCAAACCAACCAAACAAACAAAACCCCAAAACAAAACTATCTATACATAAAGAACTGGCAGCATAATGAATAAAAACAGAGGGCTGCAAGTTTATATCAAAATTTCTTTATATTAGATGAAGTGGGAAAATGCAGGCTAGAGAAAACAAACTTGGCAAATTCAGGCATTATGCAAAAGTTCTACAGGTAATAGTAAGGAAAGCAAAACAATGATGGAAGAAAATGATAAATTAACCCAGTGAATTTTTTTTTATTGTTGGGTTCCGCCCCCAAGCTGCTGACACAATCTCCAGAATAAATCATTCAATGTATATTCATAATGTGCTGTAGCTGCTCTGCTGAGCCAGGAAAACAATATATGAATAAAAACCAGCAACAGCAAAGCTGTGGTGTGTCCAGAGTTTATGGCAAGCAAATAGCAAAAGCAGGGGGAAGATAACACCTCGTGGAAATGGCTGTGGTTTAATTTCAGTAATATTTTGTTAATATTCAGCTGAGATTCAAACAAATCCATCTCCCTCGGTCTTACCTCAACGGCATGAGGGGTTAAAGAGTGCTGGCTGTTCCTTTCAGAAAATGAAAGGCACAAGCCCGAACTAAAGTAGCATCATTAGGATTGATGATGTAACTACCACCTAGATAAACTGCAAGCTCTCCACTAGACACAAAGCCAGAAGGAAACAAGGTATGTAGGAATTAATTGGGATTTCTCAGGCATACTGAGGCAGAAATGTGTGTACTGACAACTGTGAATGACTTGGTGCTACTCTGTCAATCTGAAATTCATACTTACCTAGAACAAGCAACAATCACATAGCAAACCAATTCAAAGGCAGTTTGCGAGTCACGGTCACAATGTATTTGCCCCAGCTTCCAGTTTCTGGATGATAGAAAACTATGCCCTGCCTTGAGAGCCCCCTGCTTTCCAGTGCCCACTGGTTTCTCCAATTTCCTTAGAGAAATTCCTTGATATATGCCTCTTCTCAGCTACATTTTTCTCTGTAGAGTTCTATGATTTTGGAAAATATTGCTGCTTTATAGGTATAAAGGATCTTTTTATGTCCCCATTTAACTCTTTAATATGTTTGCAAATTACTGATTCGTACTCAAACCATGTAATTCTCACACTGATGTTTCTCTGCAGTACTTCAAAAGGGATATTTGGACATAAAGAAGCATCCTCTTTGACCAAAAACTGCTTGTGCAGTTTTCTTCTGGTGCAATGAATGGAGGTGTGAGGAAACAAACACATTTTTCCACATTTCCTCCACGAAAGAGCCTCTGTTTGTTTACTATCAACAATAAAATGAATCATCACAAATTTCACAGCACGACCAGGCCACCCAGAGAAGAAAATCTTCTCATAAAGAATCAGAATACACAAAGAATATAAGCTACTTATAAAATTGTGTTTCCCTAACGCTACTTCACATACTGTTAAACAACAAATACAAAAATCAATTGGGTTAACTGCTCTTCCTCAGTGGACAGTAAGACTTGGCAAGAGTATTGGGGATGTGTGTGGGGGGGAGTGTATAATAAAAGATGTATATACCTATAGACAAAGCCCTAAGTCATTTTCAACATGTATTAGCTAAAAGACATCCAGAACTACAGATTGAAAGGAATGGTGTGATGAGGACAACAGAATTTTCTCTGTTTCGCTTGGGATCACTTAATGAATTCCTAGGAGGCACATGAATGGATTTCAAGCACCCTATTCCTAAGTCCTTCTTTCTAACCATTACAAAGCAAGAGGAAATGTTTTAATGAGGAAATAAAGTGGTTGAAAACAAATGACAAAAACATTTTATTGCCTTTTCATGCTTTCCATGTTAACCTATTAACTTTTGAATATTGGAATTCTACAAAAGAATAGAAAAGGACAAACAGCAGATGAGCTTCCCAGTGATCCACACTAAGGAATAACTATTACCACTGGAATAATGTTGCTGTTTCATACACATAGAAACCTTGTACACAGATACTAAGCACTAAATACAAAGATTATGGCCATGGGAAAATATTTTCTTAGGAAATCCAAAACTCGCAAGTACTTCAAACAAAGGACTGAATCCCAACATCCATCAACTAACATCCAGCAACTAACAGGAGGACTACATCCAGTATCTTCAAAGATACAAGGGAGGTATTAAGTGCCATGCAAATTCTGTTAACACAAAAAAAGCCCACAAATACACTGTCCAAAAAGAAGCAAGAAAATTCAACTGATTTACTGATCATACATCTTCAGCTAGTGATCAGTATTTGTACGAACAGTCTCAGCATTCACATGATACATAATTGTCTCCTCTCTACAGAGTGGTCAAGCCAAGTTCTAATACTTAAACATTAAAATTTATTCATAGAATTATCAAGGTTGGAAAAGACCTTTAAGATCATCAAGTCCAACCATTAACCCTACATTACCAAGCCCACCACTAAGCCATATCCCAAGCACCACATCTATACAGCTTTTAGTCAACATCCAGGGATGGTGACTCAACCACCCCCCCTGGGCAGCCTGTTCCAGTGCCTGACAATCCTTTCAGTGAAAACATTTTTCCTAATATCCAGTCTAAGCCTCCCCTGGTGCAGCTTGAGGCCATTCCCTCTTGTTTTGTCACTAGTTACTTGGAAGAAAAGCCCAGCTCCTACCTCACTACAACCCCCTGTCAGGTAGTTGTAGAGAGCAACAAGGTCTCCCCTCAGCCTCCTTTTCTACAGACTAAATAGCCCCAGTTCCCTCAGCTGCTCCTTATAAGATACTGACTAATGTAATGCATACTGATAGCAGTAGCCCCATCCTTCCCCATTCTGAGAGGACAAGCATCATCCAGAAATGACTTGTCGATAAGGAGCCGGGGCTATACACATTGCTGATACTTTTCTTAATGAAAAACAAGAGCTTCAGCTTTGACCACAGGGCTCAAACTGCCTTTCCATAATATGAGGCCATCTCATTAGTAATTGTTGTCTTCCCAGAAAAGAAATTACTCAAGTGTTAGCGTTGTGGATTAGAGCATCAAAATAAATGTTCTGCCCCTCCCGACTAGGACAATTGACCTGTATAATATAATTCTTGGAACACCCCTAAGGCAATTTAAGATGATTTATGAGAATCCAGAGTATATGCACCTTAGCACAGGTAAGCAAAGTTTCTCCAAGAAGTATGGGTCTTTGCTTGCTCCTATTTAGACAAACCTCCTTGCTTTGCATTTCCCTTGCAAGCACTTTCTCAGCTGGCGCTTGATTCAACGAGTGAATAAACTGACACACACACACACACCCCCATCTAGTGACGGGCATTTGAAATGTGTGTGAGGAACAAAATGCCTTATCTGTGCCTTCTAACACATTTAAGAAGCAGTTGTGTCTGTGTTGACGAGTAAAGCCGCTGTCAGCTCCGGAGGAATCGCTGCTTTCCAGAGTCCCAGCAAACTCGACTGTTCATCTGTCCCATGATCCCACCCGAGACATTAATTGAAGGCACTGCTCTCTACATTCGTAATTGGATGTAGGACATTTTGCAGGCACAGCTACATATCCCTAATTGGCATGTTTTTAAACGACTCTTCATTCAAATTACTATTTTTCATCCCCCTAAATGATGCTGGTATTTCACAGGAGCAAGAGAACAGCTTGGAAAAAAGTCAACTGGCCATTCAAAACGAACACCCACAATTGCTCCTCCTGCAGAGACTGACAGACTACGTGCAGAAAGAACTCATTTAAATTAGAATCCAGCTGATGGTAAAACCATTTTAAACTAAGCCCAAAAGTGCCATCTTTAAGAATTATGCAGCCTCCTACTTCAGCAGGAATGAATGGTTCACTCAGAGAAGAGAAACTGTCCACTGCTGTAATTTGTCTTCCACCCAAATATATAGTATATCTAGAACATACAATTTGATTCCCCTGCCATCAAATGTCCTCTCTCACATCTGCCAGAGATTCAGATAAGCTACAGTGTGGGAGAGGGATGGTGATTAAAAGAATTACCTGATATTTATCTCTCAAAACATGTGAGTTTAGAGGCTCGACCAAAATCCCCAAGCCCATCCCACCGCAGCAGCAGAGGCTGGAGCAGCTCTGGTTTCTGGCTGGGAGCAGACACAGTGAAGACACATGGCTGTTCGGGAAGAATCACAGCTCTTCTATCTTAGGACAAAAAGGCGGGACGGCGGTACCAGCAGCCAGCCAGCCCCAAATCATTTGGATGATCATCACAGGATGGAAACAGACTGTTCCACGCAAACGTCTGATAGTTTTACCTGCTTCCCTTCTTTTCCTCCCTTCAGACAAGGCTCTGCAGAGGCTCTGTAGTTAAACACATCACATGGGAAGCTGGAAGTTCTGGTGCAGCTTCAGCTGAAGTAAAATAAAAATTGTACCAGACTAATCACTAAAAAGCATAACACAGTCACTGTGCCAGTCCATCTGCTACCTATTTTCTGCTAAAGTACATAGTAATTTAAATTTTCTGTTAGCTAGTTCTTTTTGAGGCAGTTTTTTGTTTCCCTTCTGACCCAGGAGAATTAAAGCACCGAGACTGGCTAAAGCACACCATCTACAGCTTGTCGAATTTGTTTATTTTTACTTTCTAAAATCACATCTTGAGAGAACTCGAGCAGGTCACATTTCCAAGGCAGATGCTATTGTGTTAGCAAAGACCTTTGGCCAGGAAAAAAATACTCTGTTCAGGCAAATGGGAAAAGGATTTATTATTCCAAATAAGAATTGCATTCAAGTAACACAAAACAAAAACTTCTCATGCTATTCCCAGCCTTAGCTATAGCAGCATAAGGAGTTTGATCCTGTCACCATCACACCCTTTCCCTCACCTGTATTGGTTGGTATCAGTGAAGTCCTCAGGATGCTCATGATCGACCACTTCCTCCACATTGCCCAACAGCTCCGTGAGCAGAGGGCTCAAGTGAAACTCTCCAGTGTGCTTCAAGGGAACTGTGTGAGACTAGTTCCTTGGAGTAGCTCAGAGAGCTCTTACATGACCTTTCTGCTGGCAAAGCTGTTGAGTAAATGCTACCAAATGGAAGATGACCACGCTATCCTTAGGGAGCACCTCTAGTCTCAGAAGTGGACAGCACTTCAATAAATAACTTTCTGACCTTACCAAAGAGCAGAGTTATGCCAGAAGAGCTTGCCAGTTTTATAATTTACAGTAGAAAGTTCTTGTGCTGTGTCATTGTCCAGGAGTTCAAGTCAATAAGCAAGGTGCCAGAAACCCCCCAATAGAAATGGACAGCATCTCCACACCAGTGGGACTGCAGTCTAAAGAGACAAGGCTTCACATGCAAATCATTATTTAAAAAACTAATCATCAACCTCAATAGCTAAACCCAAGCATTAAACAGAATGTCACTCTCCAGGCTAACTTTGTGGCAAGCAAAGGGTGGCTGCTTCCGCTGGATAAACTGACTGACCTTTGATCGAGGGGTAAGCGGAATGCACAAACCAACCCCAGAGTTAAAGATAGGCCATAAATCCTCCAGCCTTTTTCATATGAGCTAGAGAATTATAATTTATTGGTATTTCTGTGCATCACTCAGGTACCCTACTTCTGTTGAGCCACAAACAGGCACCAGCTGTACTGAGGCACAGAAGCCACAAGGTGAAATCAGCAATGAATTTTTATTTTGAATATCAGGTGTGCGTTACAAGTCCTGAATTTGTTACACGATGAAAACTGATGAAATTACCATAACAAAAAAGTTTCTTAATTTCTCTTCCAGTCTTTTCCTAGGCTGAAGTTGTTACAGTTGCCCTAGGATTATTTATTTTCCACTCTGACTCCAGTCCCACTGGTGAACAGCTCACTCCTCAGCAACATGTCCTGTTTGTTATTTTTAAATTCCAGTGCTGGCAACTTGGACTGGTTGGTTCTAACAAAATATCACTGTACTGGATGTTAACTTCCAGGCAGAATAATCTAAAAAGCCAAATACCTGATACTTCATCACCAAAATTCTGAATCTTGTTTTCAGAGAAGAAGAGGTGTGTCACAGAACTTGCAACACCACAGACACAGAAACTTTCCCACTAATCCAGTGTGTTTTTCAACTACTCTGAGGATGATCTAAATTCAGACTCCATGTAGCTGCTTGAAATTGGTGTTTCAGTAAAATCTGACATGCTACTTAATTCCTAATTAAATGGAGATTTTTCGAGTTGGACCTTTTCTATCACATCTTGGATTTGAACTCTTGAACTCATTCAATTACCATTAGATGAAAAAAATACTTGATTACTACCATTTGAATATGAATTTGAACAAGGTATCCTAGCACTGTAAAAGTCTGTACTCTATTTTTCATGCCCCAAGCACATTCAGCTTTCAGCTTCCTGGAAGTATTTTCACTCCTAACAGTAGTAGCAAAACAAATGCTATCAAAGCTAATCAAAAAGGGGAACCATTTCCAAAATTAACTGCAAGAACTTTGACTAGCTCTGTAATCCACTATGATATTTTGTCCTTTATTTAATTACTAGCACATGAAGAACATTACAGATGAGGTAGCTCTTATGGTCTCATTCTTACGTATCTTATGTGTTCCTGTAAAATACATTTAGATTGTAGTTCATTTGGGTGCATGACACAAAATGATCCCTTATTTTCCAGAAGATAATATTGGTTGAACTGAAGAAGAACACATAACAAAGCTTGTTCTATAAGTTTCCATTAATTGTTTGATTTCATTCCAAAACACTGAAGACCTTTTGATTCCCTTTTAATTTACCTAGGCTGGTAAAGCAATTTCCAGCTTTTCAGAAAAATTTACAGCTTTTAAAAAAATCAGACAGAGCTCTGTGCAATGTATTGACTGTAATTTCCCCTCTTCATTCACTTTTAGAAAACAAGACTATAAAAAAATATTTTTATAGAAAATAAAAAGGTCATTTATAGCACTGTCAGAGATGTTTATTTTGTGCTTTTGTAATTTACTGGCAACCACTACTCCAAGTCTTGCACTGTACTTTTCATGAAAAATAAGTGACATAAGAATAAGAAAATATAAGTGACAATTTTGCTGTTATTTAACATCCCGTCAATGCCCACCCTATCAATTCCTTCAGTAAGCCCTGACAAGCATCCTTGTTAGGGTGTGGATCTGAACATAGAAAAAAAGTCTCATGTCATTTTGTTCTCCTTTTCTGTTATTAAATGCCCAGAAATCTGAGGTTTAAAAGAAACCTTTGAGATCAGATGCCCAGTTTTTCTCACCAGGCTCATTCCTAATGTGTGGCTGTATTTTATTCAGTGCAATAATAGATCAATTCAAGAAGAGGAGCTTCTACCATTTCAGGGACTGGCTTCCAAGCTAATAGTTCTCCGCAACAGGACATTAATCCTGTTATTTAGCCTAGTATTTCTTTTCCTTGATGACAATCTCATCATTCCATGTTTTTGTATCACACTAAGCCCCGTCCCTTCTCCTTTGGTGAAATCCCTAAATATTGTTCATCAGGATACACGTGGACCCTTGGTATCAATCACCTGGTCAACTGATGTAAACTTAAGAGAGAGATGGGAAAGGACAAACAATATTCTCAGTAATCCTTAGCTCCAACTTCTTCCTCTCTTGGTTTCTGAGTCAGTTGACTCACCATCACGTGGAATAGACTGACCACCTGGAGTCACCTGCCCACCAGATGCTGCTGCAGCTGCAGTTGTCTTTACAGCATCCTTACATTGAACTTTAGCTCCACTGTAACTGAGGGCTGGGTCTGTATCCCTTGACAAATACCTATCATAGTTAGTGGCTTTTTATCAATATGGCAAGTCATTCCCATAAGCGTCAACACAACATTTTGCTGGTTAATATGAGAAAAGGTGATCAGGCTGGTGACTGGCAACTCTTTCTGAGAAAGAAAAGTCACTCTAGGATGGTGAGTTTGCACTGGAATGTGCTTTGCTCAGGACCCTTCAGTCCTGCACAGAGCAGAATTAATTTCCAAAGAATTATGTTTACATACAAGTAAGGCATTTTTATCCATTACTGTTTAGCTAGTGAGAAACATGATGGCTTCCTTTCTCTTGTCTCAACCATCTTGATGATTGACAGGAGGGGAACACAACAGACTTGAACAGAATTTTTTGTTAGGAACATACAACAGGGGCTCTGCAATTTGCTCTGTCCTCTTGTCACACGCCGGTCATAGACCAGAGCAAGATTTTGCTCGTATTCTCAGGAACAGAATTAAGACTCAAAACGGAGTCAAGGGCCAAATGACTTTATTTGCCCAACAAAAAGTTCACAAAGCAAAGAGAAAGAGAGAAAGGAAAGAAAGTAAGAAAAGGGTCAGTTGCAATAGCTACCATCACGGATCTGCGGTGTCCTGTCAGTCCAATTCGTCTCCAGGTCCAGTGGGAGAACGTTCCATCCAATGTTGGTGGTTCCTATTCCTTTATCGGGCACCATTCTGCTTAACCACACCCACCACCTGGCAGTGGCACACATGCCCAACACTGAGGGGTCTTAGGTGGTCTTCAGGGGTCTCCAGACCCCTCAGTCTTCCAGGCCCTGGGTCTGGGAGCATGCACAGGGATGAGGTTGCAGTTTTCGGAACTTCTAACTTACGGTCCAACTGTTGTCCAGGTTGTGGTTTGAAGTCTGTCCACACTGACACAGCAATGTTGCTCTACCACCATCTCTGACAAACCGTCGTCCAGGTTGTGGTTTGAAGCCTGTCCACGCTGATACAGCAGTGCTGAGGCATACACTGCACCACTTCTGTCACCATCTCTGACACCTTTGAAATGTGTGGCACTGCTTTTTATCACAAAGCCCAATACAGGCAAGTTGAGAACAGGAACACATTGAAGATCACCTAACCAAATACCTGTACCTTGTGGAATTATAACAGAGATGAGGATGGTACTGCATATTTATGTCATGATACCAAGTTTGATACTCTCCGGATGTGCCAAAATACATCTCTGTGACTGAGTGAACGTGAAAGTCTCCCCCTATGAAAAGCTGTCTTCATTTCAAGGAAGAAAAGTCAAATGCAGTAGTGCTGCTATTGATGGAAATGACATCTGCTAATGATGGGAAAGCTGGAAATGCAAATCGAGAAGCTGTCAAGCCATGTGCAGTACAACTCAGTAACCTCACTGTCATCATATTACAAAAGGGAAAGGAACATTGCAGTTTATCATGTTATGACAGCAAAATGTAGTATTAGCATTACCTAAAGAAACCACATTTTTTGCTAATGATGCAGTCTGCAAATGAGCTCGCATTTTTCCTTGTTTAAACTTTCAGATACAGCTCAAGCATGCCTACAAAAAGCAGAAATTGTAATCTGGCGTAACAAAACCCTCCCGTAAACCACAAAACAAACTGTAGCAATCAATACACTACAATTTGTGTGTACACCATCTGTTTCACTCAGCTTTTCTATGTGCACTCTGATAAGTCATCATTATTTTCAGATAAAAATAATTAGAAAATAAAAACCAATATTATTTTTAATTCAATCCTAGTTGCACAGTCCTCAGTTGAACCTCACTGTTCTTACAGAAATACAACTTCATATTTAAGCAAGACAAGTGAAGACAGGCTTTTAAGGCATGAGACTAGTTGATAATTCTCCTACCTCCATAAAAGATTAGATATGACTTCGCCAAAAAGATCTCTTAAAGTGGTCAGTCTTGAGTATTCATTATGATTTTATCCCAAGAGTTTGATTTTCAGAAGAGCTCAGGACTTAAAACTGCCTCACAGTGTGGTTTTTGACATCTCCATTGACTTTACTGAAGCTTCAGCAATCTGGAGCATCTAACGATGTCTCCTCTATAGGCAAGCACAGAGAGTTCAGGCCAAAAATCAAGTCCTGATCCTGCAGCTGAACAGCTCCAAAACGTTCCCAACTCTCTACCCACTTGGATCTTAGAAGCATTTTTCGAACATCTGAATACCTTGCAATATTATTCCTGCTACTTCCTTTCTTTCTCTACTGATTTTTAGATTTGTAAAGCACACGTCCATGCTATGAGCAAATGTACTGGAACGTGAAAACATTTTTCTTTTCCTTTGTTAAGACTGAACGGATTAAGTTCCATATATTATATGGCAGCACTAGGATGCTGTGTAGACTCAGAACTTTTTAACTTTAGAAGAAATTTATCAAAACATTTTGAAAATCTCAGACTTGCAGCCACATCCCTTCTGTAATCTTGTTTGAAAACACACCATTAAAAGCATTCATTGCAAGTGTATATACTTAAGGAGTGTAATTTTTCATGTAGGAACAACTGGTCTAACATTATAATCTCTGAAGTACTCATCTCTAGCTGTGATTTCATACAACCCAAAATTTGAGGTAAAACAGCAAAGTAGAAGTATGCGGTTTCTTTCTCTTTTCATCCCATGGATTTTGCAGGTAAGTGATACAGATTCAGTACAGAGCCTCTATCAGTGCAGCTTCCTATACATTAGGATGCTGTAGCAGCTGGTTAAAATCTCTAGTATCAAGAAACAGTACTGGGATCAAAAAGAACCACAACCAGCCACAGAAACCAAGGCACATCAGAAAGCAAGGCAGATCCCATTTTCTTCTGTACTCAGGAAAGAGAAATTACCCTCTGTGGATATAATAAATTAGGGATGTAAATAATGTTGGAACCTCCATTTCCCACACCCTCTTCTGTGCCTGTTGCCCTGTGAGGTCCAAATTTCCCCTTTGTGTACAGATGCTCATGCCCTTCTGTGACCATAAGGTCCTTCCAGAACTAGAGCTCCCAGCTAATTTCTGTAAGACCTTTTGAAGAAGTCAGCTTCAAGCATCATAATCTTACCTTCCATTAAATGGGACTCTGCTGCCATTAAAATTATTTGCAGCTTCCTTTTTCCACTCTTAAAAATCTGCATGATTCCAAGCCCTACCTCCCCTGGGAGCTCAACACATCCCCCCAAAAAATCTGATGTTTTCTTAGCTGTGCAGATCAGTTAGCCCATCAGTTGCTCAATTTATGCACGCATAAGCCTTTAATAGTAATATCTGCCAAGTGTTAGCCAAAAGCCAGGACATCCCTTGGGTGTCAAAGAAAGAGGAAAAACCAGAAGATCATACAGTATAGTAAATGCTAATGAAAATTATTGGAGTGTGGGAAGAATGTATAATCTTAAGAAACAGGAGCTACTTGACTAACTTAAAACCACAACTGTTTCCCTCCCCTGAACTATCACTTAGCCCTCAGAAAAGATTATTTGGATAAAAGGACTTGAATCTACACCAAAAACAATCTGTGCTGTTTAGGCGATAACAGAAGCAGAGTTCACCAAGCAAAAGATTTAACTCTTACCTTTTTGGTAGTTCTGTATCCAGATAAAAGACATCTGGAACAGCCGTGACCTCTCAAAACACACTCGGTATAAACAAAGCTCTTCCTTTTCTTTATGCTTCTGAAAAAAAATTCAAACTTCGGACATTCACTTTGTAAAGTACAATGGCTTACGTTAAAGAGAAGTACTTGTCTCCTCATAGCATTACAGACACTGCATATTCCAGAATGAAGAAAATGTATGGAGGCAAAAAAATCAACATGCAGTAACCAGCACAGCTGAAAGTCCTTCTCGACTTACAGCTCAAAGGTTTCCAACCACCATGCTTCCAAGCACAGCTGGGAAAAAAAACCAGCTGGAATTTAAAACAAGACCTGAATTGAAAAGTATTTTTAAAATTTAAAAAAAAAAAAAAAAAAGGATACAGTAAATTCACAAAAATGTTTATGCTTTAGTGTAGGAAAATGCAATATAACAACTTGTCTATTATAAATGAAGCCTTAAAATACAGTAGGTATGCATGGCTGTGATATAATAGAATTAAAATGAACAAAACAGCAAAACCCTTCCTCCAAACACAGACACACATCACATAGATAAAAGTCCTGAGTCTATCTGGAAATAATTTACTTAAGAATTCCTGAAAGATGAACAGCAAATGCCTTTCCATTTTCCCTCCACAGTCAGATAATAATACAATACATTGTTGAATCGATTCAGAAAGGTTTCATATTAAGAACATAGCTGTTACCACATACGACCATGATGCTCTTCCAAATTTGGTTTTAACAGCAAGTGGGCTGTGAATATTTCAATAAATTCTCAGAAAACTTTTTGAGATCACTTTTTTCTCTTTTAGATAATAGAAAGCATTATTCTTGCAAACACTGAATTTTAACCAGTAATTACAAAAACAGTTTCCTATTCAGATTAATCAAGTTGATACATTTGGTGCATCAGTTTCAATCACACTGTATATATTATCAAACTCTTCATGGCTCCCTCTAGTCAAATTTACTGAACATGTAAGAAATCCACACAGACATCTGTGGCCAGGTCCAGACAGTTACACCACATGGCAAAGAGATCTCCATCCTACAAATGTGACACCCCTGGGGCTTCTTGTTCACTCTCAAGATTACTCCAGAGCAAACTACCCAAGTCAAACAATTTTCAGTTCTTTTCCATTAACAAATTTAAATTCCCTATCACCACAGTTGAGAGAGATGCTAACAATAGATGTTTGAGCTTTGGTTTTTGTACAGCATTAAAAGAACCCAACAGACTTGGAAGAGGCAGAAAACATTACATCAACTTAGCCAAAAGGGTTTTTTCCACTTTTCTGCCCAGAACATCCATAAATAAGTTCAATTACATAGAAAGGTCTGCCTAGACTTCATCATGCTATTTTCTTGATTAGCCCCTACTAACTGGAGGAGTAATTTGTCAGATTCAACACAAAACACAATTTTTACTTAGCTGTGAAAGGGAAGCCAACACTTAAGAAATTAGAGAATTAGAAGAACACATGACATTTTTAATATTAATTAATAACTTTTATAGCTCAAATTAAAAAAATATTAAAGAAAAACCTGGAACTATATACATGCATTATTAAGAATATCTAGATTCCTGTCAACATTTGCTTACTTTTTCTGTACAAGTTCTTTCATGCAATCATATTTACAAGCAGGTCTGTTTAATACATCTTATATAGCATTCACAAATACATTTTTTTTCTTAAAAACAAAAGAATCTTTCATTGGTTTAACAGATTTGGTTTCATTGCATGGTACTGGTATGGTATTTAACCAGTGGGATGGAAAGAGTTATCATTACTCAATTATCTAAATAACAGTTATCCTACTCATACACAGAATTATCATACATGGCTTTAAACACTTCCCAAACTCAAAGGCTCATCTCACAAGTACAAACTATGGTCCATCTGTGGTATATTTCTAATTAAAGTCTTGAGCCTTTGTTTGGGTTAGATCCACAACTCGGACTCATTCTAAGCATTTACTCAGAAATAAAAAGTTCTTCTAATTTAAATTCAAAACAACTCTGCTACCAGTCAAGTCAACCACATATACATATTTATAAAATGGGGTGTATGGACTTTTCTAGACATTCTAGCTACCTTCATAGATGTTTTATTATTGTGGGATAACACAGTTTTGAACAGACAGTATTTGTGGGGATTTGCAAGAATCAGGTAAGAGATCTTATAAGAAGGGGAAGAATACTTTTTCCACAAAATATAAACAATTTTTAGGGAAAAAAAAAAAAAAGTCTGAGGAGGTTTTGTACATAATATGTCTAAGTTACTGATAAAATTCAACCAGTCAGATCACTAAGTAGTAACAAGTTCTCGCTTCATAAATTAACTAAAAAATTGTCAGCTTGCTCACTTTTGGCTAGGAAAAAGCAAAACAAACTTTTGGCTTTGGAAAATCAAGTAGCTTTCTTTATTGAACACTGTTCCCTAGAGATCCTGCAACCAATTGTTCCACAGTTGGTTCTTTTACAGGCTGCATGTCTTCCTGAATGTAACTATGAATTCTGAGGCCTCTCCACCCTGTGTATAGACAGTCACTGCCTCAGTTCCCTCCACCTCATCTGATGAGACTACCAGGTGATGCTGTTCAGATAGCTCCACTGAAGCCTGCTGCAGTGACTCTTGAATCATCAAAGTGTGTTTGGTTGATTGCTCCTCTTACCTAAAAAGAAATTGAAGAGGGTACAGAAATTTCACCTTTCCAATAACGACCTGGTATTGTGATGGTTAATAGAGACACAGCAGAAAAATTAGAAATCAGATAGTTTTGAAAGAAAACGTCAGTTTTACAGAAAATTTTTTGTGAGCACTTTTGATTAATAAGCATACAGCTGGATGGAATACTGAAAGCAGTAACACAGCATCTCAGTTATATGCACAGAGAGATGCAAAGTTCCAGGAACACAGGTCTTCGGAGACAGCTTTAATCTCTCAGCAGTCATACATTCAAAACTGCTCTTATTTAAATAAATCTGAAGTCAAGCAATTCCTCTAGTAGCACCGAGATGAGAAACCATTGAAAACCACACGGAAAAAAATAAATCTCTGTACGCAATTTTTCTTATGCTTTTACTTCTGTGATCAATCGGTTGGCTAGAAAGTAAAACATTCATTGCAAACTTTAATGGACGTTTATTAGAAGACTGTGAAATGTAAATATTACTGAAATAGAATCTAAGACCTGCTGTTTGTGAGGCAGCAGTTTTTACATCATTGAAAGGATAGTAACAGAAATAACTGAAAATGAAAGAATTTTTACTGAACTTTTTGCTTCTCATCAAAAAGAAAAAAACAAGCCATGACCTGGCATCAAATTTCAGAGTTCAAACAGCTGCCTGTCAATTATTAAAATACAGTAATTAATACAATTCAAGAACAAATCTTAATTCTTTACCAGATCCCTACAAAATTCCTACATAAGGTACTCCAGACCAGTAAAAACACATGAGAAAACTGTAAGTAATGTGAAGGAAATAAATCCTCTTGAGTGTTAGTGATGAAATAATGTACTTTTGAGGGGAGAATGGAAGAGTAATTTTTTGCCACGTGAGATATATGCAAAGGTGTTTTCGGTACAATACCACTCCCTGGTTCATTGAAGAGAGCTGTTTTATTTGCTGGATCATAAATGCCAACCCACCTGCAAGTGCAACATGCAGTTAATCAAATGCTCTCTTTCTTCTCTTTTCAGAAAATAGGTTGTTTTTATTAAGGCCTATTTCTCTTCCCTTCCATTCAGGCTTAGCAAATGTTTTATGAAGTAAGTTTCCAGAGATAAATCACATTTATTTCTCACTGTAAGAAAGTAGCTGATTGAATTTGTAGGAGGTCACATTCCCTACAACAAATACTTTTTTCATATCATCAAGTGCATCTATAAATTGTCCACTTACACAAACAACGGGGAATGGAGACAGAATCACTTCCTCACCTACATCTCCTGATGGAAAGCAAAACACCGTGGTATTTCCAATAACCAGACCAAGTGTCATAAGAAGAGAACAAGGGATTGATAGGTATCAATTCATCAGATCTCGGAGTACCCTTGTATCTCCCAGCAGTGTGCAGTGGGCTCTTCACAACACTGAACTCACAAACAGTTTTAAAAAGAATAGGTCAAACATGACAGATTCTAAATTATACAAATGAGAAAGGGGCCCTTTTTTCCTTTTTTTTTTCCTTTTTTTTTTTCCTTAAGTTATCATCTGATGCGTCAAGGACCTTTTGATAATGGTAGACT
>WUAM01000301.1:3862247-3872434 GCA_024336885.1 Actenoides hombroni
TGACCTTTAAAAGTCCCTTCCCACCCAAACCAGCCTATGATTTAACTAATTAGCCAGTAAAAACCAAAACTGTACTTCAAGCAGCATCCTGAACGCACACTGAACAAAAGCGACCTGCCTCACAGAGCTGTCTCTGCTTGGAGCTCTTTACACCAGGCTTTCTTGTTCCCCACACCAAGGCAGAAAGCTCTGAAGCTATTAAGCAGCTCTCAAGACAAGAACGTGGCCCGGCTCTGACTCGTGTTTTCTCAGAGGCTTTCTCTGTTGCCACGACTTCCAGAGAGGACACTGCCAGTGCTGCTGCGGAGCTTCCTGCTCCAGCCATGGGCCTACAAGACCTGTGAGAAAGGTGGTGGTTCTTTAGACTATAAACCTTTTCATGGACCACCTGAAAATTTGTTTATACCAGCTATGAACAGACACACTGGTCACTTTTGTCCTTAATTTCTCTTGTTTTAAATCCCATAAGCTATATGGAAAAAAAAAAAAAGGGTTCTTTTTAAACTACTTTGTAAAAAACTTTTTCTTCTGTTGGAAAAAGCTCAAAGCTTCAACATCTTCATAAGACACTTAATTCAAAATGGAACCAACTGCCCTCAAAAAGCAATTTGCAGATACAAAAATAACCTCATCCAAACCATCTTGGGATCCAAGTAGATTCCTTGGTTTAAGCCTCGGAAGGATCCCAAAAGGTGGATTCATTCACAGCTCCCCGCACAAGACACAGCCGGGACGCTGCGGTGCTCAGCTCACCCCTAGGTAACAAAAACATGGTTTAGAAGAGCTGTTGAAGAAAAGTATTTATTTTAACACGTTTGCAGAGCCACGCATGTAAAGTTACCACCTCATCTGTGAGCAGATGACCCTGTTACCCCATAGCTCCGTGAGTAAAAGATTTCACTCTTTCCTTGCACTCCAACAGGCAGGAGGTCTGATGTCAAGCCGCCGCTATTGGGATTCCCACGTCGTTACTGGGAAGGTTTGAAATGTTTTCACCAGCTGATTTGCACGTTAAATAATCACAAGGTAATTCTTCTGGGAAGAAATCCATATTACCAAGCTGTCGCTAGTTATAATAAAATAGGAAATTGGCATAGGAACACTCGTAAAGAGCGTCACGGCGTCTAAATAAATAGCAGCATCAAAGCCTCCTCAGAACAGAGGACCCGACGAGGAAGGGAGAATGACCAGAAGACAAGTATTTTGCACTACAAAAATGAAAAAAGACAAAAAAACAACCCTTGCAAGGCAAAAGCCTTGTGTCTACGAAGGTAGAGCTTAATAACAAGGGCTTTGTAGGTGGAAGGTGTTCGTCAGGAGTCCGAGGACACTCGATGGCAGAACCCTCTTTACATCTACTGAAAATATAAACGCACCCGCACGAGCTTCTTTGGGATTGAAAATAAAAGTGTCTCCTGTTTCCACACTGCCTAGCACAGGCCGTTATAAAATATAAGCCTGGAGTGATAAAAAAGCCATTTTTGTCAAATCTATCGCTGTCAGCAGTCAGATAAAAATCAAGAGGACTCCAACACAGGGACAGGTTAAGTTCATGGCTTTCTTCGCCTGGAAAAAAAAAAAAAAGGAAAAAAAAAGCCACAAACAACTTTAAGAGTTTACAGAGGAGCATTTTCCTTAACAGCAGCAAACAGCCTCTTTATCTCTTCTGCTGGATAAGTCTCACATGTGTCCTGTGCTTAAAAGTTCTACACTTAACCCAAGAAAACTAGAGCTTATTTATCAAGAAACAGTTGAATTTTGCTTGCCTTTTTAAACAGCTGTGAACTTAAATATAAGTTTTACTTCAATTATTTAAGAAGTTTCCACAAATACAGGCTCCCTCTCAATGCACAGGCAAACTCAAGGGTTCACTACAGTATTATAAGGCTCTAAGTACCAGCAGCCACCTTGAGCAGATCCCAGCTTCTAGTGAGATGTAAGAAAGTGTACAAAAGGCAGACATTTATCACCTTATCTGAAAGGGGGAGTCAGGGATTTCAGGTACTCCCCAAATTACCCTTCCAACATAATTCTAAACTTCTAGGATTCCAAATGCATTAAGTTTGGGGATTTGGGCCTCACAGAAGCCTCTTCACATCTCCAGCCCTCTCTCCTGCGTGTAAAAATGTCTTGAAAACCTGCAAATGTTCTTCCCCCGAGCTGAACAGGAGGTGTCCACAGCACTGCCAGGACCTACCAGCAAGAGGCCAAATCTGGATGCTGAATTCTGCTCTGCAGCACCGAGGTCACCAAAACTATCATATCTAAAGCGTTGCTTTGGGCAGTGAAGTGTTTTGTTAGGTGTGGGGGCTCAGGTCTTGTCCTGCTGGGAGTGAGGGGCCCAAAACTGACAGCAGAGGAGGAAATACATCTCAGCTTTGTCACTGCCACCCCTGACCCTACATCACTGTGGTCCTTCCAGGTATCCTACAGCTCCCAGCTTTTTACAGTCAAGGTAGCACCAGATTAAGCTTGACCTTCTGCTCACTGCAACAAATGCCAGAATTTTATCCAGAAGACAAGTTAATTCTGCTTAATCTTCTACAGTTATGTCCTGTCACCAGCACCCTACACAGAATAAGCCTGTTTATAAAGGAGGCACACACCCTAAAGTGGGAAGGGAAGCACAGTCAAGGAGGAGAAATAAAGAAGAGTTCTCAGTTTAGGTGTTATCAGGCAAGAGAATGAAACATCTCAGCTACAAGAGATATGCACTCACTTGGGCTGAGCATGATGCTGATATCCAGGTCCAAGAGCTGATCCTGCCCTCATCTCCACCGCCACGGAACACTGAGAAGACACAGAAATCAGTCTCTACTGCTGACCCCCTCGACAGCTATCAGCATGACCCCCAATTCTCAGCCAGATCGAGCATGAGATGTGCCCTCTCCCCTCCTTCCTTTTTAGCTTACTCTGGTTTCCACATCAGTCCATTCAGAGTTTGCAGCATCCTCGGGTGGGTCAGGATTGGAAGGGGATGATCTTCGTTTGCGACTGAAAGAGGAGTAGATGGGGAAAAAAATAATATGTTACAAGCTTCGTGCATTTTGGGAGAATCACAGAATTATTTTGTTTGGAGAAGACCTTAAGATGGAGTTCAACCAGCAGCATTTCGGCAGGTTCTCAGAAACGAATACATTTTATACTTTGTAAATACTTTGCTCTCAGGAAGGGCCCAACCTTCAAAGCAGCTACAGTATCTACAAGCCTCTCTGAGTTACTTTTAGAGGATTTCAAGTTAAATATAACAACTTCCTGTTCAGAAGTTCGGACCAGAAGTGGTTACACATGCACTAGTGGAGTGACACATCTTAGCAGCCTAAGAACTTCAAACTATGACCCCAACTCACCCCGTTGGAGATTCTTGCTTCAGAGTCTCTATCTCTGTGAACTGCACAGCCTGTCCTCCACCCCTGGTTTTGAAAACGTCACCCTGGAAACCAAAAGCCATTCAGAGGAGGTCAGTTCAATGGCTACACTGTTGGTTTCTACCTGAAAACCTAAGTGCTTACAACTCATTTCCTTGTGGGTCAGAAGCCATCAAGTCCACATGCACAAAACCACTCTCCCCATTATATATCTCCTCTTGCAAACGGGACACTGGAGCACGAACACCATCCACCCTGGTGACCACACGAGATACCCACGACGACAAAGATTTCTGTAGATAACAACTAAGTGACATCACAGAAATCATGTGCTGGGTTTAGTTTTGGTAGCTCCATTCCACAGCACCAAGTGGGGTACGGGGTCAGCAATGCAAGACTTGGCTTTTGGCCGGACCCTACACGGTTACCTCACAGGAGGGAGGGCTTTGTAAAACTCAAAAAGAAGAGAGACAGTAACAGAAGGCCTGCGACTGTAGGGGGAAAAAAAAGTGAACCAAAAGCTTCTTGCTACAAATGACAAAGAGGTCAGTTTGCCTCAGGTGAGGACAGTTGGCGCTTTGGGACAAGCTTTCAAGGCTGAGGTTGTCTCACCAGTTTATGTGTCTCTTGACTGCCTATTACATCCTGGAGCACTCCAGCCTCCATCTCTGCAGCAAGCATACTCATACTGCTAGTGGAAATCAAACAACATAACCCCAAGACCGACTCCACAAGATGAGCTGCAGCCACAGTGCTAAGAAATTTTAACTACAAATGGCTTATTGCATTTTACCAGAGGAAAAAAGAAACCACAGTTAATTAATTGCAAGGAAAGGGGTGACCGAGATAAAGCAGCTTGTCACAGAGAGGATCTGCTATTGATCCAGTCGCCAGCCCAGCCCGAACCCCCGAGAACGCTTGCTATGAAGTTACCAAGTCCAGATTTTAAAAGCACCCTTAAACCCAACCCCACAAAGCTCTCGACTCAACCCGAACCTCTGCGGCTCGAGTCGAATGCATCCTTTCGGAGCACGAATGCTAGGGATGGAAATGGGGGGGGTTGACAGAATTGTCCCCAGTTTCTTTTACCTTAATGAGCTTTGTTTCAATCTCGCCATCGGAGGCCAGCTCCTGGTGGGTCAGCATGTACTTGTCACACTTAGCTAGCGCCTTTTCGCTGGCGGCCGCCACCGTGATGGCGTGAGGGACGTGGGGCTGCATGACCGTTTCGGTGGGCAGGTTAGAAGGTGGTTTATGATCTACCCATCTCTCCCCGGCCGAGCGCGACCGTCTGTGTCGGAGGCGAACCGGGGGCGCGTTCTGATCGGAGCGGAAGAGAACCAGAAGAAAATCAGCACACGGGGAAACCTCTCGGAGGGTCAGCGTTAGCAGAAGGCAACTTTGCGGGGCTGGTTAAGATGTGTTTTGTGTGAAGACCAAAAGCTTCGTTGCTCGAGGGCTGTCAGAGTTACCAAAAGCCCCACGTAAAATTATTCACAGGTTATTTTTGTGCCAATTCTTATTTCTTGGAAGTTTTAGCCACGTGTTCTCCGATCTGTCATGCGTCGTACCCAGTAAAGTTTCCCCAAGGAGGATATTTCTGTTTGGGAACGCTCCTCCTGAGCTTCCAAATCAAAATGGATTGTTATGGACATATCAACCAACCAGAAAAGAAAAAAAAATTATGTTTCCATGGATACATTCATCAATCGAAATGTATCGGTGAGGTAGCAAAGCAAGCAGCCCGAGTATGGATTTCCAACACCTCCAAAGGATGCAAGACCTCATCACACTTTGGAGTAAACAGAGGAAGGATCCCCTGTCCTAGAGCTGTCACTGCAGGACTCAGCTGTTGGAAATCCATGAGCAATGATTGAAGTTCATGGATTTTTATGTTCTGACCATGAACGTTATTGTCAGTTGCTCAGGAAAATCAGAACACTCTGGAAACTTGCTTAAGAACCTTCAAGATCTTTGAACTGGCTTTTGAAAGAGCGTTTGTAAAACTCTCTCTGTTCCATTTACACGCTAATTTTTGGGACCTCTGAATCATGGTGAGGTTACACAACCCAAACCTAAACCCAATCCCATTTGCTGTGCTTTCACATGACGAGCATCAATGAGGATTTCTGTGACCAACAGACATGAGATTGGCCGTACCCTTCAGATAAACCTCTTACAAGTCTAAAGCAGCTCTTAAAAATTAAATGTATATAGGGAATTGGGGCTTTCAGCAAAAAAGCTTTCATTAAAATAAATTAAAAGAAAAATTTCAATGTTTCCCCCCCTCCCCATTTTAGTGGGCCAGTACTTATTACTGTTGATGTTTTTTTGAAATAATTCTGTCAGGACACCTTAGAAGTTAAGTTCTAAGGAGAGGACACACTACTGCTGGGCACATTTTAGTGTGGGAGAGGCCACAACCCCGCTGAGAGTCGTTCACGGATTAATTAAGTGAAATAGCATCTGCTTTTTAAGCTCATGCCTGGCTTCAAAGGGCCAGCGAGCGATGGAAATTTTGAAGAACACCCTCAAAAATGAATCATACCATGACAAACTTTCCTCCTCTGAAGAGGCTGGTGTCATACAGTTCAGTTTCCCTGAGCCACTGCAACAGTGCAATAATGCCACAGTGATACCAACAATACAAACACTAGCACCCAGTAGATTAATTCAAAACAAAAAGTCTCCCATCTTGAAGAAGCAAAGCCCCCAGTAGATGTGAAAATTAGGGAAGACTATTCTAAGAGTTAAAGCAAATGAGGTATTTGCCCAAGCACTATTTCCAGCAGATATTTGCAGATGTGGCTCATAAAACCACCTTCTAAGCTGCCCAGACAGACTATGGTAACTTGTAGGCTGCGAGATAGATCTGAGGGGACAGGCACGAGTTAACACACACAGACACGTGTATCTAGTGAAAAAGTCCAGTTAGTTCAGAGCTCCTTAGAAGGGCTAGCTACACGCCAGCAGGAAATACAGACGCTGCTTCGAAGGAGCTTCTAAACATCGAGGAAGACAAAGAGAGTGAGTGAGAATTAATTTGGAAACAGCACCATCCTACGAGAAACAGGAGAACTATTTAGGGGAGAACATTTAGGGGAGAACTCTGATCTATGTTAGGGGGGGTGTCAGCGTAAGGGAGCTGTTGTAAGGAGCTTTTGAGCCAACCTAAGCAACGCTACACATAGCTTTTGAGAGGAGCAGCACTAACCCTGCAGCATTGATCCTCTTCTATTTCTAGCTCATCTCTACGCCTGGGAACGTCAAGGACTCCAGTCCAGCACATCCCTCGCCTTCTGTCTGAGGCGTAATAGTCTCTACTTTGTTCTGGTTCCTGTTGTCTACTCCTTGCATTAGGTGTGTCAGTGGTTTGCTTGTGCGAAGGGGTTTTCTGCTCCCATTCCATAATGCAGGAGGCCACAGAAATGCTGCTACAAGAATTAGAACGTCTGTGTGCCTGCGGGTTGCTCACGAGGCGCTGGCTGTTAGGGCCCTGAGTGACAGTGTTACTAGAAAGCTAGAGAGAAGGGGAAAGACGTTAGTGAACACACAGAACCATCAACTCATCAGGCAATAAAACAACAACTGCTGACAAAGTGCAGCGTGACAATTCAGCGGCTGGAGCGGTCGGTTTCAGAAGGCAGGAGCGTGAATAAAGAGCACCGATAAATACAACAGGAGACCAAGAATTCAAAGCGAGTTTAACTTCTCTAAATTCTGTGCTTGGGGAGGGTTTTCTAGCTACTGAAGAGAACTGGCCTGCACTTGGTTCGTTCTGACAAAACCCTTCTCCCCCTGTATCAAGCAGCATTTTGAAGGCAACTTACAGGCACCGGGGAAGGAGACACTGATCGCGGACCAGGCTTCTCTCGGTCTCTCTCCCGTGAAGGCCTCTCCGGCTTTTCGGTTTTGGGTTCAGTAACGATGGCCTTCAGCTGCTTCAGTTTTTCATCTTTGACCCAAAGTTTGTTCTGCATCTCCAGCTGCTTGGCTGCTACGCGACGCTCCTAAGACGAGCAAGGAAAAGCATGAAGGACCCTACACCAAAGCACAAGTCCTCGGGCTCAGAGTTTGAAAGGGAACCGCACGTTCCACGTACAATGAAATTCTTCCCCACTGAGATACAGGTTATAGGAAAGAATGATGTAGCAAGCTAAAGACTTTCCATATTATAAAATAGGAGAATGTTTAAAGCTGTAACCAGTTTTGCTTCCTCAATTATGATAAATGATGATAGAACTCATGGTCCTGAAGGAGTAAGTAGTTCTGCAGTAGTAGGAGTTAATCCCTGACATTTCCTTTCCTTACTGCTTGTCAACTGTGTATCTGAGCAAGATTTTACGCCAGGAAAATTCTGACATTAGGCTTCTACTGACAACTGACAGAGCAAGAGAATTACTCCTTAGAGTGCTACAAACCCTACAGAACAGGGAGAGGACAAGGAGACCTTCTGGTGACCTTTCAGGACTTGAAGAAGCCTGTGAGAAAGATCAGGGGGGACTTTTGAGCAGGATCTGTTGGGACAGGACAGGACAAGGGGTGATGGTTTAAACTAAAAGAGGGAGATTTAGACCAGAGAGAAGGGAGAAATTGTTGCTGCTGAGGGTGATGAGAGCCTGGCCCAGAAGTCCTTGAGGAAGATACATCATACCATATTTATGCGAGTTAAAGTCTGTTCAAGTCCATAATTAAAGTCAAGCATCTCCATTCTTAATGCTACTACTACATGAAAAAAAACCCCAACAAAAAACTGAACCACCAACACAAACTCAAGCCCCCCAGTTCCTCCAGTGTTGCTCTACCACGCATTTCCAATACTTACACACTCCTTCTCCCATTTCATGGTTGTTTCTGCCACCATGCCTTGCAATCGTGCCTCCAACCTCCGCTTGTCAGAAGCCTGACGTTGCAGTTTCTGGCTCTTGCTTTCCAGTTCTTGCTGCAGATTACGCTTGTCTTCTTCATAAATTGTTGCCGTTTTCTCCAAAATATCAATCTGGAGGAAAAGAGGAAGAACTTGGCAATGTTGCTTTAGATGTGCAACCATCTCAGCCCAGACCTGCTAGTTATATTTGACTGTACAAATGAACCCAGATAAATAATCCACAGCCCAGAAACTTTCAGACATTTCACAACTTTCTTACGAGACGCCCGTTTAATGTAGTAAGAAAAACCTCATCTCACAAGAAAGCCAAAAAACCTTGAAGTGTTCAGTAAAGTTCCCCACCAAAAGACTTTTAATCTCCTTTCTACCATCCACCTTGCAAGCATGGGTTGGTGTCCAGACACTGACCAAAAGGAACACAGAAAACTCATTTTGTGCTTGGCTTTAGAGAGTGAAAAAGAACTGACCTTGTACTCCAAAGTCTTAATTTTCTTCTCCAGGCGTTCTATCTCCGTTTTCTGCCCTGCAATTACTTTCTCTTTTTCAGACAGTTTCCCTTGAATATAGTTTTCCTTGGAGACAACGCTGGAGTCAAATTCTTGCAGCATTGTTTTAAACTCAAGCACTGCAAGAGAATTGATATATTTTATCTTCTCATCGTTATCTCCACAATGTCACAAGCAGTTCTGGTTTTCTCCCACCAATTTCATACTACTGGCTATTTCATTAACTCAAAAAAAAGAAGTTTTTTCAGTGATAATCTAGACAAGATACTTAGTTCATGTTGGTACTGAAGAGATCCCTTGAGTAGCAACAAGGGCACCAAAAATCTAGCTCCACGTTGACGCCTCCAATTCTTACCGTTTTTGGCAAACTCCTCTGACAACATTTGTCGCATTTGATGGCGTTTCTCCAGGGCTTCAATAAGCTTTGGAAGTGTTTGATCATCATTAATATCCAATAGCTCACACGAAGGCAACGGAGGAAAGTTCTGCAAAAATATTTCGGCAACAGATTGCTCTTCTGTTTCTGTAGGATTGAAAGCCAAGAGAGTCTGTCAGCAAGTACGGAACAGGAAAACTCCGCTTGATGATGCGCGGTCACAGCTCGTTCCTTCCACAGGAGCAGACAGAACTTGGAATAACTAATGAAAACTAGGAGTTTTCAGATGAGGTGACAGTGTTGAGAAACGATCAAACGGGACATTCGCGATTCGTTGCTTTAAAATACCTCCAGGCGACTCTTGATGTCCAAAGCAGCCCCAAAGCTCACAAAAACATCAAAGATTCGTCCTCAGCACCACTTCAGGAGTGGCAGTAAGAGAACCATGAATTCGACTCGTCACCAATAACAAGGATTTACTCTGGGACTCAAACAGCAACTGGGCTTATACTACACGTAGCACTGCAGTGTGGAAAGAGCAACATTTACCTCAGAGAGGGCTCGCAACAAATAGTTAAGTGACCTCCTTTCCATTAGGAACCTCACAAAGCTCAACGAGGGCAAGTGCACCTGAGAGAAATAACCCACTGCACCAATACAGGGAGGGAGTGACCTGCTGGAAAGCAGCTCTGCTGAGAACCTAGGAGTGATGGGGGACAAGAAGTTGCCCATGAGCCAGCAATGGGCCCCCATGGCCAAGAGGGTCCTGAGGGGCATGAAGAAGGGTGCGGCCACAGCAAGTCAAGGGAGGTTCTCCTGCCCCTCTGCTCTGCCCCAGTGAGGCCACCTCTGGAGTATTTGGCCCAATTCTGGGCTCTCCAGTTTAAGAGAGATGAGGAGCTACTGGAAAGAGTCCAGAGGAGGCTGAGAAGATGCTGAGGGACTGGAGCATCTCTGTGCTGGGGAAAGGCCGAGAGCCCTGGGACTGTTCAGCTGGAGAAGAGCAGCCTGAGAGGGGAGCTGAGCAATGCTGAGCAAGAGCTAAAGGG
>WUAM01000301.1:3996508-4008487 GCA_024336885.1 Actenoides hombroni
CCCCGCGGGTGCCGCTGTGGGGCAGGGGCCTTCCCGCCCTCGGCCTGCCGTAGGGACCGGGCCGCACCTGCCCGCCCCTCCCGGGGGGAGCCGGAGCAGGGCCGGGGGTGCCCCTACAACTCCCCTCCCGGGCAAGGAGCAGGGCGCTGGGAATACACCTTCTTCCTGGGCACGGCCCTGCGGGAAGGTAGGTCTCTGCTTTTTGGGGCTCCTTTTAGCTTTCATTTTTATTTTTTCATTATTTTCTTGGCCTTTTTCCAGCTCCCCCCACCTTAGCTGTGGTCCGTTTGACCATTGCTTTTACTGCTGGAGGCTTACTCACCGCTTTAAACACAGACCTGCGGTTTAAAGGCTTGATCCAGAGGGTGTTGGGTATAAACTGGACTTGTTTGGTTGTTTTGTTTTGGGTTTTTTTTCTCTCCATGCTTGGATTTTGCTTAGTTTTTGCTATATTGATGCCAGAGAAAGTTGAGCGAGCTCTGGTCTGGTGGGGGTTAGGTGTTTCTCAGGAGGAGTTTACAGCAGCTGGTTGTAAAATAAGGCTTATTTAACCCATCACTTGTTCTTTTTCCCTGCTGGCCTTTAACTCTGTCCGCGAGTCCTGCACGTCAGCCCTCCCAAGGTAGCGAACGCGATCGCTGCCCATTACAAACCCAACTGTAACTGGTTTCGTACCAAGGGGGGGTAGAGATGTCATCTGGGAACACTGCTCTGATTTAGAGCCCGCTTTGTTAAGCCATTGATTACAGATGTGTGCACGTGCTTCTGCGTCGTGCAGCATTAAGTGTATGGTTTGAAGTCTTTGAAATAAAATTCAGCTAAATCCAGCTAGTGCTTTAGCTAAAACACTTGGAACTGGGGGTTAGGAGCGTTTCTAATGCCACTGTCATTTACTTAACAGATAAAGTAAGTCTTTGGTGGGCATGAACAGGATGGTTCTGAGAGTTGTTTTCATTAGTCCCTGCTTTGATAGATGGTATTTCTCCTTCTGCGGGATCATTATTTTCAAACTTCTAAGCATAATGCGAAGAAATCTTGGTGAAAATAACCATGAATGTGCTTGTTTTGGAGCTTCTGCCCAATGGGTGTTCTGAGTTTTGTGGTACATCTTCTATTTAATATATCCTGTTATCAGGAGACAATATAAGATAGCCCGACACCAGAATGAAAACTCTGTGTAAATCAAAGATAAGAGGGTGCTGATTAAGGCCCTGTGGTTCTTTCAGAGCTGATGATAATACTTTTTAGAGTTTGTGATCTGGCTAAAATGTTTTTTGTGTAAAATACTGTGTGCTGAGCTGGCAAGTCCAACAGCCCTGTAAGGCCGCGTGTTGACTCAAACCATCACATAAACACCCTGAAGTGGATGGTACAGGAGCTACTTCATCCTTTTCTGCCTCCACCTTTTTGTTGTTGTCTGGTTTTGGTTGGTTTTTTTCATTTCTCTCTCTGTTTTTACCCGAATTCAGTGTTGGTGAGAGGTCTGGGTTTTTGGTGCTTGAAATGGGTGTTCTCTGCTTCTTGTTCAGCCAGAGTTGAGTTTGGGCAGCTGCTTTCTGCCCGGATATTTCAACTTTTTTATCTCCTTACGTTTAATGGTCGCTTACCATAGCGCGCTTGCCGTAGCCTTTGTCACTCTCCTTATCTTACCAAGAGGGTTTTCTCTTCTCGTTAACCTCGTGCTAGAAATGAGCCAGGCAGGAGTGTTGTACACGAGTTTCCTTCAGAACCATCAGCCGGTAGTGGTGCCACTGGTGACCTCGCCAGGGGGGTTGCACGTTGACGGGCATTTCTTGTTGGTTCTCATCGTAAACTCAGGAGGAGAATGCAGAGACTGTGCCACAGGTTTGGTACTAAGGCTCTTGGCTGCGTGGTGTGAGGGTAGGTTAGGGGAATTATGCCCCAAACTCATCTTTGGTTTACAGCTACCGTGCCGGTTCATTTAGTGTGAGGATTTAGCGCTTTATCAGCTCAAAATTGTGACAAGTGTTAAAATACTGAAGGCAACGTGGAGTATTTCTTACAGTTCTTGACTCTCTGGGGCACTTTAAAACTTGTTTGACAGTCCGATTTCTCTCTGGTTTCCTGTAGATTTTAACGATGAAGGGATATAGGGTGCAAGTGTCTGTACAAAGTCTTCTTTCCATTGAAGAGTAGAAATAAAAAGGCCTTTTTTTTCCTGCAGCCAGTTCCTTGTTGTGATGCTTGCAAGAACAGGAAAGAGTTTAAAGTGGCACACCTCGCTTCAGAGACCTGCACTGAAAATATTTTGGTGCAGATCCATCCTTTTTTTCCCTTTCCGCAGGCTGAACAACCTCAAAACTGGAAGGATTTGAACCGGAGTGGGATGTGGCTGTGTCTAGGGAGCTGCCAGAGCAGCACGTGCAAACTCCGTGCGGTGTGCGCAGATGATCGTGCCTTTTGTATCACTTAAGCATTGAGGTAGTTGCCAGCAGGGTGTAAACGTACAAAGAAGTAGCTGTATTTTTATTGTTAATTATTTTTTTTCCCCCAAAACTTCCCAAACTTGCAGTTTTTCAGGGCTCTGAATTTCCAGATGCCAACCTCTGCAGTGAGTGTCTCAGTGGAGGGGGTGGATGCTCATCTCGGAGGGGCTTCAACCCACAAAAATTGTGCTGGAGGACAGGTGTGATGTGTGAGCTGTCCTCATGGGGATTTAAACTGGTTTCACTGGGGAAGTATTGGGCAAATTATGATAACATGGACCAAGTTTTAAGCGTATGGAAGGAGCTATGAACAGAGGATTGAAAAACATCAGTATACAGCTCTAAAACTGGCTGCCTAATTGTGCTGTTTCTCTGGGATGCTGCCAGAAAGTAGCAATGAGAGATTTTTAGTGTCATTTTTTTTAACCCTCAACTCTTGAGAATTCCATTTTGCCCAGCAATACCTGCAGTGCACTCTGTTACTGAATTTTCTGGGTGATTCAGGCACGACTTCAAATCCTGCCTTGATAAAATTCCATGAAGAGAAATAGCTGAGATTTAGTTGATGGAATTATGTTGTAGTCTATAAAAAAACCTGCATCTCCTGAAGAAACAATGATTCTTTTCCTGCTGGTGAAATGAAACAAGCTGTTGAAACAAAGCAAAAAAGAAACAAACAACAACTTCCTAGTACAAACCTTGTAGGGTTAAGCTGAGCTGTTCTAATCCATCCTCGCAGCAGGAGCTGTGTGATAAATATCAATAAATGGAATTCTGCTGTAAACGTGCACCAGAAACTCCTGAGTGTTTCACGGTATGTGGGGATTTAGGACTTTGAAAACATTTTGTCTTTTCCTGTATTTAAAAGACCGTCTGACCTATATCAGCGATGCATCTTTAAATGTAAATCGAATGGTGGCAGGAGCATCAGTGTCTGTTTCCTTAAATATTTACCCTGACATTGACCGATTGGTCCTGTTTCATTCATTCTGTGGATTGCTCCCCCCACCTTCCTGCCCTGTTGGTACATTGGAGAAGCCTGAAAGCGAGGAGCTGGACCTATGAAACGTGTGGGTGCTGTGCACTGAAAGATTTCAGAATGAATTAAAAGTAAAGGGAGTAGTTCTGGTTGCATACAGGAATCCCAGGCGCCTCTGGGATCCCAGTGCTGTGTCTGGGAGGGAGCAGGACTTGCCCGGGATGCTGGGAGGTGGGGAAAGGATGGAGGGAGGTCCTCTCCTTTCCTCAGCAGTCCTGACTGACAGACAGCTCGTCTCGTCGAAGCAAAAACCCCTCTGTGTGCTCAGTGAGGTATGAGTCTCAAGTGGGAACAGAGAGCAGTGATGGGTTTGTTGTGCTTTGGAGCGATGGACACTTCTCCGCTGTTTCGGTGACACTGCTGGACTTGTTCTGCAGATCATTTTTTCCCGTCTGCTCTCCTGCTCAGCTCTCCTTTGGACAAAATAGCTCATAAATACGGAGCCTGTGTTTTCTGACTCGGTTGCTAAAACCAGTCCTGAAGCCCTTTACCTTGGAAATAACTTCCAAAAGAAAAAAAAACCCAGCAGCTCAGTGGTTGCCTTTATGCCACCACGTAAAAGTTTCACTCACTTTTGGAGCCGTCCTTACTCCATCGGCTGGGTCTATCAAGCAGTTTCCCTTCGAAGCCATAAAAAAATACAAGCGAGGAGAAGCTTCTCTTCCTCAAGCACAATTTGCCAGCAGCTGCCATCTTCAGAGGCTGCTCTCCTTCTCAAATCTGAGGCTCTTGAAATTAGGCTTCGTTTAAATGCGGTGTTTTTCTTCGCGTCCCATCTCTCCATTGGCCCTTTGTTGCCGAGGGCACCTCGGAGTCCACCCAGCTGAGCAAACCCGAGCAGCCCGGCTGAAAAGGTTGAGATTTCTAAGGGCAGGGTTTTCAGATTGAAGGCGAGATGCAACCTTCTCGTTTGCTTCTGGTTTATTTCGTGAATGAAAAGCTCTTTGGACGTGTTATCAAGGCACTCGGTGTCTCAAATGGAAAGGAGGACGTGGAGCTGAAGTGACCCAGCAAAGTCACCCACCTCAGCCCGCAGCAGAGTGCAGGGCTCTGATACCACCTCTAGAAAAGAGAGAAGCGAGCGACACCGATGTGAATATTAAAAAGCATTTAATGCAAAGATCAAGCAACTTGATGATGTCTTTTAAAAAGCCTGTCCAAAGGTGTAGTGGGAGTTTTTACCGAGTTCGCTGCTGGCTGTAGAAACAAAGCCGAGCTCGATGCTTTGGAGTGGCCCGGCTTTCCCTGCCGCTGGAGTGATTTATTAATTAGCCTGGTGTTTGTGCATATGGCTGTAGTGACCCTTGTAAACCTGCGGCCCCAGATTTATGTGGCTCGCGGGGTTTCTTGGTTGTGTGGGGGGTGTGGTTTTTTTGAGAAGGGCAACGGGAGATTATTCATTCTGGAAGGTTTTTAACGCTGGAGGTGCCTCGTCATTTGATCTGAGATACAGGAGTTGCCAGGGTCCCCCTTCTGCCACTTCTGGATTTCACTGGGACCTTTAGTTTCTCGTAGAAAGGGATGTAAGATCGGTCGGAGCTATATGAGCTGCTCTGGGGGTTGATAGCTGTGCTATGTGAAATATTAAGGGGGTGAAGAAAATAAATGTATTGATACTAAGCCAGTTTATTTTCTGAGCTGTGCAAGCAGCCTTAAGCTGTCACTGAACACAGAGCAGCTTTGATTAACAAAAAAAACCCCAACAAACCACAGAGAACGACAACCAAATGAACAAAACCACCACAATTTCCCATTTCTCCTTCCCCTTTGCTGGGGTAGGGGTGATGTGGGGTCCCCCACAGCCAGCAAAAAGAGGACACCAACTGTGCTCATCCTCGGGGGGAGAATAAATACGGGCCCAGCTTGAGGGGAGTGGAAAGGTGGCTTTAAACTGTTCTTTCACTGCACCACCCTGGACTTGGGGACAGCAATTTAACAAGCTGCTGGAGTCTGGACCGTGACAGATGTCCACAGAGGTGTTTGTGTCGTCACTGGATCGATCAGTCGTGGTCCCTCGGCAGATGTTCTCATGCGATTCCGTAGTTGCACCCTCATCCGGAGTGAATCTGAGGGTTTTTTTCATCGTGTGATTGTTGGATTAATTAAAATACAAAACGCTTGCTGGGGTGTAGGTCACAAAGAGTGAACTCGTAGGAGAACTGTAGCATTTATAGTTCAAAGATGGCAGGGTTGGGGTCTGTGGGTATCATTGCTCGTGGTGAAAAACACGAGGGGCACCAAAACTGTCAGCACAATGCTGGAAGTTCCATCTTGGGCTTGGAAAACCCTCCGTTGATGTGTGTAATGGTACCAGTGGGAGTTTCTGAGAGGGAGATGCAGAAGAGGAGTTCTGCTCTGACAGTTGGACGGGGTTGTGTCAGTCTGAGAAATCCTAGATGAATTTTGAGGGCCAGCGGTAGTTTCACGTGAGCTTGTTAGAAGCATTTGGAGTTCCTGCTGGGTTTGGTGGTTATAAAACAGGCAGGGCGGCTGGAAGTGGAACAGGTTGCTGTTGAACCAACAAGCTGTGTCATTCAGCATTGGTGAACTGCTCAGTATCGAAGGGGCCGCTTGCAGAGTGCTGCTGGAAGGGCCAACTTCTCTGGGGTGTGAGGAAACACATCCGGGGGAAATCCTGTGAGAACTTGGGCCTGAACTGCTCCAAGAGGAGGCTGCTGTTGGGCTGCAGGGAGGCTCTGCGCTGGTTCCCCTGCGTCTGTAACCGGGATCACGGAGCGTTGCTCAAAATGACAAGGTGTCTGAGTTAATCCTCCCCGGTCCCTGCCCACCCAGCAGTCACTGCCCCTCCTAACGCCATGCTCGGGTACTCTGCCTGTTCTGTATCTTGCCCGTTATCTCAAGGGAAGTGGTTTGTGGGTTCTTTTTGTGGCTGGTTTTTGTGCAGCGTTTCGCCCTGCCCTGGGATTTGCAGATGCTTTGCAGTGTTGACCGGAGCCTGTGCGAGGTAAATGGTTGTTGGGTAACTAGTTTAAGATGGGTACTGCAAGTGAGTTAAATCCGTTGATCTCCTGGGTACTTCTTGAAGGAATGTGTCAGAATTCTACAGCTCCCTGATGGGAGGTTTGAGCCTGGTGGGGTTGGTCTCTTCTCTCAAGAAATAAGTGACAGCCTCAGTTTGTGCCAGGGGAGATTTAGGTTGGAGCTGAGGAACAATTTCTTCCCCTCCAGGGTTGTCCAGGGCTGTGCCAGGCTGCCCAGGGCAGGGGTGGAGTCCCCATGACCCCTGGAGGGGTTTCCAAGCTGTGGAGCTGTGGTGCTGAGGGCCATGGGTCAGTGGTGCCCTGGCAGTGCTGAGGCAATGTGTGGACTCGATGAGCTTACAGGTCTTTTCCAACCAAAACAATTCTATGATTCCAGGACACCAATACCCACAACTACACAGGCTTCCACACCTTCTCCTTCCCTGCCACTTCGACAACTCACAATCACAAGCTGACGTGTTTTGGCAACAAAAGGCAATGCTGTTTTGCAGGAGGGAACTGAGTTTGTCTCAGGATTCCTTGGCCAGTGGCAGTGGGTATGGCCACCACCAGGTCACCCAGCCAACCTGTAACAACCCACATCAGAAATGGGCAGGGAATTTAGTTTCTGGACAGTAACCCAGGGCAGACAGTGGGGAACACACACAGGCTTCAGGCCAGCTGCCGAAAACCAACCCCTCATTACCTGGCCATGGCTTTCTAAGAGTGTCCACGGCTGAGGAAACTTTGAACAAACAAAAAGACCCATCCCTCTCATCACTGCTGCATAGGGCAGAGACATCTGGATCTAGAAGACATTATGGATTTTACTCAGCACTGATCAGTCATAGCTGCTGTTTTTTATAAATGACTTTAAAATAAGAGAATGTTTCAGCAACTCTGTCACATTGTGACAAGTCATTGGTATGACAGCTACCTCAAAAAATAATGCATGAATAACAAGAAGCACAGAATATGAAACCCCTAAAAGACTAGAAATAATCTTTTCTGAGTTCTGAAAATGTTTAGAAGAGAATTTCAGTACGTAGAAATGCGTTAGCTGGTTTTCATCTCCTTGAACCCTTACAGGTCTCCTGTGAAGTAGGAAGAAAAGAGATGTATCTGATTTCCTCCAATCTACCAAACAGATGCTGGGGCACCAAACCCCATGACAGATAAGACTCCTGGCCACAACACTGCCAGGATCCTCAGGTCACCTACCCTGAAGGAGGAAGCAGCAACCCAAAATATATGTCAAAAAACACCTTTGGAAAGTACCCTGAGCTCCATCAGTAGCTACACCTCTCTCTTCTCCCAAGGAACAAGAGGAACTGGCCTCAAGTTGCCCCAAGGGAGGTTTAGGTTGGAGCTGAGGAACAATTTGTTCCCCTTGAGGGTTGTCCAGAGCTGTCCCAGGCTGCCCAGGGCAGGGGTGGAGTCCCCGTGATCCCTGGAGGGGTTTCCAAGCCATGGAGCTGTGGTGCTGAGGGACAGGGGTCAGTGGTGCCCTGGCAGTGCTAGGGGAACGGTTGGACTCGATGATCTGAAAGGTCTCCTCCAACCAAAACCATTCGGTGATTCTAATAACAAAAAGCATCACCCAAAGAGGGCAACCCAACTCCATACCTGGTGAACTGGGACATGCTGGGATGAAAAAGGAGTACTGAGATGAGCTGGGACATGGTGGATGAGCTGGGATGTACACCACTGTGCTCAGCTCCCTGGTCAAGATCCACACCGAGGGCGGGTGGCTGTGAAGGGCACAGGCACTCCTCTCTCCAAGCATCCATCATTTCCCACCATCTCTTTATTCCTCTTGTTTCCCGCTGGCCCGTGCAGGCAGCAGGACGTGATGGCTGCTGGCAGGTACCAGGCAAAGGGAGGGAAGCCGAAATTTGGCAGAGCACCTTCATTTTGGAACCTCGTACATCACCGTTGAACGCGGTACCTGAAACACCACGACCTTCGCTGCAACAGCAAGCTAGAGTATTGCCAAAGCCATCCCTTCAGCTTTGCCATTCGTTTCTCTGAAGATTCATGGGATGAAGTTTTTTTACCAAAGCAGGCCGGGTTTTACTGACACGGTCTGCTCAGAGAATGCCCGACCCTGACAGCGATAGTCCGTACGGGTGTATTGATCTTCAGCTGTGATAGTGCCTTGGCTCCTGGTGGGTGAGGGCACGCGGGATGCAGATTGATTGAAGAAAGAGCTGCCAGGAAGAGCTGGGATTGCTGCAGAGGCGGCAGAAGCACCCGGTTTGCTCATCAGATATTTGTCCTCAAACCTGCTGCTGTCCACAGTGCCGTAGAGGTGGCTGGAGGATCCCTGCTTCCAGGGAAGGGGTGAGGGTGGGTGACCCGGGTGAGCTAAGTGGCTTGAGCATCCATAGTGGAGATGGCACCAAAGGCGCGAGCAGGCTCTGAGGAGGAAAGCGGGTGATTTTATACGTCTTGTGGCTTCACAGTGGGGTCAGAGCATCCTCCTGCCCTTTCTTGGGGTCTCCCAACCCCACACCCCTCACTGCTGCTTCACTCCTGCAGGTCTGATTCCCCCTGAGCTACACAAAACCACTCTTACTACCCAATTCCTGCTTTTCTCCACTATCTGAAATGAGGTTGGAGCCAGGGGGGGTCGGGCTCTGCTCCCAAGGAACAAGCACCAGGACAAGAGGAACCAGCCTCAGGTTGCCTGAGGGGAGGTTTAGGTTGGAGCTGAGGAACAATTTGTTCCCCTTGAGGGTTGTCCTGAGCTGTCCCAGGCTGCCCAGGGCAGGGGTGGAGTCCCCGTGATCCCTGGAGGGGTTTCCAAGCCATGTAGATGTGGTGCCAAGGGCAGTCCCTCTGCCACGAGCTCATCACACTTAATTGGCATGTGCCGATTTCCAAGGCAGGCAGCAGACGTGGGGAGCGGGTCCCGGACAGCCCAGGTCTCCATCCTGGCTGACATCGAGTCTCCCCAGGCTGCTGGGACTTCTCCTCCCAGCTCAGGGAGCCGAGGGACCACAGGCCAGGGATGGGGTGGGCACCAAAACCCAAGGGAGACAACAAAACAACCCACGGCCGCTGTTAAAAACGTCTCGCGTTTCTCTGCTGCTTGAGGGAAACTATTTAAACTGGCACAAAATAAATTTAAGGAGCATATTCTTGGAATCACACAGAAAAATACCCCGTATGTTTTGGCAGCAGCTAAACGTATCCTTAATGGAATTCATATGGGGCCTGGAGTGATCACAATGTTTGGAGAGGAGCCAGATAGTAAGTAATTTAAACATCACAGGAAATTAAATTTTAGAATTCAATTTTGCATAAAGTTTTTCTGTAATGAAAATGTCACACATAAATTATGAAGTCTGATTATATTCCTTTTTTTTTTTTCCCCCCCTTTTTTTTTTTTTTTGACTTTTTTAATAAAATAATAGAGGCACTTGACAGTCAAGAACAAATGCATATTTTATGTGAGGAGCATTACGTTAAACTAACGTCCTCTGGAAATAATGGAACAGATGTTAACACGGCTATATCGGTTATCAGGTGCTCTGTTAAACAGCTTCAAACACAAGTATTTATTAAAAATGCTAACGGGATTGTCTCTCAGGGTTATCTAATTGTGGGCTTAAAATGTAGATGTTTAATGTAATTAATTATATGTGTAGAATTATAGAGCGAGGCCGTAATTTATTGTATGCGTCCACGTATAAATTATACGCCGCTGGTAATATATAATTAATTCAGTACAGGGCAGGAGAATGGCTTTGGTGAAAACACGAACTTGTTCATAATAAAGTGATAAATCAGAACTAACCCAAATTTCCCCTCCGTTTTGACGGAAGGACTCAACACTGTTACACGTTTCTGGGGGGGCCTCTCAAACTTCATCCACCCCCGGGGACTGCTGAGACCCTGTGGAGATACAGAGAGAGCCTTGAGACCCTGCTCCATGCTGCTGCTGCTCCCTCTCCTGCAGCAGGCATCGTGGTGGGCATCATGGTAGGCGTTGCGGTGATGTCGAGGTGGGCATCGTGGTGGGCATCACGGTGGACATTGCTGTGGACATCATGGTGGGTACCACAGTGGACGTCATGGTGGGCATCACGGTGGACATTGCTGTGGACATCATGGTGGGCACCACAGTGGACATCGTGATGGGCATTGTGGCAGGCACCGTGATGAGCCTCGTGGTGGGCATCACAGCGGGCAGTACAGCAGGCAGCATGTCCCAGACACGCCAAACCAGCCCTGCAAGAGCCACCAGGAACAGACTGAGATCAGCAAAACTTTTATTGATCACCAGCAAACACAATCTGGGGCCAAGGGCATTACTCTGCAGCTTTGCTGCAATAACACCAGCTCTCGGCTTTGTGGGGTTTGTTGACACCCTGAAAAAGCCCTTGGTGCCTCTTCCCACCCAGGGTGCAGCATTCCAGTTAGGAGCAGGATGGGACCCCGAGCCTCCCTGAGCGCTGGGATGCTGTTGGCTTCCCCTCGGGGCAGGAGGGATGCAAAGCCCCAGCTGAGCACATCGAAAGGCATCAGGATGCGACCGCGGCACTGGCTGCAACCCAAGGCTTATCTTTGCACGGAGCAGACTGGGGGGATATCTTCACTCCTCGCACGGAGATGTCAAAAAGCTACATCCTTTTGATAGTGGATGTTAAAAAAAGCCCAGCACGGCAGCAGCGGGTGGCTGCTGGAGCTGAACCAGCCCCGAGGGCGGCTGGAGCTGTGCTGGGGGAAGTCCCCAGCCTTTCCCTCGGGTTTTTCGTTATGCCCAAATGCAGCACACTCATTTCAGACCTGACCCCAACCAATTCCTGGCCCGAATACATTATAAATGTGCAAAGCCCGGGCTGAAGTAAGGAAAATCCATCAGCGGTTTTGCAGGTTGTGCTCATACGTCGCAGCCGGTCCCCTGCCCCTCGCTCATCCAGCCGGAGAAAGCAGGGTCGAGGAGAAACCAGTGACACATGTGGCATGTTCCTGGTGCTCATCCACGCAGGGGGGACCTGTTTTCCCGTGAGGAGCATCCCTGGCTGCTCCGTTTGGCGTCCAGGGCTCCTGCTCAAAACTGGGCGGCGACGGGCTGGGGCCTCGTGAAGCTGCGACGGTTTAAACGGCTTTGAGAAATAAAGTTGGATTTGTTTCCTCGGATTTAAATTGGTAAATTATTTGAATTTCTCCACCCCTAGGTGAATGATTTAGATGGCCTTGACCCCAGCCTGACTGCAGGGATTAATGTGGTATAATGATTGCTGAGGCTATCATTGCAGCAGGCATCATTAATTATCCTTATTGATTGTAGCTTTCAAAGATAAAGCATTATGCTGACTGGAAAATACCCTCTTCCTGCAAGGTCAAGGCTAAAATAGGGCAGCTAAATAATTGCATTAACAAACAAAGAAATAAAAATAACCTCGCGGAGAGCCGTGTAATTAAGATCCAATTACAGTGTTTTGGCCCCGCTGGCGGAGCGGCGCTGCCTGGTGCAGAGTGAGAGGTGGGATGCAGGATGCAG
>WUAM01000302.1:0-75562 GCA_024336885.1 Actenoides hombroni
AACAGACAGGTATGATTGCTTGCTCTGATACAACATGGAGATCCACCAAACACTTCAGCATCGAGCTGAATAAACTCAGGCTCATTGTTGTCTGATATATGCAGTACTAAAGAAGTTGCTTTTCTTCATAAACCAAAATATTGCCAGCAGTAGGCCTGTGCTATTGTGAGGCTTACCGGGAGGCAGAAAACAAAAAAATGTGTCTAACAATCTCACTTGCAGAAAAATCAAACCTCTTGTATGGGTTTTCTGGCTCATGGTTCATAAGCAAGTTTCAGTATCATCTGGTGCATGCAGGCAACTCTGATTTGCCCATCTATGGCCGTATCTATGAAGGAACGACACATGGGGAGCTGTGTAGATGGCTCAGCCTTGAGTTGTTCATAAGCCCCAGGCCAAGCAGGGCCATGCTGCACCACACAAAGAACCAAAACATGAGCTGAGCCTTGAACTTCCTCAACAAACAGTGTGTCCCGAGTCTGAATTCAAATCACTATTTGGCTTCCTGAGAAAGTAAGATAAAGAAATCCTGAAGGGCTTCCGTGGTAGTTTCAGCTGACAATTTTTATGTCTTTTTTGTCTCCAGAGGGCATAATCCAATCAGGCATAGTTTTGCCACAACCAGCTGGAGGGTTTCAGCCACAACTGTGTGTATTCAAACTGTATAATCAGTCAATAAAACAGGGGATAAAAGTGCTAAGTTTAGTTTAGTTTTTGGAGACACCTCTCCAATGCTCGCCTGTATGAAGATCCTTCCCCCTTGGTCAGGACATTGGCCAAGGTGACTTTTCTAAGATTGAGAGCCCTTACCTGGAGTGGTAAGTGAAAATTTAGCATGCGGTAAGTTTGCAAGCATGGGTAATTAACTAACACATGTATAATATTTAGCTTGCTTTCTATTATCTTATAGTGTATTCTTGCTTTTAAGTTGTAATAGTGCATTCTTCCACTGTATCCATAAAAACCTGCATTAGTGGTGTATTAGATTTCAAATAAATAATTTGCTTAAACCTTGAAGTCCAGTCTCATTTTGCCACACCTCCAACTTCAGAAACTGCAAAATTAAATTGACACAGTCTTTTAAAGGCCAACTCAGGTAAAATCTATATTTCATCAGGGATATTTGAAATTTTTGAGATTTCTCACCTGAAAATACAGCAAACTTTCAAACACACTGATGTCAGGAACAAAAGCAGGCTCTTTGGCTCTAAACAAGTAGCATAATACTTTGTTATTATGTCTGGATAGAGTCATGCCCAAGCTCATATGTGCCACATGCACTTAGGTGCTGCCAGCTTTTGTGCCCTCACACACCTCCCTTAGGGATTGTAGCTTTCTGCATGTTGTCCAAGGGCTGAACTTAGAGGAATGACAGCAATATTCCTAAATATGTAAGGCTCTCACACACTCCTGAAGGTTGCTTAGAATGACTTTGCTCTGCACATCAGCCATATTTGTTGTGTTAGTGCCTGCTGATGTGAGCAGGCTGCTGGTTCGGTTTATGGTGATATTTCCATGTCTGATGGGGCAGACTGAAGATGTGATGATCTGCCATTGTACTCGATGAGCATCAGAGTAGAGGGCACACAGCATCCCTTTCTGCTAGATCTAATTTGCAGTGCCTAGGTTAGTCTGGGGATGTTCAGGCTTCCATGCAGATGACCCAGACCACTTCTTCCCATCCAAGCCATAACCCCATGTTGTACAGCTTTCAGGAAGGTTTCAGAGAGCAGCTGTCTGCAGACAGTGATCATCGAGCAGCTTGTCACATTGCGTACAGGAGGTCTTTGACACAAAAGCATGCAGATTAAAAGCAGTCAGAGGTTTACAGCTTTGACCCCACTATGCTGTCTTGTGTGTATAGGGAAAAGAAAACAAAATGCTAATATTTTCAAAGCTAATGAAATAGTTAGGGATAAATTTGACTGGTCCCTCATAACAGTACAGGTTATTAGGGCACAAATAACCCCCCTTACATGTGACACTTTTTTAAAGTGGACTTTGGCTTTGCAGGAATTAGGAAATCTTTATAATAATCTAATAAACGTCTTCCCCACACCTTAGGCTTTTTGTTTCAAAAAACCCAAACACTTGTAAAATAGTCTGTCAAAGCCTTCTTGAAACATTCCTTATATTGGTCCAGAGTACAGCTTCCTTTATTTCCTTAATTTCTAATAAATAATATGTTTTTAATTATTTACCTCTCAGAACAGCAGGTAGGTTTTATCCTGTGGAAAGAAAGCAGAGCTGAGATTCATAAAGCAGTAGAATTAATTATGTGAACAATTAATTATCTGAAGGGGGCCTACAAGAAAGATGGGGAGGGACTTTTTAGGATGTCGGGCAGTGATAGGACTAGAGGGAACGGAATAAAACTAGACATAGGTCGGTTCAGATTAGACATTAGGAAGAATTTCTTCACCATGAGGATGGTGAGACACTGGAACAGGTTGCCCAGAGAGGTGGTGGAAGCCCCATCCTTGGAAGTTTTTAAGACCAGGCTGGATGGGGCTCTGAACAACCTGATCTAGTGGGAGGTGTCCCTGCCCATGGCAGGGAGGTTGGAACTAGATGATCTTTAAGGTCCCTTCCAATCCTGACAATTCTATGATTCTATGTTCACTGTAGGTCTCTTCCAACAGAAGTAGTTCTATTCTATATCTAGGAGTGTAGTAGTAAGAAAGATAAAGTTCTCTTGCAGAAATGCAGTTTCTTCTTTCTTCTTATTTGCTTCAAAACATTCTGCAAATCAGTGGAAAACACTTTGAAAACTCTGTGTGACAACACCACCCAAAAAGACCAACTATTCATTGTTATATTCCTAACTTGCAAAATAAAACAAAAAAAGGACTTTTACAGCTCTGCTAGTACTGTATATCCCATAAAGGGAAGGAAAGTTTCACCCTCTGGGCATCACTAAGAAGGAGGCTGTGCAGATCTTGGGCTAAAAATTATAACCAGAGCCTCAGTCTATTTGACACAGTTCCTTAACTGAGACAGAGGTCAGACTCTAGGCTCTGAATCATTTGTCCTTATTAGAAGCTGTGCAGAAGTCAGGTCATCAGACATTCCTAGATTGGCTTCTGCATAGCTTGGTTGTTGCAGACAGCCAAATGCATCTATCCAGGTAATTATGCTATAAAAAGACCATGATGGCCCAGTTCCTAGTTTGAGCTCTCTCCAAGCAGCTTCGTTTCTTAAAATCTATGTGTGGGACACTTTTTTCCAAGAGCCTTATAAGAGTCTGTGTTTTACATCATGTAAATCCTTGAAATAGGATTATTTTCTGAACTAGATTTCCTTGAAACTTATCTCATGTTTTTCCAAGGGCAGACATCTAACATGATACAGATGAAAGAAAGTGAACACACTGATCAGACCTTGATCTCCTTCTGTGCATGCGTAATTTCACATGAAAAAATATTCCCATTGATTTAGGACCCTTCACAAAGAGAATATGAAATGTATACATATACTTAAAATTGGGGTTCATAAACTGTGACACATACCCAAAAATTTGATATTATTGTTGGGGAAATGTTGAAAAAAAGACTAGGAGATTTGACTATAAAAAGAGAAAGAAATTGTAATTTATAGTGTGGGAGCCATTTCTAGGCTCAAGAAGAATCACAAAGTAATGGTTTCCTGGCTATCAGAAAACTGCTAATTGACACACAGGCTTTATGCTTTGCCAGGTCACCTCTTCAACAACACTGGCTAATGCAAAACATTTTGATATTTCTCATTCCCTAAATTAATCCAATCTAAACATATCAGTGATTAAATTTAAATCTGCATTCCAAATGGCATAGTCCTCCAACTTTTAGTTAAGCTTTCTCTTTGCAAAGGAAGTCTTATTCATTTGTATTGCAACATGACATTATTTTGCTTTAAATAAAATGTTATTTAAGCATTTAAAAATTAACCTGCTCTTTGGAACAAGAGGACTAAACATTTTGGAAACTCACAATCCCTTTGTCTGACTCCAGTAAACAACGTAGACGATAACACTTCAAAAAATTCCAACCATTTGATCATCTTGAAACAGCTGTCAGTTTCCTGGCAAAGCCTTCATTAAAATATATGCATTTAATAATTTTTTTTACAATGAGAACAAATAAAATTCTTTTACTATGTCAGAGCTCTGAGCAGGCGCCATGTCTTCTTTTTGTTCCTGCAGGGGTACAATTCATAGTTTCAGTTGCCCGTTTCTCACTAGAAAGAGCAAGCTGTTTAATGCTGTCAACCACACCAGGCTCCTCCTGGCCATCCAATCTGCATTACTGCCCAATACATATAAATAAAGCAGCCAATGTCACACCTCCTATAAGGAATACTAGGCATGAAATCTTCTCCCTACTTGTACTCAGCACCAGAACCAGGGTAAAAGAAGAGTCCTTTGTTTCCTATATGTACATTTCTTGCAAATGAGCTCCTAACACCAGGAGATCAAGCAATATTTAAAGTCGACAAACATGAATCTAGTGAATATAGACTAAGTATACAAACAACATAACTAAGCTAATATAAACTAAAATATGGTCTTGTTTCTCTAACAATAATTCCATCTGTACTAGCAACAGAAAGTATGAGGAATAAATTAATGAATTTTGTTACATTGCTTGAAGCTTCTGGATTCTTTCAAAGCCAGTTGTACTTGATTAAATCACCAGTGAGGTTCATTAAGAAATAGAGTTTAACACCACTGCTTCAGCATGCACCAGAAGAGAAGTGGATCACCAAGGATCTCCGTCCTCATAGTAGTTGCCACTACACTGTGCTGGTTTTGTCTGGTACAGGGATAATTTTCTTCACAGTAGTTAGTATGGGGCTATGTTTGGGATTTGTGCTGGAAACAGTGTTATAATATAGGGATGGTTCAATTGTTGCTGGGCAGAGCTTTACTCAGAGCCAAGGTCTTTTCTGTTTCTCACACCACTCCAACCAGCAAGTAGGCTGGGGGTGCACAAGAAGCCAGAAGGAGACATAGATGAAACAGTTGATCCCAACTGACCAAAGGGATATTCCATACCATATGATGTCATGCTCATCACATAAAGTTGGGGGAAGAAGAAGGATGGGGGGCACATTCAGAGTGATGGTGTTTGTCTTCCTAGGTCATCGTTACATGTGATGCTGCTTTCAAGGAAATTGATGAACATCTGCTTGTCAATGGAAAGCGGTGAATAAATTCCTTATTTTGTTTTGATTGTGTGCACAGCTTTTACTTTGCCTGTTAAACTGTCTTTATCTCATCCTAGGAGTTTTTTCACTTTTACTCTTCTGATTCTCTCCCCGATCCCACCAAGGGTGAGTGAGCAAATGGCTGTGTGGTGCTTAGTTGCTGGCTGGAGTTAAAACCACAACATACACCAATAGTCCTTACTATCAACTTCTTGATATTCACCAGCATTTCCAAGAAAACTTACTTTTTTGAGCATCTTTAATTTTTGAACACTAGCCTCTGTGAAATGCCATAACAAAACAGTGAAGAAATAGTAACAACTGCCCTTTTGGCCTTCTCTGAGTGGTTACTAATCCTGAATTTTTTTAGCAACTCTAAGGTAAGTGGTGTAATTTCTGGCTAAAGAGAACTATAGAAACTGAACAGGAATGTCAGAATCAACGTGTGAGTCATGACAGCCAAGACAAATCAAAAATTCTTCTTGGTGGTTATCAGTGGAAAGGTGTGTTCATTCCATCTGTGCCTCCTTCAGTGTTGAAAAGGAAGGACGATTTCTAGTGAATTGCATAGTTTATTGGTCTGAGGGCTTCCTGCCTAACAGCATCAGATCACAGAAATGTTTCTGAAATGAACCTCTGTAGATCTCAAAATCCCACTAAGAAAGCAACAATTGCCAGTACTAGATCATGTCTGCCACAGTTTTGTCTAGCTAAGTGTCACGCGCTGGTCATAGACCAGAGCAAGATTTTTGCTTTTATTCTCGGGAACAGAATTAAGACTCAAAATGGAGTCAAGCGCCAAGTGACTTTATTTGCCTGACAAAAGTTCGCAAAGCAAAGAGAAAGAGAGACAGGAAAGAAAGGAAGAAAAGGGTCAGTTGCAATATACCACCACAGATCTGTGGCGTCCCGTCAGTCCAGTTTGTTTCCAAGTCCGGTGAGAGAATGTTCCATCCGATGTTGGTGATTCCTGTTCTTTTATCGGGAACTCTTCTGCATAACCAAACCCACCACCTGGCGGTGGCACACATGCCCAACACTGTCTCTGAGGGGTCTTAGGTGGTCTTCAGGGGTCTCTGGATGCCTCGGTCTTCCAGGCCCTGGGTCTGGGCACATGATGAGGTTGCAGTTTTCGGAACTTCTAACTTGCAATCCAACCATCGTCTTGTTTGTGGTTTGAAGTCTGTCCACACTGATACAGCAATGTTGAGGCATATTCTATACCACCTCTGTCACCATTGCTGACACCAAGTCTTGAAAACCTCCAAGAATGGAGACTCCATTGGCTCTTTGGGTGATTTATTCCTGTGCTTCTCTACCCTCTTGGTGAAAAGGAGTTTTCCTAGTGTCAAACCGCTCTAACTGCACTTTGTGCTGTTGTTTCATGTTGTATCATCTGCCACCACTGCAAAGAGTTAGGGTCCATAACCTTTGAATTCAAGTTTTCATTGTAACAACAAACAAAAACAGACTACTCCTTAGTTTCCTATTTGCCATGCTGAATGAGCCCACCTTTCTCAACCCCTCTGCAGAGGCCACCAATTCAAAATCCCTGATCACCAACACAAGCCTCCATTGGACTTGTCTCTTTTATCAACAACCACTTGAAGAGGGGGCTTAGAATGGGTTACAGCATTCCACATGTCTCACCAGCACCATTCAGAGGGTTGTAATAAATTCCCACTTCCTAAGGTATATAGTAGCCCATTATGCACTTTTCTATGTTGATAATGACAGAACACTTTTGGCTCATATTCAAGCAGCTTTGCAGAAAATCCCCTGGTGTCCTTGTGGAAAAGAAGCTAAACATGAGTCAGTAGTGTGCACGTGCAGTCAGCCAGTTTCTGGGCTGTACTTAAGAAGAGTTTAGCCAACAGTCAAGGGAAGTGACTCTTCCTTCTTTCCAGCTCTTGTGAAACCACATGTTCTGTGTCAAATTTTAGGCTCACTCCAGCACAAGAAAGATACTTACCTTAGAACTCACTCCAATATGACAGTCACCAAGGTAGTGAGGGGGCTGAAGTGCAGGATGTTCAAGGAGGGACTGAGGGAGTTGGGTTTAGTCAGTATGGAGAAAGGAGGCTGTGGGAGATATTACTGCTGCCTACATCAGTGTACTGGGAAGGTGTGGAGAGAGACAGAGCCACTCTTCTCAGAGGTACAGAAGGCACAATGGGCAACAAACACAAATTGGAACACCAAAATTCAAAATTAATATAAGGAAATATTCCCAACAGGAGGGTAGATAATCACTATATCATGTTGAAATTGTGGCGTCTCCATCCTTGGAGATATTCAAAACACAACTAGACAAGTCCTTGAGCAACCTCATCTAATGGCAGAAGGTTCAACAAGACAACCACCAGAGACCATTCCCACCTACATGAGCCTGTAACTATATTTGCCCTCCACTTTATTCCCAAGATCCCCTGTAGCAATACTGCTACTCACCTAGCCTGTTCCCAGTCTCCCAGGTGTGACATGTACTTGTTTTGATGAAATTCATTCTGGCCCAATCTTCAAGTTTCACAAGGTCAATCTGGATAGGAACTGTGTCCTTTGCTGTATCAGTAGCTCCTCCCTAACTTAGTGACCTCTGCAATTTGCTGAACAGGACTTTCCGCTTTGTTATACAGGTCACTGATAAAAATACTGAAGAACATCAGCTCCGTTATCAGCCCTGGAGTACTTTGTTATTGGCTGCCATCTGGGCATGGAGCCATTGAGTGATACACTTTGGGCCTGGCAGCCCAGCCAATTTTCAACTCACCCAACTGTCTGATCATCCAGCCCATACATTCTTGGCTTCCAGATGAGAGCTCTAGCGCAAGAAAACTTACTAAAGCCATATCCACCTCCCTCCTCTCATTCTCATAACCAGTCATTTCACTACAGAAGGCAATCAGGATGACTGTTTCTGATTACCTCCTTGTCCTGTTTGAGTTTAAAAATGGGTTCCAAGAGAAGATCATGCACCATGATCTTCACAGGGATTGAGGTGAGCCAGCAGCTGTCAGCGTTCCAGATGTTCTTTTTTTGCCATTCTTGAATATGACTGTAATGTTCGCTTTTTCCATTCATCACAATTTTTCACAGACAATACACAGGAGACTTGAAATCACAGCTGCCAGCAAGGCTGCAACTACAGCAGCCAACTTTTTCAGCACTTTTCACTCAGTCCTGGGAATATGAATATGTCCAGCTGAAGTTGTTTCTTACTCGTTCACCCAGTGCTTGATGCTTCCCAAACTGTTCTGGTACTTGCAGGGATCAGGGAGAAGAAGCTGCTTGTGTTAAGCAAGGTAAAAGAGGCCCTGAGTACTTCAGCCTTATCCACAGAATTCACACTGTGCTATCTCTCATACATCAGAAGCCCCATATCTTCCCTTTACAATTTGTCCTTATTGCTCAATTTAATAAAGCTATTTTTAGCTTCACCTGAGTTTTAACTTTCTTAATTTTGTCCCTGTGTACCTTATCAAACCTTTTATATTCTTTTTTTGTTGCTTTTGTTTCCACTTCAAACATGTCCACTGTTTGTATTCTAGTTATCAAGAAGCTCCCTTTCAGTCAAGCTGGCCTTGTGCTAAAACTTTGTTTCCCACACAAAGGTATAGCTTGTTCCTGATCCCTCAGAGAGTTCACTTGGAAGGAGTCATCCAGCTCTGTTCGGCACCCTGTCCCTGCATGGCTGCTTCCCGGAGGATTTTGCTTAGCAATTTCTTAAATAACCAAGTATGTTCTCTGAAAGTCAGAGACCTAGCTCTGCAGTTTTATTTCCAGCCTTCCTCCAAATCCTGAACTCCACTGCCTTGAACTCCCTGTAGCCCAAGATACCATCAGTGACCACATTTTTCATCAGTCCTTCTCGGTCTATGAGCAGCTAGTCCCACAGAACAACATCCCCGGCCAGCCTCTCTAACGTTTGTATGGGAAATGTGTCACCCACACAATCTAACCTTGGGTTATTTACATGAAGCCACATTGCCCTTACAGCAGTTGTTTGGACAGTTGAGGCCACCCCTAATGATAGGTCCTCACAGGTGGGAGGTTTCCAGTAGGTGTTTGGATAAGGCCTCTTCCTTTGTTTCTTATCAGTCAGGAGGTCTGTAGCAGACTCCCAAGATGTCCTCATTGTTACTTTCCCCTCTGAAGTTGATGCAGAAGCTTCTAATAGGCATGTCTCTAGTTTTGCCCTCTAGAGCTCTGTGAAGTCAATGAGATCCTTAATATAAAAGATGTCCCACTCCTTGTCTTCCCTGCATATCAATCCTCAATGCCCTATTTGCTGAGGGCATATTCTCTGTCCCATGCAAACAGCCCCTACTGGAGACTGGCCATTCCCCACCTTTTGTCTCCACAACTCTTGAGTTTCTGGTTCACCAGGATGAGTCACTAGAGACATCAATGCATCAAGGACAGTGAAACATGTCAGAAGTTTCTCACTTGTCACCTTGTTGGCAATGCTGCCCATTGGATTGACTTGGCTGTTCTGGTGAGCTATAAATAAATCGCTTGGCACTTTTTTCCAAGTTTCTCAGCAGCCCTAGCATATTAGCAGTATTCACTCCAGAAGTAAACCAGGCAATATGGGCTAAGGAGAACACTAAAAATATCCTTGTCATATCAGTCTCTAGAAAAGAGTCCATACAGGAATCAGAACTGGACCAACCAATTTAAACAAAATACACAAGTTTCAATGAAGACATGTAAAAGTAGTAATCAGTGAATAGCTTAAACACAAATATTCTCAGGAGCATATGGGATTTTTAAAGTGTACTAAAACATATGATATCTGCATGTAGGTCATACTGATCTTAGCTACAAAGGTACATTAAGGCATTCAGCATGGAATCTTAACAGTAAATTCGTACTCTTCACTTTTGAATCCACAACATAACTTCAGAGATTGAATTCTTTGTGTTACAGCTTTAAGATTCATTCAAGCAACAGCTGAAGTACAATGCCAAGATCTTAAGTCTTTGTTCTATTAAATTCTACTAATTTTGGCTGGAGTAAGACTCACTTTATTTACATCTTTTCTTTGTTTAGCTGCTGTGACTTTTAACTGCCAGCTTATCTGTATTAAACATTATTCATAATAATACTAAGCATTTGTATGAGCATTCATGTACTGAGTATCTTACAGACAGTAACTAGTTTGATTTGAAGCAATTAAAGTAACGGTGCTTTCAGTTCAGTTTAAAATGTTTATATTTTCCTCCTGTCAATATATTATCCATTGCAACTGCTGAGCAAACAAGCTGTACGGTAAAAAATTGTAAGTCATATTAAAATGTACTGGTTTCCTAAATGCAATGTAAAACATGGACTTCATTTTCTTCCAGACACATTTCTTACTACTTCATTTTTGAAAGACTATCTCATGCTCCATCTTTCATATTTGTTTCTGCTCTGGCATATTATTCATTTACCAATAAATTTATTATAAAATGGAGTTTGGAATCCTTGTATTTTGTGACTTTTAAAATTCTTTTCTGAGTTCACCTAGAATTTCACATTAATGTCCCAGTCAAATATAAGCAATTATTTGGAAGCCAACCCAAAGATAAATGCTCAATTGTAAGCAGAGTGCATTATTTAATTGTTCTTTGGTGCTCAAAAAGAGTATAGTAACAGCAGAGATGTATCGAGACATCTATTTTTCTTTTATTTCACTCCATGTTTTAAAAACTGTATTTTGGCTTAAAAAAAACCTAAAAAATTACCATTTTCATCAGCCATTCTTTTTGGTAAAAAATATTAGGTGACAATCAATCCTTTACAAAATATTTTTAGATTTATATAAAGCCAGTATTTTATGCACAAAAACATTTGTAGAAAACTAAAGTTTCCATAGTACAATAAACCACCTTTTAGATTCTCATAAAATACAAGGCATCCCGCTTTTTAAGAGGTGGCTGAAGACAACTTCTATTAGAAGCATTGGCATTTACCACCACTATGAACCTCATCACACAGCTGTAGCCCTCAGTATGCTTTGATATGTTTGACCACGTGTGGTTTACAGTTAGCCTCCAGCTTCTGGACTTGAGGTTACTGTTAGAATAAACAGTATGAGAAAGCTTTGTTCTTAAAGGCCAAAAATGGTCTTCGTGTGAGCTGATTCTATAGAGAATCCTGCTCATTCATCTGCCACCAGCATCCTCTGCGACTCATGGCAAGTCACATTCCTCATTTGTATTTTCTGGATAATAATTCTCTTTTGTCTGCCTACTTGCAGTTCATACTCTTTATGGTAAAGACCATCTCTTCCACAGTGTAAGAACTGCACCCAGTGCACAAAACAGAGTTTGCTGATCCCCAGTAGGGCAGAAATTTAACAGAAGAAATACAAATCTTCTGTCTTCCAGGACCATGTCGAATACACAGTCTAAATTGTAAAACTTAAAAAATACTTTATCAGTGGGTAAATTTAAGCCATATCAAACTAGATATTTTCCAGCTCCTGACCTTGAACCTTTTCTTAATCTTGAACCTTTTCTTAATCTTGAACTCTGCAAACCAAATTATTTTTAGCTTCAAAACCCTTGCCTAATTTATTTTCATTTTGCTTCAGTTTTGTATGCCTTTGTGCTTCCGGTTTCTGGCAACGTTTACGAGTAAGAATGCCAAAGTCTTCAATTCTAATTGTATGCTTCACCAAATGAAAAGGGGAAAACACTCAAAATCATTCAATGCAGTCTTTTCTCATGAGTCTTCTGTTCTCATGAACTTTGTAGGCCAATTTTGGAAATGCAAAAGTTCATCATTTAAGAGACATCAGATAAGGAACCAAGCTTCTGGGGTTCACCCATTTGTCACTAAATCCTCTTCCTTCTGGCAATAAAGCAAGACTGCTGAAGGGAGGAAAAAACAACAAAGGGAGAAAAGTCCAGAAATTTTTAAAAATGGAATGAGAAGATCCTTGAGCAAATAAATCAAAGTCCTGAAGAAAAAAAAAATTCAAAATTAAAAAATTACAGTAGGATGTACTTTAGAAGGTAAATTGTGAAGGTGAATTGTGGAGAAGTAAAAGGGGACGAATTACTAAGATTGGAATCTAATTGGATAAACATCTGTGCCTTGCCTTAGAAACCAAAATAACTACCTTAGACTGAACACCTCAGCTTATACAGCTAAAGCTGAGGTGAGTGTTGCCGAAAACATTTTCTTTCTTATCACCTTTCTATTATTTGTCATACATCACTAATTATTTTGTTCAGCAATATTGGTAGTATTTAAGGATCCTTGTTTTTATACACAGGTATTGGACAGAGTATTTAAAACAGGTCTCTTCAATTGTGATACTTGTCCATCAAAACTCTTGTTCATAATACAAGCCACTATTAAAACTTGTATATAAACACTGTATGTTTGAGTACTGTACTACAACATATGGGGAAACTTAACCTAGTTGCTTATATAACTGTGTGGCAAAAAGGAAAAATGGTATTCAGGTTAGTCTACTTCACTTATGTTCATGCATCTATCTACCCATGTACTGTAGTGTTCTTGTGAACTCACACCATGCCCTCTACACTGCTCTAGCTGTTTAAAGTCTCTTGATATAAAGGTCTTTATAAAATTTCTGTTGTCTTGGAACTTGGAATTACAGCTGCTTTAATCATATGGTTCTCATGTTATCTAATCAAATGATCATAATCTTCTGAATTTTCACAGCATTGCACAACTTTTAAGCCACATGACTTTCATCACGTTTGGTGGATGTCATGAGGCAAAAACCTCACATATCACTTCGAAAATGTACACCTTTAAAGTGCTATTGTTAATCATGTTCACGGGTGCCTGCTGGGATTTCCTGCAATGCTTTCTTAGGCTCACAGCTGTTTCTGATTTCTGTGGATGGTGTAAATCTCTGTTTTTCTCACCCACCAGACGCTAACCTTACTTTCTTTGCTGAAGTTGCAAGTCTGCAAAATCTGTATTTTTCTCATTAAACAAATCCCTTTGAATAACCTGATATTATTTTAGTTAGTGTTTGGCAGAAATCCATTTCATTTTTATTCTTTGGTTCTAAAACCAACAGAACAATAACGGTTAATGGAAGAAACCTCTTAATGACAATCTAATGTATAAACTAAATATGCATCTGTCTATGATATATATAGATGTCTATATGGAGACATACTTGGAAATACTGCATATGGAAATAAGTATAAGTAGGTAGAGGTATGAAATATATATATTACTAAGATCTGATGAAAATTAAGTCTAATCTCTTAGATTTGACTCGAAGCAACCACACAAAATGTGTCTGCCTGGTTGTCAGCATTGGTTGTGACCTTTACCATTTACATTGAGTAGTACACAAGTGGCTCAGACATTCAAAGCCCAGAGTGCCGAACACTTATTGGGCAAAAAGTAAATGGCACTGCCTGTCTCATACGTCACCCTGTCTAGAAGCAGCCACTGTGAGCCTGAGACTCTCTTCCCTTCTTTCTTAAAACACTGACTTGTCTTTTGAAAAACGAGACAGGCTCCAGCTTAGTATTGCAAAGTGGCCACAAAATAGCTCTTAACATTAGACAGCAAGTTTTCCTCTCAGCTGCTCTTATCATATGTGTTCTTTAACAAAGAGCAACAGGAAGCATCTTTCCAAAAGACTCATGCGTTTCTCCGATACCAGTCCGTCTCTCTTTCACTTAGGTAGTATTCATATAGGAAACAGCCTCCAAAACTGCTGGGAGGAGCACAGAAGTTGCCCTCACACACAGAGCTCCACACAGCCAGCTCTTTTCTCCTATTCCCCACCAGTAACTTTTGTGAGAAGAACATTAAAACCATCAGTTAATACTCAAAACATTTTCTTTTCATTGTGAACAACCTCTGCCTGCTGTAAAAGAGAATGTTGCACTGTTTGCTGGCATTCACAGAAATGGCCCTTTATTAGAGATACCCAATCCATGTTGCAGAAATACAGGGTGCTGGATGAGAGCTAGTGTCCTGGATCCAGTAAGCCTAACACCATTGTAATACAATTCACAGTAAGAAAAATCTTATCACTGACCACCTTCTTTTTCAGCCTGCCATAAATTTGTGTGCTTTGGGGAAGGCATTTTAATTTCTGCCCTCTTAGAGACAGATTGACCTGCTCAGATGCCAGGAATTTAACTAATGGCACACAAGGTGATGAGGTGGTCAGTGGGAGCAACAGGCCTGCCCTACTCTGGCTCTTCAGCCAACATCTCCTGTGCCTGGCAAGGCATCCCTAGGAAAAAATTACCACTAAACATACACTTTTTCAGTGAAATGCAGTTAGGAAAGATTGTTCCTTCCCTTAATTACTTCAACTTTATGCTTAATGCTCAGTGGGATGCGTCCAGGCCTTGCTGACTCTGAAAAGCTCATGAGCCAGCCGCTACTTTTGAGATTCATCTGTCTGCACTTAAAAGGACAGTGCCAAAAATAGCAAAGGTTTAGTTCTCTACAGCCAAGATTTCTGAAAAAACAGATCAAAAAGAAGTAATTTTTGACATTAGAATGAGGCAACTCCAACAGATGAGACAGATTAAAATAAAAGGCTAGAAAACAAAACTGCCCTCTGGCATGCAGGTCCTTTTTACCAGTCTTCTTTCAGACCAACATCTTTCTCCTGGCACACTGCATTGCAGCAAGCAGTGGGCAGCCTGTGTGGATCAACTGAGGTCTTCTTCCCATCACAACATGTGTATTTGTCCCCTAAGACTCAGAAAACTCCCATTATCTAAACACTGCAGGATCCTGCCTGCTGTCTCCTTCATGCTTCCACAATAACCGTCTCATCTTCTACTTCAGATGTGCATGCCTAGATAGTTCAGGAGAAATCTTCTCCTCCCAGGAGCTCCATCTGACCCAGAGAGCAGCATTCAGGACAAGACAAGCAGCAGTCTCTTGCTACCCAGCCACTCTTTCTAGCAGAAGACAGTATGCAATACACTTACAGCAAGCAGTAAACACATCAAGTGAATGTGCTATCACCACCACTGTTGCATTGCCTCTATGAAAGTCCACAATCACTCTCATAGCAGAGGAATGCTTTTAACTAACAAGTTAACCATTTCAGTTTCCTGAGGGTCTGCCGTATTACCTGGTATCTGCAAATTTCATTTCAGTTCAATTTCTTAATTTCTCACCTTAGACATGAATTCAAAACTCTGTAGCAAAGGCAAAGGTCTCAATATCACCACCTGGAACTGAGAATCACCTTTTTCTCTCCCTTTGCCATTCATGATTTATTGCTAACAAGTTTTTAGGAGGGATGAAAATACTTTTATTTTTTAAGCATGATAGGAGGAAATTTTTACATTTGCTCATTCCTTCTCTATCTTTTTTACACCCTGTTTGCTGATAGCTATTTGAAACAAGATCAGCTTTTTATTACAGCCAGAAGAAATGGATTATTTATGTTCAACTAGATTAAACCAGGTAGGTACCTATTTGTTATGTATGTCCTATTTGGGGGCTTGTTCAAAGGATCAAGGCTTGTTTTGTTTCCTTGGCATTTTGAATCAGGCATAGCCAGACTGTCAAATACAGTTTCCATGTTCAAAACATCCAATAAAAAGGGCTAAATCTTCTGGGTTTCCTTAACTGAAAGTTTAGATAAGTTTTATAAAGTGATAAACTTTGATATAGTAAACAGGCAAAAAATTTAAGCCATCTACTTGAACAAAGGCAATCAACTCTGTACAAACACACAATTTCTCTTCCTTTTTTCTTGTGTTTCCTCCTTCAGTTTCTCTTATTTTATCTTCACATATTACAACTCTGTTGACCAAAAAAACCCTTTTCTTCTCTCTCCAAACTCCACTTTTAACTGAGGAGTGTTTTCTGTTTACTTGCCTTTGTGATACATGTTCACAGATACTCCTTTGACATTTCTAAGCTCAGTTGAAAAGATTGAAGTCTTTTTTACCACAGACATATATTACTTCTATGATTCGTCACTTATATATAATGGTTGGTTTTGTTTCATCATCTCCTGACATACATCCTGACAATCACCAAAGTTTTTATCCTTGTTATTTCTGATAACCAACTGTTGTTTTCCTTAAAATTATCCATTTAATTTAACTCTAAATTTCTCATATGCTGTCTCTGGTCATAAATCTAAAGTCAGTGTGTGCTTACAAAATTGACCTGTTCATTCAGCAGATTATTTAATTTTAATTTTGAGGATCGATTCAAAATACTGCAAATAAACATGCATAAAGAACTGGCCAAAATCTCTTCAATCCTATTCTTACAATCCCACTCCAAATTCAACAGCATACTGTAGCTATTACTGGTCAGTGTTACTTTTCTCCATTCTGTACAGTGGTTCTTAATCTCTGGAAATCACTTCTATACTTAATTTTGGTTTTATGGTTATTAAATGCAAACAGAATTTTCTCTGTCTTATTTGTATTCAGCTGACCTCTATAACGGAAATTTAAGTATTATACATTATATAAATTTTATCTAATTAATTATAATTTGTTCCATAATTTTAATAGAATATTATATAAAATTCTATATTAAAAATTATGATTCTGCTTCTTTTTGTTATACATTAAAAAAATAAAGCAGATCTCACTATCTTTCAGGCTTTCTTCCTGGGCAATGTGAACTCTTTCCCTGTCTGCTGGCTATAGAGGGAACTCCAACAACATCTAGAGTTTGATTCAACTGCTCACACGTTGGTGTTAAGTGCCTTTTTAATGCACAGGAGCAGACATGACATCCACAGTGGATGGGTAGACATGTCACAAGGCCTATGAAGGACTGATCATCTCCTCCTGAGCAGCATCCAGAAGAGAGGAAAGATTGACTAAGATCTCAAAGGTATTACCTAAATTCCTCTCAGATTGCCATCATGATGCTGTCATCATAAGCTGAATTCCTATTCTTGGTTTCTGTTCAGTTGCAGAAATTTTAATGCCTACTGCTGTTTCTGGCATTGTCTGGCCTCTGGCTGCCACATCCAAAGAATGCCTTACCTAGCATATCTGACAATGTTATGTGGCAAAGAAATAGGTGCCCAATGCTATTTGCATCACTCTACGGTATTTAAGACTTCTGCACAAGGATAACACATATAGCACTGATCTTATGGTATGCTTAATTACCAAAAATTCACTCTTGTCACAGTTATTTCTCCTGCACAGGAATTTTCTAAAATATTTACATCTTAAAAAGATATTTTTTCCAGTGGAAGCACCAACAGAACAGAGTACGCTTAAGTAAAAGCTAGAAAGCTTTTTTCTATTTCTCTACTAGGGATCACAGAATTCATTCTTAAAAAGAAAGAGCCAGAATCCTTTCACTGTTAGATTAATGAACTCTTTTCTCATTTTTGATGATTCAGCTGATTAGTGATTCATCAGTTTAGTACTGCTCTATTCTCAGTATTCCCCATTCCTCCTAAAAGTGACCCAAGAGTAAATTAAAACAAAATAATAATTCAGTAACATAAGATATGTCATTACTTCAAGGCTACCACAGAAAGTAGAGTTCCTCTTCTCAGACATAATCAACAGTTTCCTCTGATTAGCTAATCCTGGCCAAAGACTGAAAGAAAATATGCACAACAGCACTTTGCGCTTTGCCATGAAATAACGACTTTATCAGATATGGCACTGTGCATTTATTGCTCGTTGCCGTAATTAGTCATAAGCATTAATGAGGAGGTTAGCAAGCAACAGTTTTCTGTTACTCTTTCTCTCTCTCCCCTGGAGAGTCTGCCTATCTGCTTTTTGCATCATGCTGTTCTCCCTGTTCAATTCTTTTCTTTGACACAGACATAAACCTTCCCTTGGTATAACCTGAGGACCCAGGTCCTTCATTTCTTGTGCAAGGAACTTTGCCTCCGGTGTTTCACTTCCCATAGCTGTGATAGACCCTTTGCTTCTGCAAATTTTTCCCTACAAACAGCTCTGATCACAGGAAAACAGTTTAAATTCCCTGGAAACATCATGTAGACATGTGATAACACATATTACTTGCTTAATATCACAAGTCACTCACAACTGAGAATGAAAAGGGCAACATAGTGTAAATAATAGCATTCGTGCAACAGAAGTCTTGCTGCAGTTGAACTGAAAGCCGGTGCTTCGACTTTTACTGATGTTCTTTTGTAGCCTATTTGCTTCTAGCAGCTTAAAAGAGTTGACTGGCAGTTTACATACAATCAAATAAGCCTCCAGTGTCCCTGAGGTGTCTTTCTGAGAAAATATCTTTTCTCTTTCTGTGTCTCAGGTCTGTGCACAGGAGCTGTGTGGACCATGGCTCCATGCACTAACAGAGAGCTGTTTTACAGTTCATTCCAAAAGCTGCAGTGGAGCACAGCTTATCACTAAAACAAAACCATATCTGGACTTGACCAATTATAGTCTATTCTGAACACTTTTAGTCCCCTGGAGTGATGATCATTCCTGCTATCAAAAAATGTATGACTGATTTATTAAAGAAGTTACATGGAAGTTAAGTTCAATGTACACTGCAATAGTTTCAGAGGCCATTAACCATTTTCACAGAAGCTCATGTTTCTTCTTGGAGAGATTTAGTTTTTGGAAGGTCTCTCTGACCTATTATTAGAAAGACATTAAGGTGCTAGAGTGTGTTCAAAGAAGGGCAATGAAGCTGGTGAAGGGGCTAGAGAACAAGTCTTATGGAGGAACATCTGAGGGAACTGGGGTTGTTTAGCCTGGAGAAATGGAGCCTCAGGGGAGACCTTCTCACTCTCTAGAATCACATGAAAGGAGGTTGTAGCAAGGTAGGGGATGGTCTTTTCCCCCATGTAAGAAGTGATAGGACAAAAGGAAATGGACTGAAGTTGCGCCAAGGGAGGTTTAGGTTGAACGTTAGGAAAAAATTCTTCACCAGAAGGATTTTCAAGCATTGGAACATGCTGCTCAGGGAAATGGTCAAGTTATGATCCTTGGAGGTATTCAAAAGATGCATGTGCAGTTGTGGTGCTGAAGGACATGGCTTAGTGGTGGGTTTGGCAGTGCTGGGTTAATGGTTGGACTTGATGGTCTTGAAGGGCCTTTCCAACCTAAATGATTCTATAATCAATTCTTAGCACAGCTGCAGCTTCTCTGCAAGACTTTGTGCACGTTCCTTACTTTTCTGGCACAGGATTTGTTAATCTAAAACATGATTCATATATAATGTATCTATGTGTAGTTAAAGGAATGGTCCACATTGCCCCATCTTTGCTCCTAAGTTTAGAGATATCTAAAGCACAACTGATGCTTTTCTGGTTGTCCTGAATGTTCTGTAAGCACCTGAAGCACATGCTTGAGAAATCCTGGATTCCACAGCAGCAATTCAGAACAAAGCTGGAGGTTTTTGTGGTTCCTAAACTGAAAGAATCAACTATTCTCTGTTGTTGAAATAAAAACCCCAATGCCATTCAGATGGAGAAACAGGAACCTTATCTGTAAAGCACATGGAAAAAAAAATAAAATCCTTTTTGTATGCTTAGGATGATAAGAGTTTTGATAGAGTATTTTGTCCAGTTTAAGGTGCTGCAGTTAGAGAAATCTGTGGATCAGTTAGGGAGAGTCCAGATGAGAACAATGAGGAAGTCTAGAAAAGAATAACCTAAAGAAAAAGAAAAAAAAGAATGGAAAGACAACAGAAAAAATTATGCAGTGCAGAAGAGAGCAGAGAGAAATAAGGTTATTTCTTTGGGACAATTTCTGTTCATCCACTCTGTCCTACGTATAAAAATCCTAAGGTCACCCAGAGCAGACTGACTATTTTAGAGTCTTTTCACAATGGAGAGAGTTCCTAAGTATCCTAGGACAAATGGTAGGATGCAATAATTCAGCTTCCTTACTTTATGCTATCCATAGTAATAGATCTAATGATAGCTAGCAATCCCTAGTAACAGCTGGCTTTAAAGGACAATATTCTTCAGCTTCTGCTGTGGATTAAAGGATGAAAACCTCAAGAATTATTCTTCCACTGCTGTTCTGTCTCTTTGTAAACAGAATAATCTGCCAACTGCTACATTTTCACTCCTTGACAAGTGAAGATGTCGTCACTCTTGAGATATGTTGTTGCTTATTGCTTGGCTTTTGATGGCTTTATCAATAGCCAGTTAGTATGAGATTTTTTCCAGTTATAGTGTTCACATCAAACCAGTAAGAAATAACCATAGTGCCAGGATGCTGAGCTTATGGAGACAATAATAATTAACCCTGGAATCTTTTTGGGGAAGGATTTTGTATACTTTTCCAAGGACAGCAGGTCTGTGTCAGTGCATGTCATTGATATCCAAAGGGAAGAAAGAGACATTTCTAAACATGTTGTTTTCTAAAAATGTCTTTGAGCTAGTATGCGGTCCAGGATGTCCAGACCACTACAAACATGAAAGCTTTTATTCTAGGTTTTAAATACATTCTGTGACTCTGAACCCCCATAACATATAGGCACCAAATAGAAAGACTTCAAATAAGGGGATTCATTTCGACACAGACATTTTTAGGTTAGGTAAGCATCTTCAATGAATGAGACTCCATGTATGCTGTTTTACATGGAACTCTTACTGGAGTAGACACCCTGTAGAATGAGTCTTACCTGAGTCTTTGCAGGGTTATTAATTTGATTAGTGAAGTACATTGACTACCTCTCATACACCTCTAGCAACTGTTACCATGTATGCCATACAGTCTTTTTTCCAGCTCTTAAGTTTCAATTCCACCTGTGTAAGCTACAGATATCATCCATGTAAAGGATTTCTTCTAGGAACTGAGTAATTATTAAAAAAAAAAAAAAAATCCTTCCTCAAGAGCAGTGGCTAGTCAAAAAATAAAGTAAATCTCAATATATGTCTAAAGGTGTGTTAACTTCAATTATTTGACTGAAATGTCAATGATAATTTAGAGGGTTGGGAAAAGGGAGGGAAAAGCTCAATGCTACAAAATATCACAAGCTGACCACAATTAAAAAGAAAAAAAAACACACAACATATCTTCCTTCTAGGATATTTTACTTCTCTTGTGATCTAAGCCAATAACAAAGTGTCTAAGGACAAAGCCTATTAACAATTCAGTTCCTAGGAAAAGCACAGTAACTTACATGTCCATAAGCCAAAAATTCAGAGTAAGGTTTACCCTAACCAAATATTAATGTAGTTCTGTCTTTGTAGAATTTTTATTTATTTGTGGGAAGTAATATTGTAGTGGATAGTAGTAATTTTGGCAATGTAAACAGCCATCAGGGTAATAATAAAAATTATTCCAAAAGCTAAACATTTAAAAAATGCTTCAGTTTCCATTCTGTTTTTATTACCACTTTTTTCCCTGAAGTCTGTATTCAGCTTCTCCACTCTCTGCTGATCACCCCACCAGACCTTCTTGTTTTATACTCAGCCCTAAAAAGTCTCATACTAAGACTATCTCTATAAAAAAAATAAAAAAGAAAAAAGGAGACTTCTTTTTATTATATAGTTTCTGTTCAGTTATAGATTCAGATACATATAGTGGGCTGTAGCAGGGAAGATCAGATATATTTTATTTCCTTGATTACCACTGAACAGTCTGCCAATGCCAGGAGCTTGGTCAGCTTTCCACACATAAGCGTCTGATGCCCTTTGAAGAGCTATAGAGTACCCAGCCTTCAGCAACAGGTCTTGAAGGTCATGGTTGCCCCCCAGCTCTGTATCATCTCTTCTGGCCCACTGAGGATGTTTCAGATTCATAAACTTAAATATCTAGAAGATAACTGAAACACTACCAACAGCATGTTCACATTAGGGTGAAGTTATTCTCTAGACTCAGAACAATGATGACAGGCTCAGTTAGACACATTTGAGACATCCTGAAAAAGTCAGGATTAAAAATAAATGAATAACATAGGCAAGAAAGAAAAAAACTAGACTGTGACATTGAACAACAGAGCAAAAGCAAAGCCTGGAAGTGCTTCCACTCCAGTGATGGATACCTAAAAAATAGGACAGAGGAAGTGCTGGGAAGGCACTGAGTGGTTGCCTTGATGCAGCAGCACATCAGAGGTCTCTTGGAAGGACAATGATCAGTGCAGTGCACTCTTTGCGGGATATCAGCTTCATAGGGGCAGGATGCGTAGGTGAGTAGTGCTGTACATGAAATACAGTGGTTCAAGTATCACAAGGAAAAAGCAGAGTTACATTTCTATGGGTAGAAATCCCGTATTCTTAAAGCAAAAGCATAATACTAGAAATGTTCTGCTGAGCCCATTTTGGAATGATGATAATTATCTGGAAAAGTTCAATGAGACTAGGAAAGCTGTGAATATTGAAGATTTAGTAATAATGAGAGATTTCAGCTGTCCAGTGAAGGACTGCTTTCTCAGCCATCCAGGTGCAGGACTCACAAAACATGATACTGTTCCAGATTTGACCTTAAGTATTCACAGGGTCTTGATCAAAATATATTAATGGGAAAGCTGTTCTGAATAATATTCACAACACAACTGATTTCAAAGCTGTAATAGCAGGCAGCAGGGTAAATCAACAGACTCTCTAAAATCAGATAATTCAAAAAAAAAAGAAAAAAACTAACACAAAACACACACACCCATGCCCCCCCCCAAAAAAACAACAAACACAAATACAAAAACCAAACCCAAAACAAACAAAAAAAACCCAACCAAACAAACAAAAACCACACACACACCAACCCTCCCAAAAATGCAATCCAGAAAGCAAAATGCCTACAAGTAGCATGGAAGCTATTCAAAAACACCAGGATACTCAGGTAACCTCAATGTTGCATATCAGAAAGAAAATAAAGACATCCAGTTAAAAAAGAATGTAAAGTAAAGGATGTTCAAAAAGATAGTAAAAAATGCATAGGGCTGGTTGATATTCACCCAAGTGCTCTGAAGTAACTCAAATGTGAAACTGCAGAGCTGCTGGCCAAAGTGTGTGACCTATCATGCAAGCAGCCATAATGCCAGGGGACTGATGATATAAATCACATCCACAGAAGGAGGATCATTAGGAAAACCTGGGCACCATAGACTGAAGAGACAGATCTCCAGCCCTGGTGAGATGGTAGAGTCTATAACAGAGAACAAGAACACATAGCACATAGCTAAATCGAGTCCATAACAAAAGAGTCAGTGGGACTTCTGCAAAGGGAAAATCCTGCCTCACTAACCTGCTGCCCACAGATATAATATATGCAGATTTTTTTAAAAGCTTTTGCAAGGCTCCAAACTAAATTTATTACTGCCAGAAAGCATCAGGAGCAGGGCTGCTTCATAAGGGGGCAAGCCAGGAGCCAAGTGTGACCCCAGCACAAGCAGTGCCCTCACCTGTGAGCACTGTAGCACAGCACCTGAGCAAGGACAGAGTAGTGAGCCTAACAGGTATCATCAACTGCCCAGTCATCACCAGATAGGGTGAAGTCAGGTGCTGAGTCAGGTGTGGGATCCGTCCAGGAAGTCCTGCCAGGAAGAACAGGAGATAGAGCAGGAGATAACCTACAGCACAGATCCAACCATGAGACAGGGCTAGAGATAAGGCTATGCCAGCAACGTAATAAAATCTCAGCCAGTAAGTCAGGGCAGAAAGACAAAAGGACAAGAAAAGTATTACCTACAGTATGGCTCAGGTACAGGGCCAAGGCTGAAATGGAGACTCTAGGCCCACAGGCAGAGGTGTAGGTGTGGCCCCAGGTGAAGCTGGTCAGGTCAATTAAGCCTTATTTGTGACCTCAAACCCTGACAATTATAGAAATTAAGTCACCATGGGAAGGAAGTAAAGGTCCTTTTGTGGAATGAAAATTGTCTAGAGGAGAGAAAGCAGAGTTTCACTAGTGGAGTCCCTTGTCAGTTGCAGCTGGGGCTGGTTTTAACTGACATCTTGATCAGGAACCTGATGAGAGGAACATTTAGTGAAACTTCCAAGGCCTGGCAATGATACTAAGGTCTTTTAGGCAGTCAAATGCTGAGTGGGTAAAATTGGCAAGTGAGTTTCAGTGAAGAAAAACAGAAGGTGACACGTAGAAGGAGAAATGATGTATATCGTGTCTACAGATGTAGCTGTTAGGTCTGAGTTCAGCAACTTGATGTGCAACTCAAGCTTTTGGAGTCTTCTCAGCTCTCTGAAATCATAGGTACAATGTGCAGCAGCAACAGCCTAAAGAGAGTTACTGGAGTGCTCTGTTTCACCAGAAAGAGTATGGAGAACAACATGGTGGGCATCATTTTGCCACTATTGAAAACTTTGTAGCACTTGCCTTTGGTATGAAGTCTGTAGCCCTGGTCTGTATGTCTAAAAGGCACTTTAAAGTACAGAGAAAGGCACTTAAAATGATCAAGAGGATGAAGCAGCTGCCATACAATAAGAAACTAAAAACCCTGGGGTATTTAAATTTGGAGAGAAGAAGTTTGAATGGAATATTCATGAAGTTTACAAAGTCATAATAGTCATGGTTAAAACAAACACAAAACTGGTTTTCACCATAATCCACAAGACTGTAACTGTAGTCACTGAATTAGTAGGAGATTAGTATGAAGCAGGTAAACTGAAGTGTATTTGTTACACAAAGAGTAGTGAACTTTTGGAACTTCTTGCCACGGGAATCTGTGGAGGCAGACAGTATCAGCAAGCTTAAAAGGGGATTAAACAAATTCAAGGGCAACAAATTCTTAAACAGACACTTTTGGGCTACAAAATTATCTCAGAGTCAGAAATGGTTCTTTATTTACTGTTCTTTATGGTATTCTGTTGGTTTCTCCTTGAGGTGTTGCTGTTGGTCAGGCTTTTATAACTGGTAATCTTACAGTTATTTCCAGTGCATATACATTTGCTCAAACTACTGTCATTGTTAATGACAGTGTGAGCTGAGGGCAAAAAACATAACCAGATTTACAAAGCAATAGAGGATGAAGAGTTGGGAAGCCAAGTAGACAATATGGAACAGCATAGACAAGACTGTTGAGCAGAGGTACTTTATCTAGGTCCCCACCTCCAACAATCCCTGAACTGCTGGATCCACACTGTATGTTCCTTGCTTTGTTGGCAGCCTTATTTCAGAATAAAAGTCTTCAAATTGCTATGGTTCAGTATGATATTTGTCTCAGGAAATTCCCTGGGCTGAAATCGTTGGAGGCCTGAAATGTACTTTGAGGAAATATCTCATATGGTTGCCCTCTAAATTTCCTCTTGCTTCTGTTGTAAAAAGTTATTGGGTTATACAGACCCTTGATCTGAGTCAGTGTGGCTACTCCTACCCTGACCAGTGATCCTGCCATAATCTGTATGTTGACCACAGTAACAGAACATGATAATACTAGCCTCCTAATGAAATCTACTGATCTGTTGAAGCCAGCCAATAGCTGGTCATATTCCTTTGCACCAGTCAGCTCATCCAGTCAGGAGCATTAAGAGTTTAACATTTTGAAGCAGCTTGTGGAAGAGGACGATTATGTACAAACTTCACTGGCTATCCATGAGCAAGTAAAATTTGGTCACTTTTTGGAGGTGCTATGTGGTAGTTTTAAAACTGCAATGGTTATTCTATTCATTGCTATTTTGATCTTCTAAAAGTCATGTTCTGTGACTTGCTCACATATTGTTAGGTTTAGTATATTTTAAATTGGCCTATTTTTCATCTGAATGTCATTGTGCTTATATAACCTGTTGAATATAGCATTTTGTAGCTGATTAAAACACATTCAAATAACATTTTCCTTGAAATCACATACTTAAATAACTTGCAGACCTCTCTGATTACATGAGTTCACTCCTGTCTTACATCAAGACCCACTATTTCAGACACCATGTCTTGACAAGGCTTAAGAAAGAAGTGTTGACTCAACATACACATGGAGAGCCAAAGCCTGGAGATACTACGTGACTTACTCTAAGTTACTCAGGAAGCAGCAGTGGAACTGAAATAGTGCTAGATCTCTTGGGCCTTGAACCACAACCAAAATATTGCCTTTCCTCTTCTCACCACTTCTAATTAAGGCATAGCTTCCTATATTAATCTTCCACAACCACATTCCTAGGGAAACCCAAGGGAATCTAGGTTTTTTCAGGCCTTTCTTCTGTGTGTAGGTATGCTGACAGACAAGTGGGAGAGTCACAGATGCCATACATCTGACTGGGGGAAACTGTGCGGTAGCCAAAGAGTGAGGCTGCCAAGCTACTCCCTACAGACAAGAGTCAGAGAGAGAGCCTGCATATATCCAGTGAATGTCCAAATGAGGATATTAACAGAGCAACTTCTGTAGCAAGAGGCATGTGGTTTGGCTCCTCCTCTTCCTTATACCATCATGGTGACTCATCATGGTAAACCAAACTTGGAACAGGACAGAAACACTGGACACATGTAAAAATGCAGTTTTATCCAAAAGAGTGTCTTCCAGACTTCCTCTGAGGTCAATGCAATATTTGCTTGCTCTGAACAATATTGCTCATAACAATATAGACATTGTTTGGACAATACAGACACAGACCGAACAATTCCTCTTAACAATGCAAGCTGTTGTCAGATGGAGAGGCTAGCAGAGTTAATTGGAGTGGAAAACTCTGCCCTCTTAGACTAGTTGCTTAGAAGCGAAATGAAATGTCAAAAGAAGTATTCCCAAAAGCTAATTTTCATCCAGCAACACCCGAACCCTTCTGTACAGGAGAGAAGAGGCTGAAAGCAGTAGCCTGAAATGCAAAGAATAGGTCACTGGAGGAGGATGTCTCCCTTTGTTGCTTATAGAGATGACCATTTGGAAAAAACAGCCTCCTATATGTAACATAGGCCTTTGGACATAATCCCAGGACTTCAGGAACTTCATAACTTCATAAACTTCAGAGGGACCCCCAGGACTCTGAGGCCATGATGCAGCCCTCTGGATTCACATGCAGAAAAAGCATTAACCCACCAGCCTTGCAGAAGGTATGATGAACCATCTCTTTCTTTGACAGTGGGGCTTGGATTTTTTCCCACTCACATGGTGCTCTCAAGTCCATTATCCTTCCACATCAGGGCACAACATGTGGGATACATTAGATATTAACTAACTGTATGTCATATATTCTTCCCTGTGCCAAATCCTTAGATCATATGGGTGATTGCAAGCCCAGATAATGTGCCATTAGATGCACCTTACAGTTTGACAAGAAATCTGGAAAACCTGAAGCAGGACAGAGAGAGACCCATTTGCCCCTTTGTCTCTCATGACTGTCTATCTATTCTGATCATGGATCTTCATCGGGTAGTTCTCAGAACCAGTTCATATGTTTCCAAACGGCACACAGCTTTTACTTGAAGACTTAAATTGTGACACACTTCACATCTGTAGAGTATTTTAATAGTTACCTTCACAGTCAGTAGTGTCACCTGGATTTAGTGGGTTTTAATTTCCAACTGGTGGACTTTTTGTTTTCTTTTTTAAGCTGCTTTATTTTTTAAGCAAAGTAAATGATCTGGAGAAGTCTGAGGAAATATTTCAATAAATTATGGGACATGAACATTTGTTAGTTATTGGGTAACGTCCTTTAGCTTGTAGGAGGTGATCTGAGCAATAATACTCTGAGCTGCTTCTAGGTATCAACCTACACAGTTATGCAAAACAGCAGTGCTAGGTAGTGATAACATGGCAGCTTATGTAAATTTTTGAGGTGAACATTAGCTCAGAAACTCAGGGTCACAGGATTACTTTATAAAAATAGAATGTAAAGTACCATGCAAACAGAGAACCTTAACTCAGGACAGTCAAACTTTATCCTTTACTGCCTTTGGAAAACCACATCCTGTGACAAATTTGTGTTTGAAGAATAATAGCACTTTTGCAAGCATTCCTTAGCTCAGAAGCTCAAAATTTTTATTAATTATCTGTTGTTAGTCATAAAATGAAAAACATTTCAGTGTGTATATGCACATACGGATTTGTATAAAAAATATAGTGTGCATATTTGTGTGTATGTGTATTTCTGTGTGGAGAGAGAGAGAACATGACAACTTTCTTAAGACACAGAACTGGAAGTTTAATTGAAAAGATGTCTATCCAATTCTACAAACTCCTCAAACATCTCAGGGGGCCTGTCTGATTCCTGTTTTCATTGAACAGAGATGCATCTCATCTGCTGGACTTACACATCACCTTTATCTCTACTTTCCCAAAGAACCTGTGCCCTATCTGCCACAACCTGCTAAAAACTGTTTTAAATCCATGATAAATCCAGATGTTACATTCATCTCCACTTCCCACAGACATGATCACTTTTGTTTCCTGTCCTGCGTGGGGATGAGCACGGGTTACATACCTCATCCCCTGGCACTAGTGAACTGTCTTGGGCTCAGAGAATAGGCATAATTGTCACTATTGATCTTTACTGATTATTTGCTTTGCAGTGATACTTCCGTGTGTCAGTCATTGTCCAGAACCAAAAATTGGGCCAATTTGTGTAGAAGAAGAGACAATTGTTATACCTACACACATGGACAGTGCGTAGTCTGATAGGCAATTCTCATCATGTCACCAACTAGCACTGAGTCTTTCAGGTATTATAGAAAAGGCATATTCTAAAATACGTGTAGTTAATGAATTAATTATAGCTTAATAAAGAGGTTCCTCTCATAAGAAGAACAACTTGGGAGACATATGAAGATAATTCTCATAAATATATGATAGGAGGATGGTGATGGCTTGTATTTTATTGTTTAGAGCTGACATCTGGTAATAAATGGATGATACAACTGCTTCTCAGTGCAATTGGAGAGAACAAGCAGAAACATTCCAAATCAGGATCCAGGATATTTGGTATGGTATTTTTAGGTCAGGTGCTAAAATACTGTAGTACACTAATATAAAGCCAAGCTGAAATCATACAAGAAGAAATCTAATGTTTTTCATTATCCCACCAGCTATCCTGAATAATCACTCTATATGGCTTAAGTTTCTGTTAAAAAAAGAGGCTTAATCAATGGATCCTTTCTTCCAACTTGCATGACTTCCCAGCTATACATTCCCCAAAAAGAGCTAACAGACTATTGCTGGTGGGCAGTCTAAAGATAAGAGGTATCAGGAAATGAGAGGTATCAGAAACTGAGAAGGGGGGACTGCTGAGCCTTTCTACTTCCAAGGACGAGTGCAGTGCTTAGTTGCACCTGGGGCAGTAATTTCTCAAAAATATTTACCCTAACTGGAGAGTTGGAGGACTTCTGCAGCAAACTGGACTGTCAAAAAATACAGTGCAGAAAAGAGAGAAGTGAGTGGAGACCAGGCTGAGAGCTGAACTCTGGCTCACTCCCTGCAGAGAGGCAGCCTTGTTGCAAGCTAAGGAGGAACCCCTGATAAAGTCCTACAAACCAGTGCAACAAACTCCAAAATAGCCCCACAGAAGTCATAGTCTGCAGCTGTCAGCAGAATCAAACAATATTTTAAAAGCATTCATGTACTGACCAAAGCAGAATTTTGAATATACAAAACTAAGCCTCAGGGTCCTTACTTAGTGGCTTACTTTGAGGCTTACGTTAAAAATTGGAAGTATAAAACCCAGAACCCTTCACTATGCTTTGTCTTGACTCTTGCAAGCTAAAAGTATCCATAAGATTGTGTTTGGTATGACCCAGATTTGACAAGGATAGCAGCCCAATTTGTTTCTTCAGTTTTAGGTGGCAAAAAAGGAGGTGCAGGAAACTATAAATTAGTAAGCACTTGCTCTACATGCATTAGTGTTTTGACGTATTCAAAAAAAACCTGGAGCCAAAACAGAGACATGCTAACCTTAAAAATGCTGTGTTTGGTACACACATCCTCAGGCTCTTTATGACTATGTGGTCCTGATTATGCTTTCAGTTGCTGGCAGGAGAAAAAGGCAATGGAAACCCTTAAATTGCCTACACAACAGATTAAACAGTCTGGTCTCACAGTAGCATTAAGAAATTTGCTTGCGGACCTTGACATCACAAGGCTGAGCAGGAAAGCAGGACTTTGCTTGCATCAGATCATCATTAAACATGTACAGTGGCATTGACAAAAGCCAGACATCCAAAGATTGCCTACATTTCCTTCAGGCAATCCACTCCAGATGCTGTCAAGTGATTTCTAGCGGTGCCCTGCTTGGAAAGAGGGATTAACAGCATGATCCCTGCAAGGGCCCCAACTCATTCCAACGTAAAAAATGTCACAAGGGCAATATATAATAATTATTTCCATTTCCAATGTATATTAAACTACATGGTTTCAGAAATTAAGAAATGTAGCTGGGAAAACCCCAGCAGTGAAGATATGAATTGACCAGAACATTAATGTACAGCAGGAAGAAATTACTAAAAATGCTGCCATGCACATAAAGCTTTGGTTCTATTGACTAATTGCCTCTTTCTTGTTGATGTATCAAAAGCTTCCAAAAACAAATTCAATTAGGTTTAAAAAATAGACACTTTAGATTATGCTTCTGTAACTAAAAGTTCATGGAAGTGATATGTCTACAATAGGAAATTCAAAATCTGACTATTAAACAGGACAGATTTTTATAAGGAACTTATAGTCCAAATTGACTTAGATGTAGATTTATGAGCCAAAAGCCCTTCATTTCAAAGTGTCATTATAATTTTAGACAATTCCAATTGCAAAAATATGGAAAATTGCATGCCTGATCATAGTAAGAGTTTTGGCGGTGGTTGATGCTAATGGTCCAGACCTCCTTGCCTTCCTTCTGTTCTGGTTTTTACCACAATTAGTAATAAATTAGAAACTTCCTCCTGTACATAAAGCTGTGGAGAAATTCAGATTGGCTCTACAAAGAAAAGGGAAAAGTTGGGGGCAAAGGGAGAAAGAGAGGACAAATAGCCCCAAGAAAATCTGTGATAGGGAATAGAATCAATTAGGAGGTGTAACAAGAGATGCACAAGGTAAAAAGAGTACAGTCTTGTTATGAAGCACACACAATGCACAGGACCAGGAAAGCCACAGAGAGGATGCAGGCAAGCCTGATTTTTTCTCCCAGGAATACTGACACATGCTAGCCCTAGCTGCACCATCTGCTCAAACAGGTCACAAACACAAGGCTACATCCTGAGCATCCATGTCACAAGGCTACTTTGTCTCTACAGGCTTGATATCTGCCCTAGACAGTGACAAAGGAGGCAGGACCACTCAGAAATCAGGATAGTGCAGAAGCCATGTTACACCTGAAAGCAAAGTCCACACACTTGCTGTGCTGCCCCACGACAGTCTGCTGCACACTGAGAAGAAGGGCTTCCTGCCTGGTCACCATATTGCAAGGTCTCAATAATTATTCAGAAAGGGACAAACACATAATAAGCACATCTAATTTTTTAGGTTATTGCGTAATTGATAAGATGGAGAGAAACAACACTACCAACAACATCCTGGCCTATATAGCAAAGATGTTTCACTATAGCTGTACTAAAGAAGACTGAAAATTTTAATCTGATGATTCTGTTCAGAGGGAGTCACCTTCCAGCAATAAAGAAGCTCTTCTGAGTGAGAAGGTAAAAGGATCCTGCTGAAGGACTGTAGCATGTATCTGAGGGAAGACTGCGTTGGGCTGCAGAATGAGAAATGCCACCTATCTGACTTCTGCACAGTTGTTTTGCCTCATTTTGACTCACAGGAAAAGCTCTAAGGTTGCACATACTGGTCCAGTTAGTGTCTAGTGAAGCTCTTCTAACTCTTTGTATGACACATGGGAAGAAAATCCTGACCCCAGGGAACTGCCTTGACTGGAAGTCAAGGTCCAAGGCTGAGAACACAAAACTGGATTTAACTCCACAGCATTGAAAACTGTGCATCTCATGCAAGAAGACTCAAAGTAGTCAAATTTTCCTGGACACAAAGATGTACAGACTCCATCTACCTGGATTGTGCAATTGTGCCTACTGGGCTGGAGTACACGGGCACAACCTGATCATGGGTGACAGCCTTTCTGGATAGGGAAAGACAGCAGCTGCTCTGCTTCCATTCTCCCAGGACCTTTGGTGCCCTAAACTGACTGAAAAGGGTACAAGATCCTGTTTCCTGCTCTCTCTGCACTCTAGAAAGAACTCCTAGGGCCCAGCCCAGTGCAACTGGTCTTGTTTTAGACTACGGCTCATTTGAGATACATGTGATTAGGGTTTATATGTGGGAAAAAAAAAAAAAGCTGTTTGTCACCCCCACATACATTTTATGCTCACATGTATTCCAAAACATCCATAAAAGGTCTGCAACATGATAATTATACTGGTCAAATATGAAAGGCAGTCTTGCAGAAATTTACTCACCCACAGTGCCTGTGTGAGTCACCTTTTATTTTAACCAGTAAGTAAAGAATTGTTTGTTTGTTGTTGTCACCACTGATGGAAGAAGGGATTAATAGATTTTTTGTGACTGCAAGACATATTCTCCTTCAGTGTTACTTTTCTCATGGAATTTTTCCAAATCTGAAGTCAAAGTTTTTCATTCTGATGCTATTTTCTTGGGTTTTCTTGAAATCTGTGTGCTTGCTAGACATGAAAAGCACCCAGAGCAAATGCAAAAACTTACAATTTAATTTATCTGCAATTTTATTTTTCAGGATTTAATCAAACAATGATGATAGCCAGCTGCACTTTTAGAGAATTCTCTATGACTTCCCTGAACAATGAATAACTGTCAAACAGATGTTGTCCTCCGTGGTGTGTTCAACTATTGATACACTCCTCAGCAGCAATGGACACACTGGTAACAACCTGAGCTTAAAATTTTTCTGTCATATTTGGAAAGGTGCAGTAAAGCTTGAAATTATTTTTGTATTCTTGAAGCTGAGATTGATAAACAAGGTCAGATTATAGGACTCCCTTTGAAGAAAGTAATTGTTAATCATTTTCAGAGCACTTATAAGCAAAGAGCAGCAAGTTTCCCATCTTCACACTCCTGTTCATTATACACACTAGACCTCTTGGCAGTATCTGAAGCTTTGCCAGAAGTGAGTTTTATTCTCTTAGCTAACATAAGTAAGAGGTCACAGATGCTGAATGCAGTTTACATTCTACTTAACTGTGACATTGTTTATGCTCACCTGGGTTGCAAATGGATCCTCTTCAGGACTATTCATGGAAAACTAGTTTCAAATACAGCAAACAGCTGTCCTCTAGACCACCACTTCCCAAGAAAAAATCAACAAAATCTTAACTATTTTGATCATTCTTTATGCAATGATTTCTTCAGGCCTTTTCCAGCTGTGCATGTAAATATTCCCTGCAAATATTTTTCCAATAGTCTAGTTTGCTCCGGTGAGCAGCAGAATTCTTCATGTCTTCTCTTTTTTTTTTTTTTTTTTTAATGGAAAGATAGGAAATTCAAGTTAAAAGTACTCATCTCTTAAATATTGTACATGAAATCAATATGAGACTTAACTCTTAATTTGAGACCCATGCTAGTTCTTCGGTGCAGTATGACACCATGTTACACTTGAATAAATTTCAGTAGATAATACAATGTACATAGAAATCTATCCTGTGTATTTTTGCAGCTCCCTCAGTACTTGCATACTTTGCAGTCTTTGCAGTGTATTTATCATAATATATATACATATATTCATCAAGCCTAGTCCCCAAAATGTCAGACACTGCCATGTAATCCCTTCCTAAGACACGATCTAGCTACCGACTTCACCAGGATAAGAGTGTTCCCATAAGATTCCCCTCCTTACACTTAACAATCTTCATCTCAAAATTCAGTGTACTTTTGGGTTTACTTATATCAGAGGTCTGGTTCAGAAAATCACTGTATTCCCAATATGCAGCCCAATTATGTTGATGACCATTTTCAGAACAACTCTTCCCCTCTGCTGAGAATTACCAGTTCCTGTGCAATATGCTTCTAGCCAGCAAAATTTTTTCTTATTTTTTTAATAGCTAGAGTTGGATTACAGGGGAACTCAGCACTCTGGAGGACTGCAGCAGGTTGAATAATGGCATCTTTTTTTTTTTTGTATGTGTGACTTGGATTTAAAAAATCTGAAGCTTTGAACTCCAGCCCATTCCCTGAATTTTCTGGTAACTACAACAGACATGGACCATTTATGAACAGCTCAGACCTTTGGACGCCACTTACATACACAAGACTAGATCCAAAATCCAGTACAGTCAATGGAAAGAGTTCTTGTTGACTTCCATTCTCTCTGGACCATTCGTACTTCATGGGTCTAGAACATACATGATGTCTTTTGCTGCTTTTTCTCCACGTACTAGCACATACACATTGGCTCTGCAAATCTTTTCCAACTAATGGTCCAAAATAAAGACCCAAGTGCTTTAGCACAAAGTTTCCTTCTTCACAGCAAACTTCCAAAGAAGCATAGACAGCAACTGTGAGTCATCACACCCAAAATGACAAACCAGTAGGTAGCAAATATTCAGTAAACGTAATACAGTATCTGTAACGTGCAGCAAAACAAACAGGAAAGCTTTGAAACAAGATTCCCACTATAAAGATATGAGGTTGTACAAATGCTGAGCTACTTATGAAACTCTGCAGAAATCAGAATTGCCAGGGAAACTAACATGAGAAGTATGTGGGATTTTACCCCAGAAACCACAGACACAATATCTTTGTTTGTATATATTAAATAAATTACGTATGCCAATCTGTAGTGGGAGTAATTGATTGTTTTCACTGACAAAAATTCTTGTTAGATTGCCAAAATTATAAAATAATCATGGGACGTTTCATTAAATGTAACAATTGAACTGAGCTCCTTTAAGACATGGGAAAACTTGGAAGACTTCAAATTTCTGGCTTTTTGCACAGCCTGGGAGCAAAAGGAGATTCTGCCTGGGAGATGTTAGGAAAGGATCTCAATGTGCTTGAGAAAGAGGAGAGAATAGGAATTTCTGTGCCTGTTGGAGCTGGACCTATGGAAGAGTGGCAGTCCTGGAGACGCTGGGCCACACATGGACTAACTTGCATTAGTACAGTGCGTACTAATTAGCGCTGTGAACAGAACCAGTGGCCCTGCGATGTTTACATCCCATGTAATGTCAGCAGTCTTACTGAGATGGCATGTGTTTCACTATGTACATCCACAGACACCTCAGCAGCATAAGAAAAAAATTAGGGGTTTAAAAGTAAATTAGGTTTTTAATATCTTGCCCAAACACATTCTCCGAATAGCACCTCAGGGTACCATGACCAGAGGAGATGGACCCCCTCCCCTGCATTTCTAGCCACTTGGTAGCCCTGGGACTGGATGCTGGACATGCACTTGTACAACCTCACCCCATTATTGCTGCCCATTGAGGAGGACTTGGCTCTCACTGCAGGAGTGGGGCGTGGAGGCTCGGGGTGTGGAGGCTCAGGCCATGTCAGCAGTTACTCAGTGCAAGGGGGAGTGTCTCAGCCTAGGTAAGACAGAAATTGAGCAGATCTGACTGTGAAACAAACCTCTCTGTCTGTGTGTGTGCATGTGCATGTGTGTGAGAGTTCTTCAAGTTTGTGATGTTCTGCCCCCACCACCCTGACACAGCCTGACCAATCCAGAGCAATGTTGAATTAGTACCAAGGAGGATTCTGATATCACATCAAAAAGGTTAAGATGATAACTAAAAGATTGAAACAGAAGATATCTATAAATATAAATAATAATGTTTGTTTTCCTTTTCAAAAGTATTTCTTGGGAACCTAACATTGCAAGAACAGACTGTACTGGCATACACAAACAAAAAGTAATGGGAAAACCCAGTAAGTCCACTTTTAACCACATAAACAAACTTCTCTCTAGGCATGACATCACAGACCATAAAAGCCTTTTGTGCTAGAGTTTCATTCTGCCTTAAGAGCATCATGAGCATTAATTTGACACTTGGCATGTTGAATAAGCCCAGGGGAAAAAATGGAAACAAGTAATCAAGACTTTCCTCTATTCATCAAAGATCTGAAGGCAGTCTTTCTCACCAGCTGACACAACATATTTCAGCCTTTTTCCTGAAGAGCAGCATAACTAGAAAGAGCTATGGGGCATGGATAGTCCTCCTGGCAGTTATGTGAACTGTTTATCTTCTGAAGCAGATGCTTTTGTTTGTTGACAGTACATTGAATGCAGTAGAACCAAGTGTGTCCATTTAGATAGAGATAAGTAATTTATCCCTTCCTGAAGCTTTCTGTTTGTATTTGTGATAAATGCTGGCAAAAAAAAAAAAAGAAAAAAAAAAACAAAAAAAAAACAAAAAAACAAGCTGTGACTGAAAGGCCTGAATCTTCTTCTTCAGAAAGAACAATTCAGAGAAAATGTCAAAATAGTATGTTACATCTGAAAAATGATTTGTCACAGAGTGACAAAACACTGAAGACTGTCAGTCTTCCTCCCCAGATTATTTCCATTGAGAGGATACTCCTCTATCAAACACCTCTTTTAATGGATAAGAAGGTTCTCCCTTGGGTCAGTCAATGGTGTTCCAGTTAGCGTCCCCAAAGCTTTAACCCGGTGGCAGTTAATGATTAATATAAAAGCACAGCATTTCAATGAGGAAGAAGGGTGGTCCTCCATTGCTTTTAGGCCCTTATAATGAGGGAGGAGAACAAAATTGGTCAGAAAGAGCTGAACTCATTGTTGCCTCACTTTTTTAGTCTAAAAAGAGGTCTTCTAAAAATCTTGCCTTCCCTGCTGACCACAGTTATTTTTTTTTCAAGGTGCTGGGAAAAGGTGAAGAGCAGGAATCAGATAAGCACAGTCAGAAATCAGCTGGCTTATCACCTCCCCATTCCATTGCCCTTCATCAGTCCTAGAATGGCTGTTTCCCTAAAAGCTTTTCTATACATGAACCAAATGACTGTTCTGGTCCAAATTAAGATCTGACTGAAAGCAGCTCAGAACTGCAGATTTTCAAACCGCAATAGAAGCTGGCCTCTGAGACAAAGTACATAGTTTTGCTGGGGATCATAGTTATGTGGGATCAGAGCTATGAAATGCCAGATGACCTGGGGTGGGAAATTATGTTGGCCAGCCCTGGAAGACTACTAGGTCATGGGGGACCCAGGAGAGATGCTGAGAAGCCACCTCTGCAGACATAGGGCTTCCATCCTCTTCCAGAACTGCAGCCACTGTTTAGTGCTTTGTCATTTTGTTTACATAAAAATGTTGTCCTCTCCAAGGGTTCATTTCTGAAAATAAGCCTCTGTTTTAAATGTTTTGACAGTGACTGTATAAATTTACATGACTCACGTCACAATACTTGGAAACTTGCTATGCTAATGATGAATACTCAACATTTCTTTGAGATAAATTTGCAGTGGGAGCTGCGGGGGAAGGTTAGACTGGCAAGACCTCAAAATCTGAGGAGATCATAAAACACTGCTAAGAAAATCTTCATGCTTTAACTCAACAACTATTTTTACAGAATGAGAAATTGTGCCAGAAATTCAACTTACGTTCATTTTGTTACACTTGCCTAAGTGTTTTCCATGCAGGTACGACCCAGTCCGCATTGCAGGAATTAAGGAAGAACCAATTACTGAATCACAGAGCTGTTGAGTCTGGAAGATGCCTCTGGAGGTCATGTTGTCCAATCTACCTGCTCAATCAGGGCCACCTAGAGCCAGTTGTCCAGGACTATGTCCAGACAGTTTTTGAATGTGTCACCAGGGATGGAGACTCCACAGCCTCTCTGGACAACCTGTGCCAGTGTTCTCAGTCATACTCTCAGTGAAAAAGTTTTTCCTGATGCTCAGATGAAGCATCCCACATTCAATTTGTGCCCATTGCCTCTGGTCTCATCACTGAACATCACTGAAAAGAGCCTGGCTCCATCTTCTTAACTCCCTTCATTGGGTATTTATAGTCATTGATGAGATTCACCCTGAGCCTTTCCTTCTCCAAGCTGAACAGTCCCAGCTCTCTCAGCCTGTCCTCAAAGGAGATGCTCTGGTATCTTAATCATTTTAGTGGCCTTCCATTGGACTTTCCCCAGTCTGTGCGTATCTTGCTGGAAGGAGTGGCTGATACACTGGAAGGCTGTAGTGCCATCAACAGAGATCTGGACAGACTGGAGAGATGGGCAAAAGCTAACCTAACGAAGTTCAGTGAGGTTAAGCGTAGAGTCCTACACCTGGGGAGGAACACCACCATGTACCGGTACAGGTTAGGGGTAGACCCGCTGGAAAGCAGCCGCATGGAGAGGGACCATGCCATCCTGGTGGACAATTAATTATGCATGGAATAGCAATGTGCCCTTGTGGCCAGGAAGGCCAATGGTCTCCTGGGGTGCATAAATAAGAGTGTGTCCAGCAGGCCAAGGGAGGTTCTCCTCCCCCTCTACTCTGCCCTAGTGAAACCACATTTGGAGTATTGCATTCAGTTGTGGTCTCCCCAGTTCAAGAAGAACAGGGAAATGCTAGAGACAGTCCAGGGGAGAGCTGCAAAGAGGATGAAGGATCTAGAGGAAAGGCTGAGAGCCCTGGGGCTGTTTAGCCCGGAAAAGAGAAGACTGAGAGGGGATCTTATTAATGTTTACAAATATCTGAAGGGTGGGTGTCAGATAGAAGGGGCCAGTCTCTTTTCAATGGTGCCCCATAATAGGACGAGAGGTAATGGTCGCAAGCTGAAACACAGGAAGTTCCACCTCAACATGAGGGATAACTTCTTTCCTGTAAAGATGATGGAGCACTGGAACAGGCTGCCCAGAGAGGTTGTGCTGTCTTCTTCTCTAGAGACATGCCTAGATCTGTTCCTGTGTGGCCTGCCCTAGGTGATCCTGCTCTAGCAGGGGGGTTAGACTTGATCTCCAGAGGTCTTTTCCAACCTCTACCATTCTATGATTCTATGTTTCTGTGATTCTCTGTCATCTACCTAGACATCTGTAAGGCCTTTGATACAGACTCTCACATCATGTTTACCTCTAAATCTCTAAATAGGACAAAAGGTACTGGTAGCAAGGTGAAACACAGGAAGTTCCACTTCAACATGAGGAAAAATTTCTTCACTGTGAGAGTAAAAGAGCACTGGAACAGGCTTCCCAGGGAGATTGTGGAGTCTCCTCTAGAGACTTTCAAGACGCGCCTGGATCTTTTCCTGTCTGGCATGTCCTAGGTGTTCCTGTGTTGGCAGGGGGGTTGGACTTATCTCCAGAGGTCCCTTCCAACCCCTACCTTTCTATGATTCTATGATTTGTATACTGGGGAGCCTACAAATGGACACAGTACTCTAAGTGTGGCCTCACTAATACTGAGTAAAGGCGAAGGATCACCTACCTCAACCTGCTGATAATACTCCTAATGCAGCCCAGTATACCATTATCCTTTGCTGCCACAGCCCACTGCTGGCTCATGTGCAACTTAATGTCCATCAGGACACACAGTTCCTTCTCTGCCAATCTTCTTTCCAGTTGGGTGGACCCCATCATGTACTGGTGCATTAGTTGTTCTTCCCCAAGTACAAGACTTTACACTTCTCCTTGTTGAATTTCATACGGTTCCTGTCAACCCAATCCTCTGGTGTATCAGCCACTCCTCTCAGCTTTGTTCCAGCAACAAACCTGCAGAGGGTTCAACTCTGCATCATAAAGATCATTAATTAAGGTGTTGAACAAGATTGACCCAGTATTGACCCCTGGAGTACATCACTAGTTATTCACCTTCAACTAGACGTTGTATCACTGACCATAACTCTTCGGACTCAGCCATTCAGCCAGTTTTCACTACACCTCACTGTCTCCTCATCCATGCAATACTTCACCAGCTTCTCTATGAGGATTGAACATAGTATCAAAAGTCTTCCTGAAGTCCAGGTAGACAACATCCATTGCTCTCCCTTATCTACCAAGGCAGTCATTCCAATATAGAAGCATGATGTCTATCTTGTGAATCCACATAGACTACTCCCAATCACCTTTGTGTCCTTCATTTGTCTGGAGTAACAGTGCTTTCCTCCAGTACTCATGCACTTTTCCCGATCACTGTGATCATTCAGAGGTAATCAATACTAGACTCATAATGACATCAGCCAGCTCATGTTTCCATCAAGCCTCATGGACTTATGTATGTTCAGTTTGCTTAAGTATTCCCTGACCTGATCATCTTCCAACAAGGGTCTGTCTTTCTTGCTCCAGAGTTTCCCTCTGTTCTCAGACAGCTGGGATTCCTGCAGGGTAATCTTACTAGTAAAGACAGAAGCAAAGACGGCTTTCAGGATCTCATTCTTTTCCATGCTCTGTGTCACCAGGGCCCCTCTGCAATTCAGCAGGAGGCCCACATTTTCCCTACTCTTTTGCTACTTGTGTAAGTTCTTGTTTTCTTTGACATCCCTGGCCAGATTCAACTACAGCTGGACTTTGATTTTCCTCACTGTGACTTTGCATTCTCAGACAGTGTTCCTATATTCATTCCAGGTTAGCTGTCCCTGCTTCTCCTCTTTTCTGTATATTCCCTTTTTATGTCAGAGTTTGGCCAAGAGCTCCTTATTCATCCATGCAAGCCTCCCAGCATCCTTGCTTGATAATCTGTTCATTGGGATGGATAGTTCCTCAGCTTGCAGGAGGAGATCTTTGAATACCAACCAGCTTTCTTGGGCCCCTCTTCTCCCTAGCACCTTATCCTATGGAACTCTTTCAAGCAGATTTCTGAAGAGGTCAGAATCTGCTTTCATGAAGTCGAGTTATGAGCGTGTTTCTTACCACCCTCTCAGAACCCTGAACTCCACCATCTCGTGGTAACTGCAGACAAGGCTGTCTTTGATCTTCAGTTCCCCAGTAAACACTTCCTTGATTGCAAGTACAAGATCCAGCAGGGCATGTCTCCTTGTTGGGTCCTCTATCATTTGGGTCACAAAGTTATCAATACAATCAGGAACCTCATGGATTGCTTATGTCCTGATGTGTTGTCCCTCCAGAAGTTAATTCAGTGGTTGAAGTCTACATGAGGACCAGGACCTGCAAACATGAGGCTACTTCTAGCTGTCTGCAGAAAGCCTCGTCCGCATGTTCTTCCTAGTCAGACAACCTGTAGCAGACACCCAGTGCTATGTCACCTCTACTGGTCTACTCCAGCAAAATGTGCAGGTGAGGAGTGAGAAAAAAATGATCAGTCTGTAAAAAACTGACAGCACCACTGAGATTTACCCCATTTTTCAATACCATGATGTCATGATTGAATAGGAAGAAACATGAAAAATTAAAATTTGTTAAAGAGAAAGCAGAGATAAATTGATGTTGGTGGGGGTTTTTTATTTGCCCTTGTCCAGCTACTTGCGCTTAATTTAAATATATATGATGATAGAGAGACTTATAGGAATTACAAAACTAATTTCATTTTTATTCATCATTTGTTAAAATAATTAGGCTTTTATATAACCAAGCTCATATGCTTCTGTTCAGTGGCAAATACTTTTAGCAGATGTGCCCTTTGTGTCTTAACTATTAGGAGAGATGGATGGATATTTTTAATACGGGAAAGACAATTCTTTTCTCTACTTTCTTTCTCCTTGGAGCATTTTCCAGTTTCTACCCTAAAAATATCCCACAGGAAAATTATTCTGCATTTTACTTCTGTACAATGTAAGTGTCATACTTAGCTAAGAGATCCAAGTTCACCCACTCAGAGATTGTATTTTCTCAAGGAAAATATCACAGGGAATGAGGTTCTGTAACCCAAAACTTAAATAGGCATGGGACCACCACCATGGAGTACTCACCATGCAGTCCTCCTAAATTGCCTGGTTGTCTAACCAGGGAGGAAAAGATTTTATCAAAAGACTTCACACTTTACTCTTGACTGTCTACCTTTCTGTCTACCTGCTGCTTCCTCACAGAAAGCACTGGGTCACTTAGAAGTACAGGCTCATGATCTAAATTGAATGAGCTTATGGTAGCTATGAATGGCAAACTGCTGAGCTTCTGTGGCTGACCTTACAGGGATCCCATAGGGATTCCCAGGATGCACTGCAGCTAAGCAGTACCTGAGGGCAGCTCTGTTTTTTCTTCTGTTTCATTCTTCTTCCCTCTACTCCTGGTAATGTCACACCACCACCTCCTCTGGGTTACCTTCCTGAACCAATCTGACCTTCTCATCTCACCTTTGGTCTATACACTTCAGGTGTCAAGGACACTTGTCGAAAACTTTTTTCTCTGAGTTTTCTGTCACGCTACCCTCTATATTCATGTTCATTGAAGCCAGACAATGAGTTCTTACATGCTAGGCACTCTTGAAAACATGACCATTTCAATTGGGTTAAGAATGCATAGTTGCTTCAAGACAGGCACATGTAAACCATACCTGCATTTGAAGATGCATTGTTACAAACTACCTCCAACTCAGAAGCCATGTAGATAGGCTAGTTTGACATTGAACCTCAGTAAAAGTGCATTCCTTCAGCACATTTTGCTATCTAGGGCTCAGCACCATGACAGCATGGCTCACCAGTCTGCTTTAAAAAGCTGGTTCACATCTGAACCCAGAGTGCAAGTAGACTCAGTGCCTAAACAGAAGCTGAGCTTTCTTGGAAAAAAAAACCAAACAAGTTTAACTCAGGGTACTGAGACCTATTGAAAATTTGGCCATAATTCATGAAATTCCATACTGATCTTTTTCCAAGGAGTTTATTAAAGGCAAAACCCAATTGGCTTGGAAGGAACTAGTTCTTCCTCCAGTGGAATTTCCACCACACTGAGATGTGGCTTTTCCCACAGCACAACACACAACGCTACTAATGTTATGGGATAACCATAGTCCAATGTGATGTGCCAAAAGACTACATACTAAGAAGAGAGAAATGTTGGTTGCAAATTTTGACTGCCAAAGCTGAATGGATTCATGCAGCCTTAGAAATATGTATAGCTTTGCAGCATTTTGTGTAGATGATGATCCTGGAGAAAGAAGGGTAAGAATAAAGTCAGGGGTATCAGATAAAGCTGGATGAATTTTAAACAGAAACAGAATGTCATACACAACCAGTATTACAGTAAGAACATCCCATATGTTGTAGCTGGAGCCATTATTAAAATTGCAAAAGGAAAATAAATTTAATATATGACATATGTATGACACCAAGACATGACAGTGAACATGCATCTTAGAAATCACAAAACACATTTTATCATACTGTACCTCTTTCTATTCACTCTGTTTACACAGGATATAAAATGAGAAAAGAAAAAATACATTTTACGTAGGAAATACTAGCTATTTTGATCTTTTGGGGTTAGGAACTTTCCTAACTGATCATATAGAATAGTATCTAAGTATCCCAGGAACATTCTTTCATACTGAAAAATATTTTTATTAAACTTTTGGTGCTGTAAGTTACCATAAAATCAATGTGTTATGTTCTGACTTAAATACATTTGTGAAGCATCACAATAAATGCAGAAAGTCTGATAAAGACTGTTCTAACAGGTAACAAAAATAAGGGACTTCTGCCTTTACTGACCACTTCGGGGTAAGATCTATACCTTGAACTGAAAGGAAACTGCTCTTGCATATGTCCATCCAGGTAAGTTTTTCCTGCTAGCATCTCTAACTTCACATTGAACCCTGCCATATTTTGTGAGAACCTCTTAGAAGTACTTCTAAGAAGGGACAGATAACATTTTTCTTTCAGACATCATGAGCACTGTAATGTGCAAGATACATCTATTAAAATGCACAGTATTACTATACTGAAAAACTGTTCTTGTGATACCTTGTTGTATGTGGCTGTAATATTACCCATTCAGCTTTGAGTAAGAGGCATAGAATGCTTCAGAAATAGGAAAATAATTTTTTTTCATTTAAGGCAGGAATTTAAAGTTATAAGTTGTAATTCTGAGTAATGCAGCTAGACTGAAGTTGAGACATATCATAAACAGACTGAGTCAGAGTCACACAACTGAATGAATTCTCTCATACAGGATTGCTGAAGAAAAACTTCATTTCAGGAAATCTGTAATATTGACTCTGACACAGCCAGTGCTTGGCTGAAAGATTATTGTCTATGTCTCCTTCCAGTGTCTTTCCATCTAGAGCTAGATTCCAAAGAGAATTGCCTAGAATATCTATTTATAAATAACTGGCTGTAGCTCTTATTCATTCTACATTTCTAGTTACTATTTCTATATACTGGTGCATAAAGCAGGATACAGCAATTGTTATTCACATTTCTGAACATATTCCCTTTTGAAAAACATATCAATCACCTCCTGCTTCAAATGACAGCATTATTATCGCCTTAAATATGAGCATGAAGATTTGTGAGCAAAACTGTGCTTTTTCTTAATTTTTACATCCACCCAAGTGTCTCTTGTCCAAATATTATATGCATAATATCTTGGTTCTTAGTTTATTCCACTTCTCTGTTTTCAGCAGAGGCCTCATTGTCATCTTTAGTTAGTGACAAACTTACTCTCTTCCATTCCTCCAGCAAGACCATGCTGCACTGAGTCATCTTCCAGTGTAAAAAGCCGTTGTCCCTCACAGCACACCTACAGCCTTTGGAGGAATGGCTTATATAGTTCTCATAAGGGACACTTTTTATACAATTTTAACATCCAGCCTGGTGAAGGAGTAGACCAAATGATGTCAATTTTCCAAACTAAACATTTAAAAATACTTTATGAGCAGAAAATAATATTTTCAGAGACCTGAGGGCAGTGCTAGGCCTGACTGTCCCTGCCAAAAACCCAATGGGGCCACCCTATCTCTATGCTCCAGGATGTCTCTGCAGCCCAGACTGGGGCCATCAGCCCCTGTCCCAGAGATGCTGCAGCAGGACCAGTCTATAGCAGTTGAGACAGTTACTTATGCAGTGATGCCTGGCAGGGCAAAACAGAGGTCTTGATCTTTATCTCATGACAGGTAACATGAGAAAAATGTGGTTACTCTAATACACTAATCTGAGCCTAGAAGTCACTCTTGCATATGCAGATTTCCAGGTTTATGTTCTCATACTGCACCAACTGGATGCACTTTTGGAGGCTTCCTAATGAACACAAACATTTCCACGATTTTACAGGAAACTCTGGTACTTATTTTAGACTGTGTCACTAAAAACCTAAGATTTTAGTTCAAAGGCTAAAAGATGAAGTGCTTAATAAAATGGTTTAGATCCCATTGAGGTTTTTTTGTCTGTTAGCATATAAAGTAATGGAGTGGACAACAGTGTAACTTGTGCTCTACATGTGGGACAAAAGAAAGAGCAGTTAGAAAACAGCCACTCATAACACATTCTTTTGTTCAAGAGCAATGATGGTCCTTATGAAAATGAGCAAATTGCCTTGTTTTCTGGGATTATTGCAAGTAGATGGAGTTTGAATGAGGATACCTACTATGCATGAGCTCCTTACATCATTCTGTATGAAAGGAAGGGTGGCAGAAGAGTGGAATAATACAGCTTTTAGAGAGTCTCTTTTTCTTGAAATTCCTTATTGTCACAGCTCACTGATAAAGCAAACAGGGCTCTGATGATAGCTCAGTGTTTGGACCCACATTAATTAATCTATTGCATTGAGGAAAAGGTTCAGAATTTCATTAGTGCTGCCTTCCCCTTCCTGTCTTTTTAATCACCTCTAATATCTCAGATTCAGGAAGAAATGGGAACAACCTGTGACACTGTGGCAGTACATAGTTCTTGTGATAGATGGTCTCTCTACTTGGCTTTCTTGAGCTATGGAAGTGAACTTCTACTGGGCCAGCACTGTTCTGAATCATGGAAACAATTCAACTTCATGCCACTGTCTTAAATAAACCTTGTAATCTTTACTATACATATTAAACTCTTCAAATTTCTGAAAGCTTCACCTATTCCATGGGCAAAGTTTTTGTTTTGTTTTTGGGGAAGCAAGTGTTATAGAGGGAAAACACGTTTTTCAAACCTGTATTTGAGAAACAGAACGGAGATATGAAATGTTTGGTGCTGTTTTAGCATCTGTTGCTACTGAAAGATCAGCTAGGGAGTTTGAGAAATATAACCTCAGGATACTACCTTGGAAGTTGCACTGGTTGGGATTTTACAAGGCTACAGACATTTTCAATCAGATACACTGTACACAAGGACATTGTCAAATAAAAGCAAAGTATTCGTGGTATTCTCGGGAACTGCCAAAATAAACAAGTCTGCACATTACACTCTATTTGATGTTCCACTGATAATTCTCACATCAACAGAGCTTCTAGAACAGAAAACTTATGGATAAACATCTAAGGATAGCTACTGGGCCAGGATTTCTCTTCAGCTTTCTATGTCAAGCATTGGTTATGTTTTTATGTCTTCAGTTATCTACCCATAATTTAAATTAAAGTTAAAATGAAAAGCCATTGTAGTTCAAAGAGCATTTTTTTTCACTGTCTTCCAGTGCACAAAAAAGTACTTGTTTTGTTTCTTGTAATTACATAGAAGAAACAGATACAGGTTAAAAACATGTCTTGAAACATCTCCCTTGGTAATTGACACCTGTAGCTACATATAAGAGGAAAATAATAAAACCTACTCAGAAGACTTCCTGTTTGTTAACCTACTGGAACAGCAGCAGAAAGACAACCAACAGTTCAAAAAGATACAGGGGGTCTTGAAAAAGCCAATACTTATACGAGTGTTAGCAATAAGGAACCCAGAAACTGTTCCTAAAACTCTACAGTTTTGGATGCAAGACAAGCAATAGCAAGTCACATGGAGTGCATGATACAGGAATCCCGGGAACTGTTAATCTTTTGTTCATATACTGCCACCAAAATAAAAAGAAAAGTTTTTGGAATATCAGGAAGTCAAAGGGAGTTGAAGACAGCAGAAGGATCCCTCCTTCTCAGACCTGTCAGGCTAAACAAGCCGAACTCTTGCTATTACCAGGCACTCCAGCCTCCACATCACCTTGGTGTTCCTAATAGAGGGGAATAGCACATAAGCTTCAGGAAGGAAAGGGGGCAGGAAGAAGGGAAGGAGGACATGTTGGCACAACTGATAAAAGAAAAACAGTACTGTACTGTGTACAATCATTTTAATTTGCTTTGTTCATTATCATGAACAGCACCCAAAGCTGCAAACATTAAATAACATGTTGCAGTTTTCCAGTGGAGGTTGCTGTGAGACATAAACAGGTGGCCATTATAACCGAGAAATGCCTTGCATTTGCTTCAGTTTGGCAGTTATAAAAACAGTATTAGTCAAGGTATTTATCAGTTTGATATACTTTGATTTATCCCAGTCAGGAACATTGTTTTCATGATCAGTACTGGAGTTCTGCTAACTTATAAATGTCTCTGTTTTGCTCAGAGACCAATAATTCCGGTGACGTCTATGGCAGAAGTCTCTCGGGATAGGTACCCTCTCTAATGGAAAAAGATACAGCTTTTCTTTTCTCCTTTCTGGTATTTCCTGAGCATCTGAAGATTTTCTACTTTCATTATAGCTGAAGGAAGAAAATCCATCTCCTTCAGTATTTTTAAGAACTTTGCAGTTATAACATGCTATGAAAGTGAGAGATGGAAAGTATCTAATTTCTTCTCTGTCCTATTTTTATTGTTTCATACAATATTTAATTTTATACAAATAATCTTGATAGTGTCTCAGAAAACAACTGGAGACTGGCTAAAGAGGTCAAGTTATTAGAAGCATATTGTGTTCTGAAACTAAGAAATCAATGAGTGTCTCAAATGAAAGCACCCAGAAATGTCATTGTCCCAAAACTTTAGCAGCTCTTGAAAATCCCGTGATTAACTTGTATCACTCCAGGGAATAATAAATATGGGTTGCACAAATAAAAGGTAGAGTGGTCATGAACTAAACCTTCAAGATATCCTGGACTGTCTATAGAGGAATGAAGACAGTGGAAGTCAAACTAGGCACTAAACTAGTCTGTAAGAACAGTTCAGAAATAAACTGAGTTTTAAGGATGAAGAAATTCAGAACAAAGCTGACCCAGAAATGAAATTTAATATCATCTGGGTGACAGCTCCAAGTGGTCTTGCAGTGTTTCTTCATTAACAAAAACAAACAAAGAACAAAACAACAAAAACCAAAAAAGCCAAAGCCCAACAAAGGGCTTTCTACATCACCAAACTTACAGAACAAATCTGTTGAATGAAGGCAGGACTATAAATTCTGCTTTGTTACATACAGTGGCAAAACATAGCTGATCTTATAGGAAGCTGGATTTCACTTTGCTTTTCAGAATCACTCTCTGAGGTGCAGTTTAACTGCTCAACAGTCTCATGCATGCCACAAAAGAATAAAAGCAGTGTGATGGAAATATATTAACAAACAGCACATGAAAATAACTCAATGAAAACTCAACTGATCTTTTCTTTACAGAGGCCAATAGTATATCAGCCCTAAAATCCCCATCTGAGTCTATTTGTTTTAACTGAATGTCAACTAAGAAACGTTTAGATGTGGGGAAGCCTTCAAGAGAATTTCCTTTCATTCCCATCTCTTTCTAGAGCATAAAAGTGATGGCTGTATATCTAACTAGCTGGTGAAGACAAAAGCTGTGTTTTCTTGATGGCTATAAGCTGGTCTGCTCTTCTTGACTTTGGAGACAAGAAATACAGCTACCTTTGTATCTGTATGTTGTGGCATCTAAAGTAAAATGTATTCATTCTTGTATTAATAAGCTGACACAGTTTTTTCACAGTATAAAATCTTCCCAAAATGTTTGCTAATTTGCAACTTTAGTCTGAGTTGCAGTCAAAAAATATCAACACATTATTTCACTTCATAGGGGCAGTGGTCAACCTCAACCTCCTTTAATGTGCTTTCCACAGTGGAATTTATTTTGGAAGCTTGCAAAGAAGATTTATTGCATTTAAGAGCTATATAAATCAATCAAATTATCACTAACACACCATTTTTTTAAAACCAAAAGCGGCCTTCTTGGAACAAAGTGTTTATGCTGTTGCTTGAAATTCTTCACGTCTATCAAAATCAGTCACTGTCTTTTTATCTTCTTTTATAAACACCTCTGTGCAGTCAGTGAAATAGTATTGCAAAACTGCAACAGAAGAATAATAAAGCAAGGCTCTTCACATACTGTCCTTCACTCCATTTTTGCCTACTGCACAGAGAACTCAGCAGTGGTGCTATTTAGCCTTCTTAAAACAGTAATACTGTCCAGGTATTTGTGCAGTTTTTGCATCCATACTGTCTGGAATGCAAAGAACTTATCTCTGAGCAAATGTTTGTGAAACACAGAAAGACTGTCTTAAGGTCCTGTCTGCAATGCTCAGTCCTAATTTTGAACAAGCATCAGCCCTTTACCACCTGCTTGCTCATGTCTAGTTTTTGCCAAAATGAGAGAAAATGCTTATATAACTAAAATTGAGCTTTTAAACAATTTCCTTCTTTGAAACTGATGGACTACGGAAACTGATCAGTTGTGCATGAGATATTCAGGAACTCAACCTTATTTGTATGTGGTTTGCATCTGTATTTCTCCAGGATTTGCCTGGCTCAGCTTTGTAATAGCTTTCCCAGAAGTGTCATCACCCCCCACCCCTGAGAGTCACTCCCCTGAGAATTCCTGGAAATGTGTTGTTCTTCCTTGTTGGCCTCCATCGGTAAGCACTCTTTTATATGCTGTCCAAATGTTTTGAGTATTTTCTCCATCTTTTGGATGAGCCAGTGAAATTCCTTTTTACTTCGAAATGCACTGTGAGAAGTCTGACTCTGTCAAACATTGTGGCATAGGTGGAAGAAGGGCTACGCAGGTCCGGGGATTTTTTTTTTATGAAATGCAAATGTTTATCATCACTTATTTCAAGTTCAGAGATGGTACTTTTTGCCTGTAGGAAGTACACGTCCTAGAGCTTCTATTCATCCTGCAGACCTGTGAGCCAAATTTTGTCATCAAATTGTACTGACTGTGAAAAAGCTTAGGTTTTACTGAATGTTAAAACATTTCAAGCCAGCGGATAATCAAATAGCAGCATCTCTGTTAAGACATTATTAAAAAGTACACAAAGAATATAAGGCATGGTTGGAAGGCACTGGGTGTGATTTGTGAAGAAACAGAAAAATAATTTAAAATATATGCTTTAAATACAGTAAAACTTTCTGTTTGGAGGACAGAAGGGAATCTTTTTTATGAATATATGGGCATCTGGTTAAGCTTGTCCCAGGGACGCATTTAATACCAGAAAAAGACAGATGGGAGATGAATGCAAGATGTCAGTCTTTTAAATATATTTCAGAGAAATATTTTAATCACTTCTCCACATTTCTACTAGCATCTTTTTTTTTTCTGCCAGATAAATGCATTTCTTTATTGCACATCAAGCTGCATAACATTTGTTTGATACTTAATTCTCCACAATTAGAAGAAAAGAGAATCAACGGCTTTGATTCTCTTTAATTGTCCCTCAGTTCAGCCTAGAATTATTATCCTAAAGTCTAAACTTTCTATGACTGTAATAAGGATCATGCTTTGAAATGCCACTTGTTTGGATTTCATTTTACTGACAACCCATCAGGTACTATGTGGAGTTTTTGTATAATTTCCCTTTGTGGACACTGAAATTTGTCATATAGATTCCATTACAGAGTAAAATTCAGTGATCAGGAAGGCAGCCTGCACATTTAGCTTAATCTTTGTGACAGATGTTTTGCATGTTCTTAATAAACAGCATTCAAGCTTTCCCAGTGAAGTCAAAAAACTTTGCTCCAGGTCCTATAATGAAAGCCATTTCTAATTCTAAGACAGACCTTGGATAAGATACCATGGATAGGAAGGATCACCACCAAACCACTCTGTCCTAGTCACTTAGCAAGTAATTCTTCTTGTCCACTGCTGTTTCGCTGCTGTTTTCCAAACCATCCTTGTCACTCTCTCTAGGTAAAGCTACATCACAGCCATCACTGTGATGAAAGCTTGTGCAGATATAGATGACCTCCTGAGCAGATAGTAGCCAGCTCACATCTTATCCCAACAGGATGGAGTTCAGCAAATACCAGACACTCACTTCCTCAAGCAAGCTATTTGCTAATATTGGACTCAGAGCTGCCATGACTACAATGCTCACAGCATACAAGGTATAAAAAGTTGAATCGTAGAATACCAGGTTGGAAGGGACCACAAGGATCATCTATTACAACCTTTCAAGGTAAAAAAATAAAAATTTAAATGAGATGTCCCAGCACCCTGTCAAGCTGAATCTAAAACTGGCCAATGTAGGGCAATCCACCACTTCCCTTAGAAGATTATTCCAATGCCTAATTGTTCTCCTGATGAAAAGTTTGTGTTTTAGGTATTCACTGAAGTTCAAGTAGTTCGTCAGGTGGAAAGTTTCTCTCTCTGCAATAGGCATCCATCAGAAACCCCACAAAAGATAGCAACCGTGGTTCAGAGCCTCTCTTTCATTTTCGCCACCAAACGCCTTGCAGACTAATTTGATAAAATACTTATTCGTACCCCAGAGAGAGGAAGCCTCTCCTGTTTTCATCCACCTCTAGACATCACAGCCCAAATACCTACTTTAAGACTATTCCCAATTCTAGTTGATTTTTAGTACCAGACATTTCCAAATGATTGAGTAAATAACACACACATCAGTCTCACTGTGCCTTTCAAAAAAAAAAAAAAAAAAAGACACCATAAATTTTCAGTAGTTTTATTGAAAAATGCCTCTTTCATTTCAGAAATAAATAATATAAGGCAGTGAAATTCACAATTTGCAGTTAAAATATAAAAGCAGCAATTCTATATCCATAGGCTTGCAAACAATTTCCAACTGCTTTTGGTAACTAAGAAACATTGTATTCTGAAAAAAAAATTCCATACTAAATATACAACACAAACATGCAATTCCATCTCTGCAGGATTGACTGCAATTTGGCATAAATGTTACTGTGTCTACAAACAAGGAGATTTCAGGCATTATTAAACTGTATCCAGTTGATACAATGATTTCAGCTACTTAATGTTTGTGGTGTTTAAAGGAGATGTATATGAGCAGTATATGCTCTGCAAAGTGTAACTAAGAATAGAAGAAAATGACAATGATATTGGAAGGAGAGGGAATTTTTTGTTTCTTTCTTTTTTAACTAGATAATGCAGACCTGTGATCTGACTGAACTGCAAACATGCTTTTGAAAAATAAAGAAAAATAGAGAGCTAAAGCAGACAGACCTTAGAAAATTTGCAGCAGCTCTGTGGTTATTTTTGTTTTGGTTTTTTTGTTTTCTTGGTTTTATTTATTTGTTTTCACATCATTTTAATGAAAAGGTAGCACTGGGATAACTGATTGCACATATTAACCTGTATGCAGCCACTACAAGCAAAAGTATTTTACAAGCGTTTTCAGAGCAATATGAAGTCTCTAGATACATACATTGCTATCCCCACATAAGCAAGATACAAAACAGGGGTGCGTCTGATATGAAAAGACCAGAAAGCTGTATTGCAAACTAAACAATGCACTCTCCCTGTGTGTATCTGCAAATGCAAGTATAGCAAAACCAAAAACCACCAACCAAAGAAACCAAAACAAGACACAGATCTTTTATGGTTTTGTTTTTGCTTTTCTTGACAGTGATCTTTTCCAGCGCATGTGCTCAGGGTATTCTGGAGAATGCATTTCAACTCCATAGTCCTCATACTCGTCCTCTCTCCTTTCTGACTCCATAGGTACTATAAAGGGTTCACCTTCAGGTTGATAGGGTCCACTTTCTGGCACGTATGGTTCTGGTTGAAAATAGTTGTCCGATTGAACATAACAGTTATCACATGTCTTTGAATCCATAAGCACAATGAAAGTTAGTTTGTCTACATAGTGTTAGTCCAATCTTATTTCCATATAATAAATATATACATTAATAGCTCACTCGGGGGGTTTTTCAGTTTTGTTCATGAATACTTTTTAGCAGTAACGTAATAACAGTTTAAAATTCATTTTGAAAGGCTTTGTATTTAGAATACACAGAACATTGCAGAAAGAGTCTGAAATTATGCAAGGGACCAATTATTGTAAAACTAAAAAAAACCAACAAACAAACAAAAAAAAACCCAAACAAACAAACCAAAGCAAATCAAATAAAATTATTATTTTACAGCTATTTTGATAAATCAAAGCACTGGACTTTAGTTTAAGCTGCATCATTAGTAGAAGACATGGAGCAAGTAAAATGAACAGGGGGTTTGGCATATACTAATTTTCTCTGAGAATGGGAAAAGAAGTGTAGACATAACTATCACCAGCGGCAATATACAGTACATGTCATTTTCTTGTGCTGTTCCTCGTAACAAACCGAGTTACAGCTGGTGCTTCAGGAACACCAAAAACTACAGCAAAACAGAAGAAAAATAATTATAAAACTTTGGTATTTATAATTTCAGTTACAGAATCCAACAAGATTACATATAAGAAAAGGCACATGCCCCGATTCAGACAACAGACAGGTAGGTTTCATAAGTTGTCAAAGATGTTATTCCAGCATATAGCAAGCAGCAGCAGGCTTTTATGCAAAAGCATCACGTAGGGTTGTTAACAGATTTTAGTGGGTACGGTCCCATACAAATCATTTACAAGCCACAATTAGTTTACTATTTACACAAGTCATTTCTCATTTACCAGGTTAAATCTGTCTCTTCTAATGGCGTTACCTTTGCTTGTTAGTAGTTTTATAACCCTCCTTCACCACTGAGGCTTTTGATGGTACGGGTCTTTTTATAAAAAAGAAAGACTGTCTATTTTATTATTGAAATGCAACAGGCTTAATGAATTGACATCACTGTCCTTTATCTCATTCACAAGTTGTGTTAGTAAAAAGAATCTCCCCATTCTATGAGGCCAACATGGTTCAAAAACCATATCCGTGGTGAAATATCCATACGGACTCATTTTCTAATAAGCACGTGCGCAAACATCTCAGAAACAGGATTTTCATGTATTCAAACTGTAAGCAGCACTGGCGACTTAGAAAATGTGTTAGCCGAAACCTGAAACAGGTCAAAGATGATGTTAGTCTTTTAAAAAAGTCCATCTGATGTGCAAAAACATACTTTCATCCAACTAAATACTTAACAGTTAATTCATAGGCATATATTTATATATGTATACATAGCTGCTTACTAGAAAGGAGAAACTGCTGAATCACAGGTACAATTTTCTTTCTTTTTCATTTAAATAAGCATTTTGTGTGAGATCTGCAGAACTACCTGGCTCTTTAACCAGCAGCACTGAGTCTGGAAGTGTGTACATATATATATATATATCTCTCTCTTTCATTTTATTTTTTTTTTCTTTTCATGGATACATGCACAATACACTAACAGCAAACCATATCCAATAGTAGTATCACATACACTACTTTTGAGATGTTGCAATGCATACATATTAATTTGTTAACCATACTGTGGTCCTGCAGGATCCCCATGTTAAAATACATTAGAATCTTTCCAGTCAGAAATTGGTGGCCGCTGTGACCCCTTCTTTTGATCCCAGAAGCAGCCTACTGTTTTGAGCTATATGACAGAGTGGAAGGCTGATACAACCCAGGGCTAATCAGAGACTCCATGGTGTTTAACTCAGTAGAAATTGTAGGACAGTGGTGTTTTTCAGTTGTCTGCACTGTATCACTGAATGGATTTCCTTTGTGGAAAATTTTTATTTCAGCTACCAATTTTGTATAAATAATCCTGACATTGCTCAAAAAGAGACACACGGAAATTGCCAACCACAGCATTCTTTTTATTTTTCAAGAGAAACATGGAGAATTCAACCTTGTTCTGAAGACGATTGGAAGGGGTGGGGATGGAGGGGAAAAAAGAAGAAGAAGAAAATGGTCACTTAAATCCTATGAGCAACATTATCAACTAACCATCTACGTTTAAAAAAAAAAAAAATAAAACAAACCTAAAGTATTTAGTTACTACTTCCTATTTAAAGTAAAACACACATATAACATAAGTAAACCTGCATTAAAGCCCAAATGACTGCTCATATATCTGCACATTACAATGAGGCAGGCCTGGTCATGGCAATGATTTCCCCCTGCTTCAGTATGTCCAGGTCAGCAGGACTGTCTCATGTAAAGCAGCACACTGTCAACAGCCACATCTGTGAAGGTTATTAAAGACAAGTTAAACTATTCATAACCTACCTGGGAATCCTTGGCCATTGTAAGGGATGCTAGCACACTGGGATGAATCACAATATCCTGGTGGTCCTGGGGGACCTCGAATACCCGCATTTCCAGGACGACCTGGTGGCCCTGGTGGTCCTCGTGATCCTGTTGAGCCTGGTGGGCCAGTTCTAGATTCTCCTTGTGGACCTAATTTTAGAATTGAAAAGTTGGGAAGTTGTTTTCTTTAAAAGCTATCTTGATAGAACAGTTAACGTTACTAGTCTAGATTACACAGACTAGGCTCTGTCTTTGGTGAGAAAACACTTGCACTTTGTTGCTATATGGGGTTCAACAGAAATAAAATCAAAAGAAAACTAGAAATTTGACTCATCATTAGTTGCTTCCCTGTGTGTGGCTTATTTAAGAACTTATTCACAGAAACTGATTTAGTAAGGTCTGAGCCAAGGAAGAAACATCAATGAGTTCTCTGGTTTATTTCCCCTCTGTGTAAGATACAAATATCTCAAGGGAAACTACTCGATTAGACAAGCACACTGGATTTCAATTAAAATATGGAAGTGCATTAATTCTGCTACCCTGTAACCCCAGGATAGATGAGGTAATGTTTTTTTTGGAACCAGTCTTATTATGGTTAGCAGAAAAGAAAAGCCTCAAGTGACTGTGGCTACAATTTGCTGCAAACATCTTACTGGTTCTGTAATAAAAAGCCATGTTTAGCCTAGTAAACTACAAGCAGAAACGAATGATGCAGCTGAATTCTGCCAAGGCATCAGTGAACAAAACTGCATGATACAAAGACCAAGATGAATGGTGAAATCATCTAATTCTATCATCTGGTAACTAGCTTTGTAGTCCAGGGACAATATGTAGTTCTGCAATCACGAGTGAAAAATGGAACCAGATACTGCAAAAGTACTATCAGATAACACTTATGAAAATATCCATCAAATATTTGGACAATGTATTATCATGAAATACATTTTCACACAAGCAATAAATTACAAGATAAAGATAAATACCTATTAGCCACATCCGAAAATATCTCTAAATTGCCCAGTTTTGTATGGGTTTCCAGTAAACTCTAATACATGTCAAAGCCACAAAGTGGACAGAGCAAAGCATGTTAATTCACCATATGTAGTCTGGTTTCCTATGAAAAAATGTTGTCTTTTTCTCCTACTTTTCTGTAATCTGATTTAAAAAAAAAAAAAAGAAAAAAAAGAACTATTTACCAGGTGGTCCTGGCAAACCTCGTGGTCCTTGAGATCCAGTTCCTCTTTCACCTTTCTCTCCAGGCATTCCTACAGAAGGGGGGCAGGGAGGGGGGGGGGAGGTAGTAAAAAACGAAGTAAGGAAACCACATCAACAAATATTTCTTTATGCTCTCTCACTGACATTAGTATTTACTTCCCATTATTTAATATAACAACGCTGATCAAACCTGATTTTGTACAGCTGCCCAAATGTGCATTTGGGAAAATAATTTGGATATAAATACAGTAATCTAAAAATAAAGTAGGATATGAGATACTATAGTGTGAATGAATTTTCTCAAAAATAGAAAAGTCTTTGAGATACTTAAAACACTAGAGAACCTTATTATTTTAAACTACAAACAGAAAGATATTTTCAAGCTTGCATAATTCTGCTATAATGGGTGCTTTACACTTTCTCAGAAACAGTTATCATAAAACAAATTTCAGAAATTCATTCTTCCTTGATCTTTTTTCTAGTCTTTTTTTAAAGAATATACTAAAATATATGCTAGGAAACACATCACTGAGTCTATGCTACAGCAGAGTGCTGGAATAAGCAAAGGCCACAACATAGTACAGTACAGACACCCCATGTCATTGCAGTGATTCAGTGTAGCTACAAAATACGTTTATCCATATGCTCAAACTCGGTTCAGAGTTACTTCTCTCCCTCAGAGTATTGTAAAGAGCCAAGGATGTAGACTTAATTCTTTCACCTCCTACTATTTATTCTTGGTAATGACTCATTTTCTCTCTTAATCGGAGTTCTGTTTTGTGAAGAGTTGTATTACTCCAAACAGCCTTTCAAGATGTAGCTGTTTACTGCCAAAAGACTTCTGAGAACATTCACTTTCCTGGGATATTCTGTGGAAGCCTGAGACAGAAGCCAAAATGTTATACCAACTTGTGTTTCATGAAACATGAGCAAAGGAGAGGCAGAGGAAATCACTGATGTAATTAACCTTGTCCTCCAGAACACCAGTGTCCCTCAGGCAATCCAACTGACCTAACGGGCTACTGCTAGGTGTGGGCTTCCTAGTCCAACATGGTAAAGGGATCAGACTGCTCCTTTGGCAGACTCTGCACTATGTCCACAGTGAAATATAAAACTGCCTTGGAATTTATTCACCTCTTTCACCGGGTGGTCCTTGGACCCCAGGAGGTCCTGGGAATCCTGGTCTTCCTCCAGGTCCAGGCTCTCCTCTTGTCCCAGCAGCTCCTGGGGGACCAGGTGGTCCTGGTGGTCCTGGCTGGTTACGGTTTGAATAATAATCATTTGGGATTTGATTCAGCATTTGATTGAATCGGCTCATTTGGCCTTCAAAATGAAAGAGAAATAATAAATTATGTTAAATGAGTGAGTCTTTTATCAGTGGGAAGGAATAACAAATTATCTCTCATCATGAAATCCTACCCTTGTTGCCATTCATAAATTTAGTGGTAAAATAGTACAGATTAATTAGAAAGACTTAGATCTAATCTTGTCTAATAAGGCTGATCATTAATGGAGGAGGAGGGAGAGAAAACAGGTAAGGAAGATTTTGTAAGCCAAGAACGTTAACAAAAAACTAATCTTAAAGCAATTAACAACACAAAATAAGCATTTGTTTTTACTTTGAAGAACAGAAAGGACTTGTTACACTTCTAAAAGTGGAGGATCACATTCCTATGCACTTTCAGAGCTCTGAAGCTACTGCAAACACAGTATAAATTATTAATCTGTAGAGCTAGCAGCTTTATAAGCCTGTAGGATGCATGGGTATTTACCTATATACCTTCTGCATATAGGCAAATTTCATTTCCAAAGAAAGGTGTCTGAACAAAAGCAACAGCACTGTGAGACTATGCAGAAAGGAAACCTTAATGTCGGGGACACACCTCGCCCTACCTGATTAGTGTAATGTGCCAGTCCTAGCATAACCATGAAGAAATTAGTTGAATATGAAAAAAATAAGGCACAGATGTTCAAAAAAGAGATGCTAAAAGATCCCAGATAACACATCCTTATTCATAAGTCTAATACATTAATGAATGTACTTTCCTTCCACTGCAATGGCTAACAGACATGTTTTAAAGAGCAGCCATCACAGACATTTTAAAGGGCATACTGTCCTCCTTCCTTGTACATAAGCACTCTTAATGATCCAAAAGGTATATCTGTTTACCTCAGTCAGCACTTACTCTTGCTACAGAAACAATATCGAGAACAATTTATTGGCATATTTGTCTATGTACTCCTTGACAGGTCTACTTATAGCAAAAGTACAGCTTCAGGGACAATGTCTCTATAGAGAACACTTTCATGAACTGCAGAGCTGCATTTTGTGGCAGTAGAGGCCTGAAATTCAATTTGGAGTCCTTCAATTAAACATAACTGTTACTTGCATAGCACAGCTGATTCTGTGCACAGTATTTACACAACATTCATCTGGCTTTTCCTGTTAGCAAAGCACCAGCAGTGGTACCACTTCCCTTCTCCTGAAGATAAGACATGTTTTTTTGAGAAAATGTATACTGATTTTATGACAATGATGAAGTAATTTTGGACCAGACTGACAAAAGGAATGACACTTTATTTGTATAGAGCATTAGACTTGCATATATATTTCCAAAGGTCACAGATTAGTTCATGATCAAGCTAGTCATGTGGATCTGGCAAAAGTTTAGTGCTGCACTTTTTTCCACCAAATCATTGGCACTGGACAGCTATCAAATCACTCAGTCTCTCACTGTGCTCTGTGGTCGGTATCTCTCACTTTAAACCATTGTTTTCTCTTTTATTAAAGTAGTACATGAATAGTATGAGAAAAAAGCAAGCAACACTGTTTACCACTTATCAGTTGTTCACAAACTTGTCTTGCAACTGCTCGCATCATGTTCTGAGAAGCAATGTCACCCTAAATAATCAAAATCAAAACAAGTATTTTATTAGCAAGTGTCTGTGCTTTTAAAGACAGTGTTTCATTTTAAAAAATCTGAGAAAAACTGACTTTAAAGTAGACTTACTCTGTCACCTTTTTCTCCTTTCATTCCAGGTGCACCCTAAAATAAATACAGTAAAAGTATAACAATTAAAGGATTGTTATTCCTCCCCACCTATAGGCTTGAGACATGCTATTCTAGAAAACATTTTAAATCCTTCACAAAGACAAACATGGTCCTCCTTGAACTTTATATTTCAGAGATGCTAAAGCAGGTGACAGAAAAGACTGGACAGGCAATGATCTTTTGTGTATGATCAAACACACTGACAGATGCAGAAGGAAAAGATCTGAAGGAAAAATTCAAACAAAGACCAAAGAATCTGATGTATTCTGATACTGGGACCACACTGGCAATTTGAAAGTTGAACTTCTAGCATTACATTTCTGTAAATGGTAAATGGTCTTGTATGACTTAGAGATTACTGTTTAATTTTAAGTCTTAAGACAACTCATCATTAAAGAAGGCAAGCTAGGAAGAACATGTCTAGGAAGGATAGATGTGTCCTTCAACCCACAAGAAACAGACCCTATGCTATTTGAAAAATTGCTATACGGGGATGATGTATAAGATGGAGAGAGATGCCATTAAGTGCTTATTCTATTTCTAATAGAATATAATAATTAGCTTCCCTGATAAGTCTCAAACATTTCTAGTCTTACTAGAAGTGTCATAGAAGTCTTAGCTTGAGCTGTTTTATACTTATTGACATTTGCCAAGAGCTAACTTTAGTCTAACAGCAATTTCCTTTGAATACTCTAGCAGTTGTGGGCTTTTTGGCTTTCAAGAATACTACGTAAGAAGCCAACCAGAAGGACTGATTCTAATTTCTATATATATTTGTGTCTATGGCTAGGACAACATCAGGTATACTGTAAAGATATTTTTAAATGCCAAACTGGAGATACATGTGAACAACCTACTCTTTAAACATTGGGTGCATTAAGAAGGGTGTGTCCAGCAGGTCAAGGGAGGTTCTCCTCCCCTCTGCTCTGCCCTAGGGAGACCACATCTGGAGTATTGTGTCCAGTTCTGGGATCCACAGTTCAACAGGGTCAGGGAAATACTAGAGGGAGTCCAGCAGAAACCTATGAGGATGATTAAGGGACTGCAACATACGTCCTATAAGGAAAGGCTGAGAGACCTGGGACTATTTAGCCTGGAGAAGACTGAGGGGATCTTGTTAATGTTTACAAATATCTGAAGGGTGGGTGTCAAGTAGAAGGGGCCAGTCTCTTTTCAGTGGTGCCCAGTAATAGGACAAAAGGTAAGGTCACAAACTGGAACACAGGCAGTTCCACCTCAACATAAAGAAAAATTTCTTTCCTGTGAGGATGACAGAGCATGGAACAGGCTGTCCAGAGAGGTTGTGGAGTCTCCTTCTCTGGAGACTTTCAAGACCTGCCTAGACATGTTCCTGTGTGGCCTGCCCTGAGTGATCCTAGTCTGGCAGGGGAGTTGGACTCGATCTCCAGGAATCCCATCCAACCCCTATCATTCTATGATTCTATATGTAACTGAATTAAATGCTAAAGAAAGTTTGCAAGACTGATTTGAAAAAATCGAATGTGGAAATGAAAGCATTGTTTTGTGGTAAGTTGTACTGTAAATAGGTATATTAGTAGAAAATATATGAGCAATATTCTTTTCTGCATGTTTATAGTACATTATACAAGCTAATGCTAAAGTACTGGACGTGAAAATCACCATTATGTATACCCAGGTGGAATGATCTACATCACATGAAGTATTGTCGTGAATGAAACTTACTGTTGATTTGTACAGTTATCACAAAGATTTTTTTGAAATACAAATGATTGAACTTTTAGTGACACTTGACAAAAAAGTGTAAATAATGTTTACAAAATGGTCTATGTTTACAATTATATTTAGAGGAAAATAGATCTCAAAATGAAAACTTATATTTACTACTAGATATTCATTGCCCTTCAATTATTTTGTCAGTTCAAAGACAGCCAAATAAAAAACTGTAAAACAAGGTGTGATCATTCACACACTAAGAAGAACTGTGTATAAGTGTAAACAGAAAGGGTAACTCTCCTCCAAGGCTGAAATTTGTCTGAACATGAACAATTGGAAAATACTTGAGAAAAATTAATATGGTCCCGCTGATCGGATTTCTTTGCAAATGATTTGTGAACAGATTAAACCACTAAATTAATCCCAAATTGCATTTATAATAAAAATGTAGCCATGGCCGTTACTTTCTTGTTTTAAAGCATTTTATGGCTTCAGTACTTCAAACGCATAGCTGGGGTATACCACAGTTAGCTGGAGATAGACAAGACAACTGATACAAAACAAGCCGATACAAATAAGCCTCTAATAGCAAATAAATAGGAAAGCAAAGTATGCTTGTGAACATATGCGTTAGGAGGACAAAGCCATGGTGTCTGATACAGGTATAGGAGACCTCATGGTCTCCTATGGAAGAATAATCTGCAGATGCAGATACACAGACAGGTGTACAACTTGTCCACAAAGGTAGAAAATATATATAATTTAAAAAATGAGATGTGTTTAGAACCCATTATCTAATACACTATAGCATGCTTCACCCCTACGCTGCTTAATTTGTATCAAAAAAGAGAAAGCAAAAATGCTTGACTAGCAGGTAGAACAGGTGCTGAATAAATAACTTATGAATTAACAGATACTGCAAAGTGAGACAAGCTTATACTCTACCTAAATTCAAAAAGATTTGTAATAAGGCCACAACAAATAGAGGTGCTCATTTACAAGAGGGTGTAACAAAATACCACAGGAATACTCCCACTTATAAATGAAAGGAGGAAACTTTCATCAACTCCCTTGAATAACAGAAAAGCTATTTACATACATCACAGTGTCCAAGAACTTTGGGTTTTTCAGTGGAAACAAGTAATTGTTGATTACTGACTGCCCTGTCTGGAAAATCATAATACAGGAGGAGATAATTCAACATGCTGTGTGGTGCCAGAGAATGTAATGGCCTTTTCAATGGGCATGGAAAAAGCAGAATCAGATAATACACTCTTCCCTTGACTGTAAAATTGTTCAAGATGTAAAAGAGAGAGAGAAAAAAAAATAAAATTGAAATAGTTAATGGTCTCATGAAATAGCCCAAGTTGTGGGTGACACACAGTCTGCTCCCTGCCACATCCCAAAATGTTATCTCATGTTGAGTCTGAATATGGGTATCTTCTTCCCCCTGGATGTGAACAGTAAAAGGGAAGAGAAAAGACAGAAAATAGAAGGGAATAGAAAAGACAGGTAAAATTAAGAAGCAGTGCTAACAAGATGTGGAAGACCACATGTTTGTATTGTCAAACAAAAGACACAAAGCAAAGTAAGGAAACAAATGAGAGGAAGAGGTGGGGGAGAAGAACAAGATACCTTAGTGTTGGATCACTGAGACAAATGGGAGAAGTTTGAGGAAAAGATGACAGAAAAGCAAGCATGAATGGGTGTTAGAGAAAATTAAAGAAGATCTTATTAACACTCTTGTTGAGAAACCTAGTGAGAATAGTGTATAAAAGGTGAAGGTTACAAAGAGGTTAAGAGAAGAATTATTAAAGTGAGCTGAAGCTTTCAAATCAGTACCAGAGGTAGCAGCAAGCAGGTCATAGGAATCCTAGTTGAACATTTTTCATGACTTGCAATATTTTAACTTGAGGTAAAACATTAAGGTGATTTTCAACATTACAGCTGCTGTGTTAGATGCTAATACTATCCAAAATCAGCCTATAGTGTAAGGTTTGATCACCACGCTCAGAATGTCTCACACCATCACCATAATTAAGGTAATGGTATCAGGCAGCTTCTTCACCTCAGCAACTTTCAAAAGCTTCTATTCACTGCCACATTTCACTGCTCTAGTTCACTGGCTGTTGTTTTCATTCCTTTCCTCATAGTTTACTATTTTGTAAAAGATCTGCAAAATAGTTAAAATTCTTCAGGTTTTTCTCAGCATGTTCTGCTTTCAACCAGGTTTCATTCCACCAGAGGAAATAATGTTGTAAGTCAAAGATCCTGACTGAGGACACAGAGGATGCCAACCTGCCCTTTTTCAACTGTAGGTCCTGGATAGGTATGGGTCATTTTGTTTCAAGCACTGAGAAACATAATGGCAAGTTCCCCTCCTGGGGCTGAGTTGCTACACAAATTTCAGTATAAGAGAGGCCAATGGTATCCTTGGGTTCATAAAGAAGAGTGTGGCCAGCAGGTCGAGGGAGGTTCTCCTCCCTATCTACTCTGCCCTAGTGAGACCACACCTGGTATATTGTGTCCAGTTTTCTCTCCCCAGTTCAAGAGAGACAGGGAAATACTAGAGAGTCCAATGGAGAGACATAAGGATGATGAAGGGACTGGAACATCTCTCTTATGAGGAAAGGCTGAGAGACCTGGGGATGTTAGCCTGGAGGAGACTGAGAGGGGATCTTGTTAATGTTTACAAATATCTGAAGGGTGGGTGTCAAGTAGAAGGGGCCAGTCTCTTTTCAGTGTTGCCCAGTGATAGGACAAGAGGTAATGGTCAAAAACTGGAACACAGGAAGTTCCATCTCAACATGAAGAAAAACTTCACTGTCACATTCCAGAGCCCTGGAATGGGCTGTCCAGAGAGGGTGTGTTGTCTCCTTCTCTAGAGACTTTCAAGACCCTCCTGGATCTGTTCCTGTGTGGCATGGCCTAGGTGTTCCCCTGCTAGCAGGGGGGTTGGACTCAATGGTCTCCAGAGGTCCCTTCCAACATCTACCATTCTATGATTCTGTGACTGTTGCAAGAGGAACACACTGAGAGCAGGAATGCACCTCAAAAGGCTGTCATAATGTAGACAGGTCCCTGACATTTCTGCAAGAGGAGTATCAGCAAATGCAAAGGAAACCATCTGCACCTCAGCTTTCCAGTAATAACTGTAAGAGACATAATGAAGATGTAAGAGATGTACAGAGTTTTGTCTCCAGCTCTTAGACCTCGTGTGTGATTACTTTCATGGCTTCAAAAGACAAATTACTCTCTGAGACCCAAATTCTCAAAAATTATTAATTGCCTAAGAACTTTTGACCATCTGAGCCTGAATGTGTTGAGTCCCTAAGAAACACTTAAGAGCAAAATTTAAGACTGGTATTGGGGTTATATTAGGAGATCTACTATGTGTGACTAAAACCAAGATGTAATCACAACAGGTTCATTCATGTTCCAGTTCAAGTCAAGCAAAAAAATCTTACTTTTTGCAAATGACAGCAGCATAACATCCACAAATGTAGATAAGACACTTTGAAAGTCTCCCCTTGTGCTACCCAATTACCTGAGGACTATAGGATAAATTAAAACAACTGTCAGCAGTTTAGATTGATTCCCCTCCTCTTGCCATTTATTAGTATTGATATAGAGATCTATTACTGAAATGAGGATAAGTTAGACCCTAGAAAAACAGCCAATTTAACATCATCAGCTTAGACCTCAGATTATTTTTTTTTTCTGTGTATTTTAAATAATCAGCACTACTCTGAATCAAACATTTATTGCAGAAACTCAAAGGACTTCTCACCCAACTTTTCCTAGGGGTTAATCAATAAGCCTAATTAAAAAAAAATGCAACCGTCAATCATGTAAATGCTCAGGACTTTCAGTAATAACAAATGCGAGAAAAGGCTCTCTACTTGCCATGATTGAGAAGCTTCAAGAAATATTAAAAACTAGGTGCAGATATTTTGGCTTGTCAGACAGACAGCAGTGTAAAAATATGTCTGAGTCACAGCAGCTATGAATCTTCATGTGCAAAGTCAGTGACAGCCTAAACAGTTGTGACTGAAAGGTCAGCAGGATTCCATAAGTATTTCTGTTGGTTCAGGTGCTGGGAAAGATACAACCACAGTAACAACCTATAGGTAGTCATCCCAGAGCTAGTGTGTTACGAGAGCAAAGAGAAGCACCAGAGGTTCAGACAGTAACATGGTGAATATGAGACAGGCACAATGACTGTCAGGTGGAGAGGAAAAGGCAGAAGCACTAAGGCAGGGGAAAGGAAAGATTATGCGTGTCATGGCATATGTTACCTATAATGCAAAATTTCAGTATGCAATTCTTATTTGCAATACAGAAAACACCCTTCATTGAAATCTGTGAACTTGTCAATATAAAAGTCATTAATGTTTTATTTCTAAAGATCTGATTTATAATTGCTGAAATTTATTTCCATTGTAGAAGCCTTTGTGCTATTTAAAATGTACATTCATTTTCATTTAAAATAAACAAAATATGCTGCAATGCAAAAAGGTTGAGAAAATAAGAGGATTTAAATGAAAACCAAGGATACATTTTCACCAATAAGTATCATGAAACAGATGACAATTTTTAAATAGTTGAAAGCTTAGGGAAATGTAAAACTGTGAATAGAAATGAGAAAACAATTTTCCATCTCCTTTCCCAAGACTCCTATTCAAGCAAACAAAAAACTCCATGAAAACATGCCAAAAAAATTGTGTTAATAAACTTCAATAACTGTACTTAATCACAAAATCTAGTCAGGAATAGGCTGCTACCATAAGGTAAGACAGGTTGCAGACAGTAGTCCTTTATGTAAAAGCAAATGTCAAAAGAAAAGCTCTGATATTTGGTTGTGGGCTCCCACTTTTCACATAGGCATTTCCTAAATCCATGTTTGATGAGCTTCTCCAGCTATAAATTCTGTAAATTCCCTCTGGAGCAGTGCAGAGTGTGCTTCATGAAAATGTCATCTGCCAGCGCTGCAATTACTCACACTCCAGCAATCATGTGCACAATGCAGAATGGGTCGAATTCAGGTGAGAACGAGAACCAGCAATCAAGTCTCTGGAATTGAGAACAAAGCCATTTTCTTTCATTTGCCATCAACACAACCATCAAGGCCTTAATTATAAGGCAAGTGTCAAGGCTGGCTGCTGAAAGCCTTATTATTATACAGCTCAGCTTCAAATCAGTTTTGTATTGATGAACTGCAAAAATGAGGAAGCCAGCTTAGCCCCACAAGAAAAGAAACAGGGACTAACTGATTATGTGATTGACAGGAAAAAACAAGGACATTAAAAAATACATTTTTAGACAGTAAAAGAATTAGTGAAGAGCACACCTGAAACCTTTCTATAAACATATTTTCTATCTCAATAACAAATCTGTGTGGTCTGATAATTCAAAGGACACTTTCTTTAGATGAGATCATTGTAATATCCAAAAAAGATACTGCAGAAAGACTCTTTAGGTCATGCATTCTGTTTTTCAGACCACAGTGCATGTCTGTGAGTGTTCTTATTGCTTCCTTACATCTAACTGCATGTCTGTACCTTGAACATAGAGATACTAAGTGAATTGCACATGTATTCAACCTCTTGCCCAACAATTATCTCTTTTCATTAGTTGTCTTCATATTGAACAGATGACAAATCATCATTTAGTAAGCAATGACATTTTATTTATGTTGATTCAATTGAATTATCAGTTAAGTACCACATCATAACTAAATGTCCTCTCTTTTACCATTTTCTATAGAAGACTTTTCTGTATGACAGATAATGAATGAACTGTTCAAACAAGACCTGAATTTGGAACTAGCTGTTACCGTAAGTGTTAAATCTTGTTTTGTCTTCTGTTTTTTAAACCCATATTCTGACTTAGCTTCTGCATGTCTTATATGACTGGAGAAATATGTGCTTAGCTCATTGATCTGTCTTTTTGGTATTTAAAATGAATAGGCACATGTATAGCAGGTAGGAAACCAGTTAGGTCAATGAACATTTTATGCATTTTACCTAAAATGGTGACAGTCCATAGCTCTTTCTTTACCCATTACTGTATCCAATAGATACACAGCATTAGTCATAGAATCATAGAATTGTCAGGGTTGGAAGGGACCTTAAAGATCATCTAGTTCCAAACCCCCTGCCATGGGCAGGGATATCTCCCACTAGAGCAGGTTTTTAATTGTTTTTCCTCTTGCAACACATCACATCCTGTAAATTTCAGTGATTCATGTTTCAGCAGGATATTAAATATTTTGAAATCAATGGCACAAGAAAATAAATATTACCACAAAAAAAGATGAGGGGACATGAGAGTGACAGACACATCTCTATTTTGTCATGTAGTTTCATTGGTTATAGGCTGGACTTATTTCCTTGGTACATATAGATATTATATACAATACGTACAAAAATCGAATACTCCTAAGTTAGGAAATAGCAGGAAGATAATACCTGCTGAAGAAAGAAATTAAAAAAAAATAAAATATCCAGATTAAAAATTGATGGAGATTCTGGGTTTTAAGGGGGAAAAATATTTAGTCAGGCTTCCAGGCCATGTATTTGAAACATACTCAGGTATTTTCCATGAGATTAGGCAACTTTATTCTCTTTGAAATACAACATGCATGTTTAGACATCTCATTTTTTTCTTTTTTTTTTTTCCAGTTTCCGTTGAAAGACAATGCACTGAATGACTATTTCCTTTTCTGCCACTGAAATACTCTAGACACAGGATAGTGTAAAAAGCTTTTATCAAAGCTGCATTAGTTCCAATTTTCTCAGTATTATTTTTATTATTGTATTTAAATAACTTAATTCCAAGGAATTTTAAAAGTCCATTAATGGATTTTGAAATGGTATTTCAATCAATAGCCATCCCTTTCATTTAGGAAGAGGTCTCCATCTATTTGCAGCTCAATTTAGAGTTCTAAATCATAAGATATATTATTGTACCACAAATATGCATAGAAGTGACACTTTCTTTTCTTAGCCTTTTCTTATTAAGAAATAGCTGGTACAACAATGCATTAGTTCCTCAGTGTCAAAGAAGTAAAGAAGAAACTTTTAAACTTGCATTCTGTTGAGTGAACCTTAATACAGAAAATAGCCAAGTATTACAGATTGAATACTCCAGACAATATGCTGAAAGCATTATGAAATGTACATAAATTGAAAGATTACTGAAAAATGTAATTCCCATATATCATTAAAAAAAACCCAACATGCTTTGGTATCCAGTTCAGAAGATTGATGCATTATATCTGAAATCTGAAAGCGAAAAACATTTAAACAATTGTTATGGGTAGCATTGGTAGGTATGTGAAGAACACTGAGGTGCCTAAAGACAAAGATAAATGGAACTGGTACCAGTGGCCTATCAGTTTACTAGCATACTCTGATGGTTTTGATGTGGTTAGACTTCTGTAGCTTAAATCTTTGGTTTGGTAAAGACAGAAAGAAGGCACTTCAGCAAGAAGACATAGACAACATTTGTTGTCTGGAAAGAGAGTTGTGTTGTACTCCTTGTATACTCAGAGGGTAGAATACATCCATACACTGAACTGCTGTGATTTCAGAAATATTCCTGGTTTGCGAGATTAGCATGAGAGGATGGTAAGAAAAAAAAAAAAAGAGCAACATAAAAAATCAATGTAATAGCGTAACTAACGTTCTCATATATATATACTATCACACGCCTTTCTTTTCTCTACACGTTTCCCCTCATTTTCAGAGCTCCTATTTTCTCCCTCTTTATACTCAACAAACAAGAGCAGTGTTTTCTTCAGAAGTAATAGACTTCTGCTCTATGCATATGTTGAGGGAATTACATGTCAGGTTTATTTATAAATTTATTTATATTCCATGTAGTTCTGGGGCTTCTTCACATATTTACAGTTAAGCACGTGCCTAAGAACCTTGCTAGATTGACAGAACAAGTGCAAGACCCTAACTACTACCTTCTGAACTCTGGCAGTACAATAATAATTATCTCTGACATCCAACATACAAGAGATTCTTTCAAATAACATTACCTAAATACTGCCTAGGAAAATTGAATTATCCCGGTTTGAAAGCAAGTCAACAGGAGTAGTTCTCCAGCTACACAGTACAGTGGAAGAACAACAAACAAAAAAACCAAAGCTAATCTTATTTTTAAAAAATCTAGTATCTTTCATATGAATCAACATATTTTTAAACTTAGAAATATCAAGGCATACTTGGGGAAAGGGAAATCTTTTCTATGTAATTTGAGGATACCACCTACAAAAAATCAAATGGAATACTGCTTGCTCACATTAACATTGCCACTATGGAAGAAAAAAACATGTTTACGTTGAAAAGGACAGTTGCTGTTCTAAAAATAATTTTTGTGAAAGTGTTGTTTATAATTATTGCAACAGTGTATTCCTACAGTTAGGACTGCACCAACATCCACTTGGCAGGCAGCAGGAAATCACACTGAATACAGAGGAACTGCAAGCCAACACCTCTCATGAGCAAACGGCAGCATAAACTTGCCATTGACATTTATACACTTGAATGTTATCATGTATCATGTACCTGAATAAAGTAAAATATGTTTTTTTCTTTTTTTTTAAATTTACCCAGACAGTCTCTGGAAAATGCCAGAAAAAACAAAGTGGAAGATTAACTCTTACTTTTAATGGTTTCTCAAAGTTTCCAAGAGTCTACAAGATGTTTGGAGTCCACAAAGAAGATAGACTCAGGATGAAAGGAGGAAATAGACAAAACTATAAATGCATTACTTTCAATGCTTTGAAGGCCTTAACACATATTTAATTCTAAAGCTTGTGATTATTATACCTGGCTTGTGATTGAGTGTCTCAGTTTTGCATATTCAGCCAAAGAAGTTACTGAGCTCCTGAAGACTATGGGTTGCTACCGTTTAAAAACCAGAAACTTTTATGTTTTCCTATAGTGGGCATCAGAGGTTTGGGTAGTCTTGGTCACTCTGTACCCTCTACTTGTTAGAGACGAATGAACAGCGAAGATTCATCTAAATAGCATCTTCTGGAGAAGGTCTTGATACCATCACTTAACAAACAGCATTACTTAGGTGGGGCAATGCTATCACTCCAGACAAATTTTAAGGTATAAATTCAGCAAAGTGACTGAGATATTCAAGTTTCTACATTATCCACCAGACTCATTCAGTTAAATTTCTTTCATAAATTTTTATAAGGATTTTATGGCCCAATTACATCTTTACATGATAGAGCTCAAAAGGAGTTCTCATTCCAAAGGTCATAATTTCAGTGTGTAATTACTGCATGGACCAGAAAGGTGTCTATCAGACAGCTGTTTTTATATAAGTTTTTGATTGGTCAAGGTTACTTTTTCCCATTTTTTCTCAGACCAAATTCTTATATTAAAGTAGTTAATGAAGGCTTTACCATTTACCTCAGTATGTGCAAGACTTGGATTTCTCTTTATAAAAAGCCTAAAATATGAAGCAAAATACATTTGCATCTTTTTCTCTACTCTCACTCTTAAATGCTGCAAATTAAGGATGGATCACACATCACACCTTAAAATAAGACATTTTATGCATTTCTTTGATTTGAGTATCATAACATAGTGTATAGTAATTTAACATACTCATTTAAAAACTGGTAATAATAAACAATAGCTGCAAAGTAGGACAAGAAAGAAACAGTGACAGACTTTTGGGGCAGGTGGTACTAGATGAACTTTGTTAAATTCAGTAGATCTAAATAAAACTAATGTCCCAGACGACAAAGACTGATGTGACTGTAACTAAGTAAGCTGGTTTTAATATAGTCCTTTCTCTCATGCCATCTTTGTTTTCCTACTTTTACAGCTAGACAACAGAAAAGAACCTGCAAAGGCTGAAAAACTCTTCAAAGGTCATTATTTGTGCCCTTTAATAGCAGAAGATAGCGCAAACTGAATAATTAGCCATAACTTTATATGGACATAAATTAAACATTTTCTTTCATGTTGTCTGAAATCACTGTTTGCCAATTTCCCAAATCTTACTTTGTAGCTTACTATCATCTACTGGTGTTGAAAATAGCTTTCTTCCTTATTAAATCATTCTCTTGACTCAGAGATTTCCATAAACATAGCTATGCAGAAAAGGAAAAGCATATGTGTTCATGTAGAGTGTAACATACAGATTTACATTTACGTACACTATCAAACAACAAAACACAGGTAAGTTCCAGGCTTTGTTTCTGAAGGGAATGTCTTTTTCAGACTCTAAATTTACATTATTGGAGGTAGAATCACTATTACACTAACCTAAGGCATATAAATTCATACCAATTCCACCTATACACATACATTTGCACTTTTGTACTTCTGGGAAAATAACAACTTCTTTTGCCATTGTTGTCTTTCTGGAATACCCACTGTTGTAACTTTTTTTTCTGTAGAAAGTGACATGGTCCCAATTGCAAAAGCATTTGCCATGTAAACTACCTCTTAGCATCCTTATTAGTGTTCAAACTTTTATTCCTCACCTTCTACGAATCACAAAAAGATCTGACTGGGTTTTGATATCATTATGATTATGGCATTATTTCTTGAATAGGAAAATCCCACAATCAATATTTATAATAGTCAAACTTGGAATAAATCCAATGGATTTAGGAATTTCTGGTCTCCTTATCTCTGAAAACCTCTTTTTTCCTCGATCTTTCCCATTGTTTCCTGGCTCCGTCAAGTTGCACTGTTCCAAAACAGTAGCAGTTTTGACAGCATGTGACTGGAGACAGGAGAGGTGACGCATAGATAAAATTGCACATTATCAGTAAAGTCAAGAGCTGGCAGCGTAAGTGGACTTTGAGAGAGCAGAAGGCAATGAGACACTAAGAAATGTGTATATAGTAGGCATCACCAGAAAGGTGCTACTGTCTGTGTACAGTGTAGACTTTCAATTACTCGTATCATAATCCTCAAAACCAGAAAATTTTGGTAGTCCCTTATTAGGATGACACACACAAGTGGTCTAATCTTCATCCAAGAAGAAATGGCAAAAGGGCAATTGTTTTCTAATCAGCAGGAAGCAGATGTACACATTTTCTTTACTTACAGAACAAAATTTTGTGAAAATAGAATACAACTAAGTTGCTTTGATGGACAGGAAGCAAGTGTCTTCAGTACAGAGGAATTACAACTACCTCAGCCTGCACAGAGGAATTCTCCCTTCAGCTTTAACATGGTAAATCTAACTTCTATGTTCTTCATCTAATTGTTGAGCTCTTGCTAACAGAACTGATAACAGCACAAGAAAGTCTCCCATAATCTACATCAATCCATAAGTTTTCTGGAGACAATCTGACAGCTCTTAGCAGATGAAGTACAACCAAATATCACAAGATGTGTTCTTGCTAAGAAGAATGGTATAGGGGTCTGGTATATGATGGATAGCAAAGACATAAACTACTGAACTATGAATTCCTTTGGAACATCCTGCTAGCTGAGGCAGATCACCCTCTGAACAATTCTGAGGAAATATTTTGACTTGGCAAGTCATTTTTTCCTTGACTTGGTCAATGTAAACTGTAATTTTTCTGTCATAAAATACAGATAGAAGCTTCCAGAGCAGTTTTACTGGTAAATCATCTTTGTGGCAGTAAGCAGCATCTATGCAAAAATGAGATATATGCATCTCTTTTGGCAGTGGCTATTAGTCCAAGAAGCCTTCTGAAGACGCTCATAGAGGAGGAAAATAAAACAAGGAAAACTGAAGCAGTTGTGAACCCTCTGGAATGTCAGCAGTGGATGTTTTAACTAGGAACATCACCTATGCACTAAACATTTTTAGCATATGTCAAGTTGCCACAGTTACAAACATGTTTACTCATTTACTCCTTCTAAAGTCCTTATTTAATAATTTCATCAGTTAAGTATTCCTCTGGCTAAATCAGTGGTAATAACTTAGTACTTCTTTGCCTCCTGTGATATGACATCATTCAGCACACTGCTAACCTTGGATGGGGTTACCTGCTGGGAATGATGTGTCAGAATCATCTTTGATGTTGTAATATCACTCCCTACAGTAGGGACTTTAAGAGGTGAAACCTCTGGGAACAATCTCAAAACCATTGTGGCTCCCTGCAGGATAGAGGGGATCTTTTTGGTTTTGTTTTTGTTTTTTTAAAGCAGAGATAGGTTGTCATTTAATCTTTATGAAATACTCTAATCCCAAAATTTCCTTTATTAATTACTTCTTTTTACAAGCTCACTTTTTTACAGGGTCAGTAAATCACAGAGTCCTTCAGGCTTAGAGGGACCCCCAGAGGTCCTTAGTACATCCTGCTCTATGCAGGGTCAGTACCAAATCCAGACCAGGTTGCTCAGGGTTTTGTTCATCTGAGTCTTGAAATCATTGAACATCTGCAGCTTCTCTGTAACAGCAATCTGTTCCACTGCTGGTTTTCCCCTTTCGTTCTTCCTACATTCACAAACAGGAAGCTGAGACATGCATTAGATTCACCAGCCTCTGAACAAGACTTTGTCTGCCCACTTCTACAAGCACTTCAGGTTTGAGGCATTTTAATACCTAGAAAATTATCTTAACTTTTGCATCAGAATCAGGATTTCATGATAATATAGAGACAGTATTGTTGTTATACACACAACTATCTCAATATATTACCTTTTTTTGCTGGGACATATTGAGAAATACAAGTAACTGGAACTTCTTGAACCAGTTAACCAACAAATTCCAGAGTAAGGGAATGAAGTTACTTAATTTATTCCAATTTTATTAAACTTTTTGTTTACTTCTGACTTGATTTAACAGAAGGAAAGCATACGCTAATACTGGAAAAACACTGACCTGGCTCTAGTTACCTGATTATTATTATTATTATTATTATTATCAGAATTTCAAAAGGTCTCCTGACAGGGTTTAATACTACTTTACTGCCTGCACTATCAAAACTGATTAAATCTCTCATATTAAATATTTAGCAATGGAAGCATTTGTTCAGAAATTAAAAAAAGGGTCAGCTCATTATTCCAATCCAACTTCTTTTACAGTCAGTGAAAAGGTATCATGAAAAATTACTCAGAAACTATAGCAGATCTAACACTTCAGACACTATTGTAGGAGAGTCGTATACCAGACTGCAAACTGGATAAAATCCATCACAGGAGAGCCAGGATTTCACCAGAAATATAATTTTCCAGGCTGTTTTTTTTAATTTTCTCCTAAATAAATGTAACTGCTTCAATGCTCTACCTCAATCTCAATATCTATCAAAAGTTTTAGTGTGTTCTTGTGTTTTTTTCTTTCACTAGACAATCTCTCATGGGTAAACCTCAGGTATGTTTAAGTTTTCAGCTGTTATTAGTAAAGTTGTAAAAACTAACATGTATGAAAATAAAAAGCAGTTTCTGTGGATCAGTCATAAACATTCTGGAAAGTCTCTTAGTTTGGCCATTACATCTCTTGTCTAGAACGTGCTTTAGAATACTTCACGGGGGCACAAGGCTCTTGGGTTGGAGGGGAGGGTTACAGCAAACAGCTGGCCTGCATTTAGAGACTTTTACAAGCATTCTGGTTTTGTGCATCTCAAGTAGTTTTTGAATACATTCTGAAATGTTGTGAAGTGCTTCTCTGACCATTCAGGAATCAAGAAAAATAATCCTCATTTTCATAGGAAAAAAAAAAAAAGACAAACCCAGATTTAGCAGAAATTCTTAAAAAAAATTAAAAAATAAATTATTAGGTGCATCAAATTGAAAAATAAGACCCTTATGTTTGAGGAAACATCTCTCCACATGGTCATTTCTGATTGCAGGTAGCAAATTCTCTTGCCCAAATTACAGGCTTTCTTCTCCAGATGACATGTGCATGTGCAAATTTTAGGGTTAAACAGGATCCAAGTGATTTACTGGTTACATATTAGCTCAGGGTTGAACTTCATCTATCCCTGGACGTATATTCAGTCAAATAACTCCCACTGACTGCTCATGAAGGAATATGCTCAATCCTAAGGAAAACCCATCCAGTGCATCTCTTATTGGCACCTGCAGTTGACCATACTCATAAACAGTAAAAACCTGGCATCTTTCCCTGGACTGTGGATTATAGTGACTTCTGAGGAAGCTACACCAGAACATGGATGGCAAGGGCTCTCCTAAGACCAGACACTGGATTGGTTTGTTCTTAACTGGTTCTAGCACCTAGTGTATTGTGATCAAAACAAACAAAACGAAAAATATATGAAGAAAGCTACCCTCAGAAATCTGTCTTTGTTTCTGTTTTTGTTTTTTACCTCCATGACCAACAAAAGTAAGTCAATTATTTTTTGTAAAGACACACTCTGTAAAGTATGCCTTCAATTTCAGGACAGCCAGACGACATCTGAAGACTTTAATATTTCATATAAATAACACTTGATCAATATTTTTTT
>WUAM01000302.1:75662-180660 GCA_024336885.1 Actenoides hombroni
AATGAATAAAAAAAATTAATTTGAATAAATAAAAAAAAAAAAAAAGAAAAAAAAAACAAAACAAAAAACCAAAACAAGTAGGACCATAGTTATCATGTCTATTCAGAAATTACTATAATTTATGTATCTCTTCATTCATACATATTGATGCTTCTGATAGTAATTGACATGTTGTTTTGAAATATGTGTGTGTGAGCATTACATGCTACATTGGGTTGTCACAAAGCTTTATCTACAATATAGGACTCTGAAGAGACAAAAATTACAGCTTACATTTCTGCAGAATAAACTTGGCCAGTGGATGTCAAATATTCTGTGCCCAGGTTCTTTTAGATATTACCCATGAAGAAGGTTTTATATCAAATCTACTTATTACCAATTTTTTTTTTTACCAAATTTTCTTAATGAAAAATTACTTAGTTTATTTGGTGTTCTATGGGAATTTAGTTTAGCAGAATGATACAGCAACGTACTGAAATCACAAGAGAAGAATAATATAGTCATTGCAGTATACAGTTGAATCATAATACAAATGCAATTGCCATTACCAGACTCTATATGTTCACTGTCACCTCACTGGGTACCTCAGATGTTGGGATGGAATACATGGGTTGAAGCCAGATCAAATCATTGTTCTCTTCAAAATTTGCTTTAATAGTTGTCTGATTTTTATACTTGTTGGACTGAGCTATGTATGTACTCCCTGCTCAACACTGGTCTGGCTGGTTGAGGATCTCATTGCTGTTTGTTGTCTCAGGGAACCTGATGGTTCCCTGGTACAGTTGTCTTACTTAAAACTGAGGTTGCTCTCCATTCTCCCTGGTGTTGAGATAAGTTTAGCCTTCTTTATGATACATTATTTCCTGAACTCATTGTTGGGTTTGGGGTTTCTGTGTTGGGGGGTTTTTTTAGATTTTTTTTTCCTCCTTCTCCTCTGAGCTCTTCTCTACTGAGGGATTGGTCACAGTGGACCAGTGGAGTGATGAAAGAAAAGGCATTGAGTTCCTTTTTGAAAAAAGCAGTTTAAAAGTATAGTACTTATTGCTATATTTTTAATTCTAGAAAGACATATTAGAATTATGCTTTTATACTGAATTATTATAATAATTGCACAATATGTACAATTCGGTTGTTGCGTTCCACAAGTTCTTTCAAGTATGTTGGTGCCCTCCATCTTATTGGGCACTAGAGGTCTCTTATTTACTCTTTTTCAAAAGATTACCAGTTAATTCGTATTCTGAGTACAGCACCCACCACATTGCACTTACTTACTACTTTATTAATATTAGAGGTACATCATATACCATAGACCAAAAAATACTAGCACAAATTAAAAGTCTTAGTTCTTGAATATTGCTCTTTCCTATGCAAGTAGCAGTACGGCTTCACTTGCAGGAACAAAGGAAGAAAACAGTATATTTTTCTTAAGGAAAAAAAAGAAAACAGGATAAAGCAGGGTTTTGTTATTGATTATGACATTGGGAAGAGTAATCAAAATTTCTCTTCCTTACCTGGTAGCACAGTGTTGAGCATTTGAGTCTGAGTAGGCTCTTTTAGGTAATGGAGTATGTTACTATTCTCTTCCTGGTACACTGATAACAAAAGAAAAATTGAATAAGTTATACATAAAAGCATATATTTTATCTTACAAAAATGTTTCCGTTTAATTTTTGTTTATGAAAGATCTACAGAGTTCAATACAAAGGAGAAATGCACACTTGCAATAAAACCTCCAGCATTTTCAGGTATACATTTGCTATGACTTTTATGATGCAGTTGACATTTTCCATCTGCCCGGCAACAGTTTGTTACAGCCTTTACCATAAGAAAGATTGCCAGTGGGAGGTTATCAGAAGCTGGAAGATGTCATCTGCAGATATTGCTTATATTTCTTCCCTTTATCTATATTTTCCTCCTCTGTTCACTCTAGGGGAAGATAGAAAATCAATTAAAATTGATTGAACTAATGAGTTTTGGAAAAAGTGCTGAAATAGATGTTTTCCATAAAACCACAAATGAAATGCATGCTTCTTGTAGTCTAACAGAGGGACTCTGAAGACAGAAATGCTCAGATGCAAAATCTTCCTTGATTATCACAGATTTAAATTCTTGCATCTCATCTGTGTCACCTTCCATTAAGAAATCTAGTCACTTCTTACAAACATTAATGACTGGAGCAGCAAAGTTTAAATAGTCATTTCAGAGTGACTTTTCATCTTTTCTAAAGGGAGCATCTGAAGCATGCAAAATCACTGCTCCCATGCAGGGAGATTTTGGTAAGTGTAAGGTTAATGTTTACAAATATCTGAAGGGTGGGTGTCAAGTAGAAGGGGCCAGTCTCTTTTCAGTGGTGCCCTGTGATAGGATGATGGGCAATGGACACAAATTGGAACACAAGAAGTTCCACCTTGAGGAAAACTTCTTTACCATGTGGGTGATGGAGCCCTGGAACAGGCTGCCCAGAGAGGTTTTGGAGTCTCCTTCTCTGGAGACTTTCAAAACCCACATGGACATGCATTCTTGTGAGGCCTGCTCTAGGTGATCCTGCTTTGGCAGAGGGTTGGACTCAATGATCTCCAGACACCCCTTCCAACAACCCCTACCATTCTATGATTCTGTGAAGCAAAATTTTGTGTGTTCACCTCTCACAAAACATTTTGAGATTTTAGCCTTATGTTTGCATTCCACTATTAGTAAAATAAAAGCATTGAGAGAGAGCAATCCATACTTTCCAAAGAAAATGTAATTACAATGCTTGGCATGCTGGATTTTCAAAGATTTTCAAAATAGACAGCAATGATCTCAGAAGGATGTTTATAACTTGCTTCAGTCTATTTGACATGATTTTGGCCTCAGTAAAAACTGCAGATGCCCATTTAAAGTAGAAAATTAGATTCACAGACATTCATTTTAGTCACTAGGTCATCTTTGAAAAAAAATCTAAAAATCTGTGGTTTAAAGCTTAAAAGTGTTTTAAAACTATCCATTTATTCTTGACATCAAAATACAAAAGAAAAAAAAATGAAACAAAACTGCATTTACTGCAAGACCTGCTTAGGAAGCCATCAAGAATAGTCCTTCCAATGCTCTTGAATACTCACTGTGACAAGTGCCACATGTGTGCCAAATTCCAGGGAAGTAAAAACGAAACTTTGGCTGAAACGATGTCTCCTGACTTGGTCAGTCTGAGTTTTACAAGCGACTTCAGTAGATGCAGAGTTAGGCCACAGCTGAATCCTTCTAAAAACCTACTGTAAATTCATCTGGCAGAATGTGTCCAAAGAGCACAGCACCTTTGTTAGTTAAGCAAAAAGGGTCTAGCAAGAGTTCAAACAGAACTTCACTTGTAGCCCAAATTACTATTTGACCATAAGGCGTATTCCAAAGGTGAAAGACTAGTTTGGTCAGCTGCTGCTCTGCATGGCTCTCCACAGAGTTACACACATATATCCTACATTTTTTCATCATCATAGTATTTCTTTAAGAAGCCTGTTTATCATTGCTAACAAGGCAAAGGCTAAGTGTGGGCTGCAGCTGTTTTTCATAACATTCCTACAGTACCCGCAATTTCTTTCAACAACACGAGACAACAAATCATTCCACTGAGGTCACAGTGAATACAACTCAAATGTGGATGGCACTGTTTCACAGACTTCTATCAAGGTTTTGAGCAAACAGATTTCCATGGGATATGTCAACGTGTGAACTTATTATGCTATTTGAGCTTCTCTAAAGCAGTGTTGAATACACCTACCCCATGACATGCCACAGAAAATATGAGGCAGCTCATCCATCATTGACTTACGTAGCTGGCATACAGTACAATTGCATCATGCATATCAGATTGTTCATGCAAAATTAATTGTACAGACTCAAATGAAAAATTTAGAATGGTGCCTCTGGAATAAATTATGCCACCAATGAGACAGTTACTAAAATGTACAGAATATACCCATCAAACTAATGAATATACTTTTCCTTCTGCCCTTCACTCTTTCCTCTATACCTTTTCTTAGTTGGTGAAGTCCACAGAGAAAAGATCTGTCTTTTAGTTTTAGCTTAACACAGCCAGATGCTGAAACAAACCATGGACTTATAAATGCCGTTACAACACCAATAACAATTAAAACCATCAGGAAAATATGACATTTCTGTCATTCTCTAATAATTAACATTGTGGTAAATGCTGATGTACTGAAGCTCTAAAAGAGATATAATTTGTTAACATCTCAGACACACACTACCACATGTATCTGAAATACCAATCAAATAGAACTGCAGGTTTTTCACTTGCACTAGTCTATAATATGAAAATCTGGGGGAAAATAGAATCTTCTCTTTCTGTTTGAAACTTGGCAATTTTTGATGTTTTATGAAAGCATATTCATTTTAAATTATCTGCTGACTATATATTTATAATATATTTATAATACCTGCTCATTGCATTCTCATTCTTTCTAAAGCTTTCACAGTACAACCTCATGTTGTTTTGACTGGAAGCAAATCATGTAGTACATCTTCTTGATTATTCACTAGGTAAGTGCAAGCATTAGAAATCAGATTTATGGTCTACTATGCCAGCAACATTCTAATAATTACTTAAAATGCTGTGTTCCAATGAATTTACTTGCTAGAGTATTCGCATACCAGAACTATACACAGACAAGAAAAAAAAAATGAAGCGAACTTAAAATGTTCAAATGTTATATACAGTTTCTGGAAATACTTTTGCTGACTGGTTAAGAAAAGTTCTTCAGGCTGTCTCCAGCCACAAGCCATGTTGGTAAGACAGGAAGGTGCTCTGGTAACAAAAGCACAACATTGCTAGCAAATGTCCCCCAGCTAGAAAAATGCTAAGGCCATTCCTTAATTATAAGCAATAAAGTCAATTTTACAATTCATTAAAATCAAATGAGCCTCATTCTTCAATTTGTGACCTTGCACCTTGCAAAGATACACTGATTCAAGCTCATGACTGGAAATCTATAGGCTATTCTGAACTAATTTTAAAATTTGAAGATTAGAGGCTGACTGGCTATGTTAACAACAAAGTTCATTTTCCACCTGGATATTTATGAAATACGATCTCCAAAAACTAATTACAACTGCAATTACTGAGTTGCTATTTGCATCTTCCTCCCACTTGGTTTTCTTCTTCTTAAATTTCAGTTTATTTTCTTTTAATAGACAAAAAAGTACAACTTAGCCAACTGCTTGCCAGTATTTTGAGAAGCAGCAGCTGCTGCTGACATTATGTTTTGCTGATATCCTGCAATGAGGGAGTCACTTAGGGTCAGTGTGAGGAAAAGCTAGTTTATGCTGCTTGTGGGATTTTTCTGAGCTGTGGTATAAAGGCCGGGGCTGCAGCAAAGTTCTATGGCTGAAGGAGAACAAAACAAAGGAAGTGTTGCTATTTTTACTTTGAAAGATAATGTATTCAATTGTTTTCCCCAAAAGAATGTTTTCTCCCCACAAGAGTTTGTGGCTCCCAAAGCAGCGTCTTTTTGAGACTTCTTCTAGGATGTCTGCATAGATGGATGCAAGATCAGTAAACACATCGCAGCAGAGAACGGGAAATGCCCAAAAACTGCATTTACCTCACAACAAACATCCCCCTTATGTGCTCAGAATTACCCTCTAAAGGTTTTCACAGTCTCTTTGGTCCTTGAGGGAAAAGTCTAATAGCACCTTATATATGAAACATGAATGTCTTCCACTATTTTATGGGGTCCTTTTACTTCAACAATGTCAGACCCTGTTGTCAAAGAGTCTGTTTTATAAGCAAGACAGCTCTACCTGAAGATAACTTAGTCTGCCTACCTATCCATTATCATTTTCACTCTCACACCTATAAAGCAACAGTACCAGAAATTTCTTGTCTGATAAGTCCAAAATCTTCTATTTCCCATTACTTTTATTCTCAGAAATCATATCCGTTTCTTCTTAAGCCAATATTTTCTTTTAGCTCAATGGCTCTTTCTTACCCTTGCTGGTTATTACCCTGTGAAATGTGTATGGAACACTACCAAATTCTTGGTCTCTGTTTGACTAGACAGACAGAGGACAGATATTTTAGTCTCTCCTAGGATAACCAGTGCTTAATTCTCAACAGATTACTGACTCATTCATGTTCTTACTGTTCCTTTTTTGGTCATTTTGTTACTACACTGAAAAGACACCTCAGTTTCTCTCAGAAGTACTTAGCAGATTAAAAAGTCACATTTCCTATTTCCATGGAAATGCAGTTAACATTTCAAGTATCTGCTTGGTCTAGTATAAGTACATGCTGAGGTAGACAACTGTTTATAGCCACACATTTGTGGTGTGATCTGCTTCAGCTTAGTACATTAGTGGCTGATATTAACACATCAGGAAAGAGCTCCAGTTGACTGTATTCACTGGGAATATCTTCCCAACACCAAGGCTCCTCATAATTTGTGTGTAACAGTGTATCTTTCGACTGGTGGGTAATATTGCTTGCTTTGTAGGGGTCTTTCACCTGATTGTGTTGCCTAGTACCAGCAATACAGATTGTTCAGGTAGAAGGAAAAATTACAAGATCTGGTTGAAAACTATTTACTCCTTGTATTTACCAGAGTCAATGTGAAACCTCATTATCTTTCTCCAGGACAGGGACATACAAATTCAAGCAGGTCTGAACTATGTACAATTCATTACACAGCAAGTTGCATTTGGCCACCAAGCTGCACCTTTCGCAATTCTAATACTGGACACAAAGAAAAGCCTTGCAATTCTGTCCACCAAGAGTCTGAGAGAACATCTGTGCCAGATGCAAGCCAGAATTCCTGCTGGGATCTGTTCTAGAAACATAAGAAATGGCAAATATGGTGCACAGAATCTCATTACAGGGAAGTGCAATAACTGAAAAAAAATTATTATTTGAAACTGAAAGGAACTCTTAAGATTAGAGTGTAGGAGAACTTCCACGTGGTGCTTGAACATGAGTTGACTGCCTTGCTTTGCAAAAGCACTGAAATTGGGCTTGCGGACAAATTTCCTTCTAGGCACTTTATTTGCCTGCATAAGATTTTTGCTGCTGAACTGGGTCAGCTCTCCAGTGTCCCAGGTGAAGGAAAAATCAGATACACCTGGTAGTTTGAAGCTCATTTCTGAACAAACCACAGCACCTTGTGGCCCAGCTACGTCTACCAAGCATCCAGCCTGGCAGGAATATCACATTAGCAATGTATGTCTCTAGGCAGGGAAGCTTCTGTGCGTTTCTAAGACACTCAAAGTCCTCTACTGCCAGAAGAAATGGGATTTATAGGCTGGCAAATGCTGACTGAATTCAACATTAGTATGAGAAAATGACCGAGCCTCCAGGTGCTCCTGGGAACTTCCACTTCATAACCATCAAGCTGCCCAGGCGACTATATATTCTTCCAAATTATCCAGCTGTCACAGACACAATTACATTGAAGCAGGATGGAAAATTGTCGCTGATTGTCAGACATTAAGTGCAAGCAACGCATGACTTCTCATTTCAATTGCTGTCTCCACTCCTGACTCAAGCATAATTTCTTAGAATGGATCCATACAAATTTCTCCTGAAACTGTTGGTGGGAGGAAGCACCTTCTGCTCTTTCTCCCTATTCAGGATACACTTCAAAGGTCTTAATAAAACACACAGAAACCATTCCCAAATAATCTTGAAATCACATTGTAAAAAGCACAAAATGTTTGCATACCAGAAGTGATTATGTAACGTTATGAAAGCTTGTTCACCTTCGGCATTACACCACCTTTTTACTACACACACACAGATATATATACAACTATAAAGACTTTCCAGACATTTTGCTGATCTAGTTCTTCATGCTTATGCAGTGTAGGAATATATGTCTTGGCACATAATTGCTCAGAATCTTTTTAGTGGAAACCAGAGACCACAATTTCCATCCCCAACTACTAAACTCAGCAAAATAGCATACTGTAAATATAAAATTGTTTGAAAAAAAGGCTTGCGGTCTTAGGTCAGCTCCACTGTATTAACCACTGTCATAAGTGCAAGACAAGTATTTAAAGCAAAGAGAAGTCTCATATTCATCAACAGACTGTAATTTTAAATTTGATACTGTAAGCATATCATTATCTTACTGGTGTCCCACGATCTCCTGGCTTCCCTGGTTTTCCACTTGGGCCAGCAACTCCTGGAACTCCTGGGGCACCCTACAGCAGAAGACATATAAAGTGAATTGTGGAAATCCACAATGGCCTAAGTGCTAATAAGAAACACGCAAAGAAATACTGAAAATGTCTCTTATCAAGTTGTTTTTTCTCTTAGGTACATATCAGGCTTCAAAACCTTCTTCTGGAAAAACAGTTTGTATCTTCATGGAAATGTGCCCTACATAACACCATAGTTTAACAGGCATTTATGAATCTGAAGATGCAAAGACTATCTATATGGTTATGGTATCGCTCTTAATGACAGATTCCTAAGGGAGTACAAGACAGTCTGGTCTTGTAACTTCATCTAGCCGGTCTGTGAGCATATAAAAGTCCACACAAGAAGTCCATAAAAGTCATTCTAGTGATACTAGATAAATATGAACAAATAAAAGACCAGTGTTAGGCTATGTGATAAATGCTCATTTGCACACCCACAAAGGAGCCCAAGAAAGACAACTTGGGGGGAGGCGGAGCTGGAGCAGCCCAAATAGTACCCTGTCCTAGCAACTCCTGTCTATATAAATACACATGGTGCCAATGTGTGATCTGTGTGCATATGCCTACTGGGAATACCTCTAGGTTAGACCTAGTAACATGGAGCTGAAACAACTTGCCTATCTCAGGCTGTCTTATCCAGCATAATTTATTTTTTTTCTCTAACAACCAGCACCTTTTCTAACATGGTCCCACAAAACACAGCAGGTTTTTAAGCAAAAACTAATCCTCAAATAGCCTTGTCAAGAAAAACTTTTATTAACAGTGGGTTTTTTTCACCAGACTACAAGTAATAAGCTGACTGGTTTCAGCAGACCTAGCTATGCATTTAAAGATCATGGCTTATTGTCATCCCTTATTGGAGATTTTCTCCCACTGTGAGAAATCAGTTTCAAAACCACACTTATGAAAGCTTGTGAATACATACTTTACACAGCTGTCTGCTCACCTTTTACTAAGAGTTTCCTAGATCCATTTAGGATATTAAACAAAGGATCCATTTCATATTAGACAGAAACTGAAAATGTCAGTTTGACTCTCTCTTGGCTCAGATCTCTTATTTCAGAGTATATCAAAGACAAAATCATATTTACCGCTGGTCCTGGTGGGCCTCTGGGACCTGTGGGACCATCTTTTCCTGTGAAACCCTATTCAAAAATAAAAGAATTATTAGAGATTAATTTAAGATTGTAGCCTGATTAAAATGGTCTTTAAGATTATGTAATTGCAATATTCCTGATTACTACTAGCATGCATTTTAAAACCTATCCACAATATAAGTTATAAAAATAGCTATCAGGACTAATGCTGGAAAAGGCTACGGAACAATGAGCTTTGGCCAGTTTAGAAGACATTCAGCTGCTGATGATTAACTGAAGATGGAATGAGTCTTTCTCAGTGCTTTTAAGAAAAGGAATCATTGTTCTACCCCAGAGGAGCAAGTTCTCCCTTTTCGCCTTTCTCTCACTCACAGATTAGCTGGAAAATCTGAAGCTTCTACTTAAATGAAGAACAACCTCCCTCCCAGATACTTCCCCTGCAAGAACTGATGCTGAGAAATCCCATTTCAATAATGCAATATAGCATTCACAAATTAACATTGATGGTCCATGGCCCACTAATGATCCACTAATCCAATGGTATGTCCTTTGGCAACTGGCTAACACATGATGGTCTGTTTTCATTTCTGGCTATGAAGTCGAACTAAAGGATAACTATAAATGCACATATGAACTATTAATTTTGACTGTAAAGGTAAGTCATTGCTTCAGTCATCTCAAAGGTGATATGCCACTGTCAAGACAAAAGATATTTGTTTCATTGACCCCAAATTAGAAGAAAGGGATTTCAACAACTCCACATTGAAATACATGTGTTCATAACCTACATTATGGAGACATTTCAGAATCCCCCATCCGAAGAAAAGTTCTTAGCTCTAGATAGTCAAAGGTTAAGAAGCAAATTTGACCATCACATTAAGAATGGCACAAACAGAATCTTTACAGATATGACATCTCCCAAACACAGAGACAAGCAAAGTTTCAAAGGGATTCCCTGCAGAAGCAACAGTGTATGGAAGACAGCAGGGCTGAGTACCCTCAGGAGAGCCCTGCACAGTGGACATACTGCTCTATGGGTGCAAGGCATCTGAGAATCTAGTGAGGAGAGTGTGCAGTGCAATTTTTACAGAACCTATATGGCTACTCTACATCTATCTGGGAAGGTTTCCATCTTTAGGTTTATCCAGTCTTTCCACTTCTACCTTTCCAGATTGGATACTGAGAAAACAACTCCTCTTCAAAAGCATTTGAAAATATAAAGATATGATAAAGAAGGGGGAAAAATTAACAAAACACACACACATACAAAATAGTTACTTGGTCTTTTCAGAAGACAAAATGAGGAAACCTTACCCTTTCTCCTGGAGGTCCCACTGGGCCAGGTGGACCAGGTAAACCTGGAGTTCCCTAGAGAAAAAGGGAATTATAAAATGCATCCATGACAGAACAAATACCACTGCTATGCTAATAATTCCGTAAATGCACACATTTAAATATTTCACTGTCTTCAGTGTTGCTTTTTGGCATTTACAAAATTAAACAAACCTTTAGGAGAACCCTTTTATTTCATACACGATGCAAGAGTTTTCACCCTCACTCTACTTTTTACTTACATTTCCTTACAGTACTCCCTACACATAATATTACTCAGGGTTATAAGGACTAATTAAACAGGTAAAGAATACTAGGCCCTTGGTCCATGACTGACCTTGTCTGATATACGAAACTAAACCCATACCATTTAAGTATCTCCCATATACTCATTATATCCCAGTCAAAAAAAAAAAAAAAAAAAAAAAAAGAACAATATAGTAACCAAAGAATATTAAGTCACCACATGTGCAGATCAATTATCTAAATCTGGCTGATTATCCAAAAAACACCTTATTTTTTCTTCTCAAATCCTAATCCTAGTTTACAATATAGAAACCTGCAAATAAGTGAAATTTCATATTGCTTTCTTTCAGAAAGCATACAAGTAATTTCCCAAGACCATTTAACTTCCAAAAGTAGAAAGCAATTACACAACATTGCTGAAGAGGGGTTCAGCAACAGTTCTGCAGCCTTTATTTTAGGAGGACATTTAACTGAAGGTAGTCGGAAGTTGAGAGACCTTCTTGGGGAGTTACTAGTTTACTTTTGCTAATCCAATTGTCTGTCCATGTATGTTCACAACTGTCCAGATGGACATTTGGCCTAACTCAGTACAGCTGTTCTTTTATTCTTGATGTTTTGAATGATTTACCATTTCCTACATTTCACATTCCTAAGTGTAAAATAATTAAATCTTCAAAACTATTGTTTAGGAAGGTATGACAAGAGCCCATGACTCCTAGCGATGTCAAAGACAGCTGTACGGCAGCCAACCTGCATCAGGAATAGTGTAACGTGACATCATCATGTCTAGGTGTCAGCTGAAGGGGACCTACAAGAAGGCTGGGGAGGGACTTTTTACAAAGGCCTGTAGTGATAGAACAAGGGGTAATAGTTTTAAATTGGAAGAGGCTAGTTTTAGATTGGAAATGAGAAGGAAATTCTTCCCCCCGAGGGTGGTGAGACATGAACAGGTTGCCCAGGGAAGTTGTGGATGCTCCATCACTGGATTTGTTCCAATTCAGGTTGGATGGCACCTTGAGGAACCTGGTCTAGTAGAATGTGTCCCTTCCATGGCAGAGGGATTGGAACTAGGTGATCTTTAAAGTCCCCATCAACCCAAATGATTCTAGGACTTACCGATCGCCCTGGTAGTCCGGGCTGGCCAGCATCACCTTTCATTCCTTGACGACCCTATAATTTTCATAAATGATTGTTAGATATTCTGAATTACAAAACAGATCAGTAAAATAAATAATTTCTGTAAATGGACACAAAATATTTCCTGCAAGAAACCTAAATGAAGCAATCTGTAAGCTAACTATGTATTATGGAATAAATCAAGCTACACATAACTCTTAAGGGAAGCAATACTGTTCATCTCACAAACACGTGCAAATGCAGGATGACTGGTTGACATTATATTAAAAACCTAGGGAAGCAGACATTTTAAGGGGGCATATATTTTCATAAGGAAGTAACAGACTTTTCAGTAAGAGACTGATACCAATATCTTCATAATCAGAAAAGCAGGAAAGGGTTACATGTTTTCTCCCAGCCTCCCTTATCTTTCTTAACTGAGAGTAGAGCTGTCTACACTCACAAGAGGTAAAAGCTCAGTCTTTTTAAAGCATCGCTTTTTCTCTAACCCATGGTCTAAAAGGCATTACACATTTCTGGGACAAAAGGTGTAGGAGCACATAAATTATCAAGCACTGCCTTTCATAACTAGCTTGAATTCTACATACACTACAGCACTGTGATATAAACACACGAGCTAAATTTGACAGTATAATATTTGTTTTCCACAGTGGCTTGCATGATAATCCAACATTAGTAACTGTTGATGACACTCAAATAATCAAACAATTTGTAAACATAGCTTGCTAATGTGAATTTCAATTCATATGAAAAATGAAATTACATGACTCCAAAGTAGTGCTCTAACTTACTATTAACTAGTAAAAATTTCCACCAATACTGGTGTTTCCATTCTTCAGAGGTTTTTAATCTGAATGTAACCAAAAAATGTATTTATTGTATTCCACATGTAAAAGGAATGTGTTTGCCCTGTCTTGCTCTTTGGGACCTCTAGGTCATTTGATGAAGTTTTTCCTCTCAGTATATGACACAAAACTGAAAAGCATCTACAGTGATTAACAAGATCTTTCTACTTTGTCTTTACAAAATATAAGGTGTATCTAATGTCTATCTTTTTTTCCATTTCCCAAATTACATTATAGACTAAGGTAACCTGACTTCAAATGCAAAGTGAGATGACACCAATTCTATTTTTTTTACCATACACCTTATATTTTTATTAAAGACTTCACACAAAAAGCTCCTGGTTATACTAAAATGCAAGCTAATCTTGAACAGGAAATATCAAAATTAGATTCCTGCTTTTGGTGTGATTACATATTAAAGTATGGCAAAAGCAGTCTTAATACATTCAGAATATAGACAAAGGTTTTCCTATGCTATCTGCTACAAAAAACCAGAATCTGGTGAAACTTCATCAGTGTTAATAGTTACTCTGGCTTTGAAGGCATCTACATGAAATCTGAAGCAGTCCATTAAAATTGATGTGCTGATGCCAAGAAAGGCCTCTAGGAATGAAGGCACCCATTGCCTCTCTGAACTTTCAGCTATTGATTTAATCTCAGAAAATAGAGTTGGACATGTAAATCTTTGAGAAAGTCTGCAGAGTAATATTGCATGCTTAGTTTTCCTGCACCACAGTTTGATAGTTTGGAATCCTAGAACTTGAAGGCCTAGCAACTCTATAGAAAAGCTGTAAGACTAAAAAATGGAGTGGCACAATGTACATTACAACTTTCAGATTTTGTCCCTTCATAGGAATCCCATAAGCACATGTAACATTCAAGACAGAAAATGCTATTGTATTGAAAGAGATGTTTCAGAAAGTCACTTGTTTCATAATACTACTGTGCTGAGGGAAAAATGAGTATTAGGGCAAAGCTGCCACCCTCTTCCCAAGACCACCACCCCCACGGACAGTTCTGACTCCACAGACATTGCCACTTGCACTCAGAATGGCTACTCACCGGTTCACCTGGGATTGACAGCCCATTGGGGCCCTGTGGACCTGGGGGACCTTGAGGGCCAGGAGGACCTGTTTCGCCACGAGGACCAGGTGGCCCCTTAAAGTAGAAAATGAAAACAAGATTGTGAATGACAACTCCTTCTTAGATCTATAACTGCAAAATCCTTTGGGTTAGACACTTGAAGTCAGAAGTCTGGAGTTAAGATTTAATACTTCAGAGCAACTCTGGGAACATTCAAGTGGCATAGCCTTTCATAAGCTATTCTCTGATTCATGCTGGCAGTCTCAGGCCAATACGTGCCTTCTTGCAGTGTTCACTGGAAGTACAGCTGTCTCCTCCATATAGAAGAAAGGACAATAATGCTGCAGTGTATTAACAACCTGATGCGTGTATTCTAGTTTCCTGATGTGCAGTCAATGTCTTTGAGGCTACATATATATATAGGCTGTGTGTATATAGTCTCAAATAGGTAGGCTGCACATAAACAACATATAGGCATATTTCCAAGTAAATTTTTAATCTCCATTCTTAGCTCAGCATAGAACTAAGCATACAAATTTTCATACAGGTCAGCATGCAGCAACATTATAGATAAAATTCAGAAAGATACTTACAGATGATCCAGTCAAACCCCTTTCACCTCTGGGACCTTTAGCACCTGGGCCACCCTATATTGAGTATTTGGAGAGAAAATATACTTAATACAGGGAAAGCAAGGGTACATCATACTGGTGTGCGTTATGAATCCTCTTTATAAAACTCTTATTTGAAAGCCCAAATTTCTAAAGTGTACAGATCACACTGCTAAAAAGAGTACTAGAACAAAAGATGCATCAGAAGCTCAGGTAGACCACACCAACTTCATCTTTGCCAATTCAGGCCATGAAAAATTATTGTAATCTTTGTCTCTGCAGATACAAACTTCTTCAAATTATATTCATCACAATGTCTGGACATCTCTCTAGTAGACTGACAGATAACCTCACTGGGCTTCAGATTCCTTGTGCAGCATTTTTGGTAGTTTCAAAGTAGGACTACTAGGCTGAGTATAATTCCTTTATATTCAAAGCAATTAGTCGGAGCATATCCATTCCATAGATTATTATCTCTCCATTAAAAAAAAAATATTTTAGCTAATTTATTTCCCTGACAGAGTAAAGATTCTTTCCTTGGAGTGAAATCCTGATTCTGTATTTAGGAAAAATATTTGCACAGTCCATTAAAAATATTTTTTACATGAAGGGCAAGACAGCTGAGATTGGGCCAGATTCTTTCAACCTATGAAACAATGAGGAGCTATTCACAGTGACCACACTGGAAATATGGGAAAAGGATTATTATATAAACAAGTAGAGGTGGTAGAAGCTGCCCAACTGGGTTTTAAACTAAGATGAAAGGTGAACAGATTACCATGATGTTATGGATGTGTTGATAGAAACTATCTCTCTGACTGACCTTTGTTTCATAACACCACAGATCAACACAAAACTACTTACATAAATTTAAAAATCAGAAAATATTTCTATTGCAAATAGTTCCTTACAGCTGGTCCAGCGGGTCCTGGAGGTCCCACACTGTCTTGAGTACAGGTACAAGCATTTGGAAGAGCTGGACATTTTGCTTCATCTCTCTGAAAATTCAATTACAACTATTACTGTCCTTTTAAAGAAAAGTACTCGGTCGCAGCATAGTTTTCTAAAACAATAACAGCAAGATTCTCTATTATTCTGCTTTCATGTACAAGTAAAACTCATAGCTCAACAGTCATTTCCAAATGTTCCTACAGGACCTTTCATATTTTTAGCAAATTTTCACTCCAAGCTATACAAGATACTAACAACAGAGGCACAGGCAAAATCAAATTCACATGCAATTTCTGTTGTTCTAATATTTATACCCATTAGACAACCAGCTTGCACTGACAAAGAATAAACCAGCTACTTTTTGAATGCCAATCTAAGAACAGATTAAATAAAAAAATAGCACAGCTATTCCATTAATAATACCTAGGATTTTAAATACCACTGAAATAACTGACATTTTTTTCCCCACCATTCCTAAGGCACTCAATTCTAGCACGTGACAATCTTTCTCCCTCGGACACAAAATTTGAAATGCAGTGTTGTTTGCTCGCTGCTCTGACAACTCTGAGTTAGATGTGTTGTCAGTACAAGGTATAAGACCAGGCTAATATTGATATTCTTAAGTATGCTATTAATAATGACTTTCTGAATAGTTCTGGTTCATTTCTACTTACCATAGAAGGAAGATCACAGCATCTGTCTCTGCTAGTCCAAACTGGACTGCATACAATGTCAAAATTCTGGATTTCTAACTGTAAAAGAAAAGAGGACTCTTGAAAGATACTAGAGATGTTATTTATGAAATCTAGTGGCATTATAATTCAAAATAACTCCTCAAACAATTTATTTCTAATGTAGTTAAAATTCAGACTTTCACTTCTTTTTTTGACACTGACAGAAAAATTATTTGAAAATAACACAAAATTTAAAACCAAGCCTACATAAAGCTATAAAAACTTCAAGCACTGATGTTCTGGGCAAAAGGTAACTGAATGAAGTGACTCAAGAAATATTTTGCAATACTTAATAATACAGATGAACTTCTACATCGGCTGAGTGCCTGTGCACTTCAACATGAAATATGACTGAAAAACATTTGGACCAGCTCTAACTGCAATCCTTGGGTCATAAATTAATTCACATTCATGTAGGGTGCTTTCCACTGACATTAACAGAGAAAAGTTCTGCAGAAATGCTGAAGTACAGACTTTAGGTAGACTGTATGGTAAGCAGTTCCTTCTCCTTTTTTCATCTCAAGAGCTATGATACTGTAGTTCAATACATACACCCAAACATTTGATGGTGAGCATGAAGAATCTTCTTCAGGTGTTAGGATTTACACACATGGGTCAGATTGAAAGTTTAATTCTTCTAATATGAATCCCAGGTAATAACATTGATAACATATTAAGCATAGTCAATCCATCAAGATAACTCATGTGCCCTTTGTAGCAGGAGCCACTTATAAAGCCAGTGAGAATTACTCTAATCACCCAGTACAAAACAGACCATAGGACTTGTCAGAATTAAAAAAAACCAAACAAACAAACAAGAAAAAACCAAACACATTTCTGCTCTTCTTTGAATTTACGTTGTTTGAATATCAGCTATTAGATTTTTGTTCTTGCAATTCTGCTAGAATGAAAAGCTATCAAGACTAAACTTCTCAGTTAAGTATACTGGGCCTTGCAGTACAGACACTCAAAAGCTTTGGGTGCAATACTGGTTTTTTAGCAATCCTTAATCTCTAATCTCTTTCCTCAGAAAATTTCAAGGGTTTACACTAATGAATGGATTAACGTTTATTGCTTACTGTTGCTGATCTCCGGTCACCTTTCAGAAGTTTCCCAAGTATTTCATAGCCATCAGTTGTGATGTTCCCAGCCTCCTTAATTGGTTTTTCCAGTATTTCACTGCAGTCAATGTAAACCTTAACATTTGATGAAGTTACAACAATATGGACCTGAAAAAAAGTTTAATGTAATATTTAGAAAAGGCACATAGGTATATTTACTTTAATACTTCAACAGTATTTCACTGTTCAGGTAATACTGCTTTAAATTTTCTTCCTAGTAATCCTGCTTTACTTTCAATTAGTGAAAAGATTCAAAGTCAAGGAAAGTCTATGACATTAGTATCCTCTTTAAAATGTGTTGAAGGTCAGTAGGAAAAATATAAAAGCACAGCTAAAAAGTACTAAAATATCTGTTTTTAGAAGTTTGCCTGAAAATTGCTTTAAGATGTCATAAATGTAAAAAATAAAAATAATTTTTGAGAGGAAGTGAATATAAGCTCTTCTTGTCCTCTTCTGATGTCTGGGACCACACAAGACATTTATGAGTCTCTGACTGCCTACTGGCTAATAGAGTTCTGTAGTTCAGAGAGCAGATTGTTTCACATCCAAAGATTCAGGGTTCAGTTTCCACAGATGACTCAACCAGAGGCATTACTTGCATCAAGATACAGGAAGGGAGCAGAGAAGACTGCCCAGAAAAAGACAAAATAATGGAAGATGCAAAAGAGAAATTTCCATGAGAGAAATCTGGCTACAAAACATATGCCAAAATAAGGGGAAACAGGGAAGAAAAGGAAGACATTAATTTTTGGAAATAGAGGAAACATGAGAGAGAAAAGAATGACTGTAACAAAGGGAGAGTATGTTTACCAGGAGAAAAAAATGAAGTGTTTAGGGGAAACACAGTAAACCTTAAACAGAAGAAGAAATGAAACTGAAACAAAGGTTACCATTCCAAAAATTTATAGTACATATGGTGAATGTTATGCAGGAGAGTTTCTACATTTCTATGAAAACAGAAGACATTCAAGAGTCTCCAAGAAAGAAACAAGGGTTTGACATTTTAGTAAATCTAATATGCAGTTGATGGAAGAACATCTTAAGTCACAGAAATGTTTGAGTCTATTTATATACCTTACATACTGCATGTATTTTATATATCATATTATAATATATATAATTGTTAAAATATCAACACAGTAAGATCAGAAGTAAAGAATCCTTGAAGTATGTAATTATGTTTTGAAGCTTCTATTACCAGAGTACATGAGCCATCAGAAACATATTGCTGTTTAATGACTGTTTAGAAAAATTGGCATAAAGTTGAAATAGATCTTTCCTTAAATGTCCTGAGTCAACAAGCGCCTGAATAACCCCCTGAGTATTTGGTCTTTTTTTCCATATTAAATATTTTCCCATGTGGAGTTGTCACCAGGGCATCAGAACAGCTTATCTAGAAGTCTTTAAACATTATATGCTTATGCTTTATATAATTGGAATTAAGACTTTTGAAACTGCCCTCATTTTTTTGTCATCTGAAATTCAGTTGATATCACAGCTTAATTCTCAGTGCTGCGTACAGAAATGGTTTTTTAATTAACATACCCAGCATTGTTCAGTGCCCAAATAAAAAAAATATGACAAGATAACTCAGTGTGTCCAAAGTATAATTTAGCATTACATATCAAACTGTCCACAAAATAAAATAAGCACCATGTCAAAACTTTAAGTTCATTATTATTTATATATCATATACTCAGTCATTTGATTATATGCCTAAATTTTAGAGGTTAACTAATGCATCAAACAGTTTAAACGCATCACAGATGCAATTACTAATTCTGAAAGATACTTAACACACAAGTCCTTCTATTGGAATGTTAAGTATTTGTCACAATTTAAATAAAGTAAATGGCATCTGCATAGCAAACATATATTACTGAATTTTCATTTGCACACAAAATTTAGGAGAGATGAATCTACATCAAAACTCTGCATGAGACAACAAATTTGAAAATACTCAAACAGCAATGATTGCTGAGCATTGGCCCATCCATCCAAAGACGTGATCCCAGCAATTAAAAATAATTAGAGCTTCCCCAAGTCATTGATTCAGCTAACAGATGATTTAACACCACCTCTGAATTCCAGCCTGAATCTCATGGCCCAGGCATAAATCTAATAGAAGTAGGCATCTAGCATCTACAGTAATTAAAACAGCTCTGTATTCTATCCTGCTACATTTTGTTTTCCACAAAATTGTAACAGAAACTTTCTCCAACTTCTAACACACCAACATAAAGCATCAATTCTGACCGTTTCCAGTGCCAGAAAGCACTGAGGTTTTAAGAAAACACATTAATCTCTCTCTCCGGACCCCTTCAAAGATAAAGTTTGATGGTGTTCTGATCTACTGCTAAATGAACCACATCAATAAGCTAAGCAAACTATTATCCCGTATGTACATTAGCAGAAAGACATACACTCATTATCAAATTTCCTGGGGCTAAGTACTGCAAAACTGCAATCTGAAAGGAAGTCTAGCGTGGTAAGAATAAGAAAGAAGAAGTCGTCTGTCTCTCCAAAACATTTAGTTATAAATTTAATGACTGTCTCAGGCAGTCAGGATTTTTCCTATGGGACTTGCCAGATTCAACAGTTTTCACCATCGCTATGCTACGCAGAGTTCAAGTACGCCAAAGTAAATTTCCCTGCGCAGTTAGGTGTAGTTAAGCATGCTTCACTGAATGAGCCAGTAAGTCATCGAATGAAAACCACAAAAATGTTTGCTATTTTGGAAAACATCTTCTTGCATTCTAAAGATTTGTCATTTCTTTGAAACTGGGTGGTAGGAGGAATTGCAAAAGTACCTCTTGAAACGTGTTAATCTTACTTGCCTTGTTTCATCCAGCTGAAACTACTGCTATGCTTTATTAGGAGCTAATCAACCTGGCTGATACATAAGGCTCTCCCAGCACATGAGCTGAGGAATCCCACAATGCTATCGTTACCAACCTGACTCCTACAGCAACATCAGTAACCATCCTGGAGAATCAAGAGGAGTCAGCCCAGTTACATGGTGAAAAATCCCCAATAAAGCTCTTTAAATCAAGTCTACTCCAGTTACCTCAGCTCTATCAAAATCTGAACTTTTGATTCTCTTCTGGGAAAAAAAGAAGAGGAATGACACACTAAATAACTGATACATTTTTTTCTGAAGAAATTGTTTCATTAGCAAGAATTCATAGTTCCAGAGCTTTAAGATAATTTGCAAATGGCTGTTACTCCTGTACATCGTTTGGTCTCTTAGAATGCTTTCTGTCCCCACATATGAGTGTATTCAACTATGAAAAGAATACAAAATTCAGGATTTTTATTTACCCCAGCAGGTGTAATAAACAGTTATACATAACTGCTAGTATTGCTGGGGTTGCAGGTTGTTTCCCATTTGCTCTGATAAATAAGCAGAGCTTCACTGCTCAGTGCTCAGATAATTCTGCTCAGCTCTATCACATTTAGAGAAACTACAAGGAAAAATATGACTCTGAACATCAATGAAATTAGCAGTGGACACTTAAAACAGACTGCTGGAAGTCCAGCATGTAGAGAGCTTCACACCTCTGACCTGAAGAAGGGAAGTCTCAACTCTCTCACACTGATATGTAAAATGAGGGTTGCTACATGCTGTTCTGTGTCTTAATAGCACTTCTTGGTGATGACTCAACTTTTACACCAAAACAATATCTACCCGAGCCGTTGCTGATAGTTTTTTCTCATTCTAGTACAATAATATATTTCCTTAAAATTCAATTGGCCTACTAAGCTATCAAGAAATAAAAGAAAGACAAAAAGTCAAATGCCAAGGAAGCTGAAAAAAAAAAAAAGCCAAGAGCCAAATGTCAATACAGGCTGCCTAATGCGGGTGTGATCCAAGAATACTCCTAAGTATCAGTTACAAAATCAATGACATAAACATTTCTGTAAAAATACTTAAATAAATTATAACCAAAGAATAATTGGATATAACATAGAAGCAGTTTGGGAAATTATCTTCTGCAAATTCTGAGGAATCCGATAGCTTTTATAGTACTGTGTAATTTTCATAGTCATCCATGTTTTAAACAGATCAAGTCACAAAACATTATGGCACCAGCTGTCTTTCCCTGCTTGCAGCCTAGCAGAGCTAGGCTGACAATGTGGCCACCACTATCAGCAAGTTGACAGAGGCAACCTCTTATCAGTATCCTCAAAGGAATGCTGGTAGCAACTAATCATGGAGAGGGTATCATAAATAAAACAAATGTTATATTTCATCCATATTTAGTCATCAGAAGAAAACTAAGCCAAACAGAAGGGAGATAAATGAAAACACGAGAATGTGTACTTCAAGTGATTAAAAATGTTGCAATTGCAACTCACATTCTTGCCTAAATATATATACTTAACACAGCAAGAAAGTTGGGGGGTTTTTATTGCGTTTTAGAGATATATGTAGCCTGAGTGAAGCTCTTCCTGAGACGAAGTAAGGAAGCCTGGCAGGATCAAGTTTTCATAATTTGGTTCACAAAATTATAACAGCAAGCACAAAACTATCACAATTGAAGGCAGATGCAGTAACATTTAAGTATTTCATGAGATATTTTGACAACTCAAAAAAAGTGAGCTTCATTCTAAATCATAAATATATGATCTCATTGTTGCTTCCTCAGTTAATGCTAGTTTGAAATATTTTAGGCTCAGTAAATTTAAGCCAAAAATATACCAATACACATTCATATATACAAAATATATATATACACACATGTTATTACATTTGTTAAACATATGAATCTTATTCAATATGCTATTCACCTCCCAAAACTGGTTTCCTACCTTTTTCTATAAGTAAATAGATACTAACTTTCTGTGTCTGTATCTTCTCTGAATGATTTCAAATCACTACATTCCTCCCCCAATCTCACCACAACTTCCTTTGTTGTTTTGGGGTTTTTTTTCAGTGTATCTTTTATTTTCCTCTCTCATTTGCAGGAATCAAGGTATGATGTCTTGTTCAGATATGTCCCTCCACTTACACATCTTGACAAATACTTGATACAACTCACACTGGTTCAAAGAAGAGCTATAACTTCAGAGATCTTGTTTTACATGCTCTGTAAGTCCCTATGTCAACTTATTATGCAAAGACCGGATATAACTGACAGTGACTTCTGCTTGCTTGTCTTTTGTTTCAAATAACAGCACTTCAGAAAGCAACATTCATAATTTCAATCCTTTACCTTATGGAAGCTTCCATAAAATATTTTCTTTACTTCATCATTATCGAAGGTTACAGTTTGAACCTCTCCTCTTGTATCCTTGTTAAAGAATGACAGCACTTTGTTGGAAGCTGCAATAATTGAAAATAATACATTTCATTTCATATGTACTATTGAAACTACTATCCTAAGATACAATTATAGATAGAATGTAACATAGCACTCAGTTGGGTAAACACAGGTTATAAACGGTCTTACTGACCCATAAGTACATAGATGTATTTTCCATTGGTTTTAGAGGGAATACCAAAGTTGAAATGTAGCTTAGATTAATTATTCTCAGTTGAAAAAAATAATTTATGTACAAAGTAAAAAAATAAATGATAATCTTAAAACTAAACATATATAATCCTTTTACCATGGAGGAATGTTTTGAGTTTAGAAATATTTGGGAAGAATGCATGCACAGTACTGTAACATATACATTCTCTATGCAATAAGCATAATCATCCTTACGGTCAAGAACTACTCCAACTTGTGGTTTGTAATCTCTGTCTGTAATCTGCCAGATTGCAAAAGGCTCGCTGGGGGACTCCGGCAGAAGACGGAATAACAGAATGATAGTGTACGCCTGTGGCAATCCCTCTGGGTGGATCTCCCTGTTAAAACAATATGAAGACATTTGTTCACAAGGAAACACATGAGGGAAATAAGATCTTCATTATTTACCCTTTTTCAAAGAAAAGACATGGGAGTAACAGGAAAACCACAGTTTTTTATGGAGCTGAGCATCAAGTAGAAAATAACTTTGTAATAAAAAACACTATGTGATTTGTTAAGATGAACTCACAGCCTTTCTTCAGTTGGTCCAGGCACCATGGTTATGGAGGAAGCCAGAATACAACCAAGAACTCTTGGATGTGTATTCTTGTGGTAAGATTCTGTATAAAGTACACATATTTTAAAATTCCTTGATGATAAGTACAGAAAAAATGACCACAGCTTTATTGTTTTTTCATATGGCCTGTTTTAAACTGCACTTAACTATTGCTGCTCTTCAGGCACAGACACAGTGAAGGAGATATTTAATGTATTCTCTGTAACCAGTAATGTATTTGGGCTGAGGTTTAGATTTGTGATGTTCAGACTGCTAGACATTAAAAAAGAAGAAAGCCAAAAGTAAATAAAAGCATGCCTTAAATGGACTCCAGTATTTTCTGAAGGGGAAGGGAGGGAATGCAGGAAGGGAACTATAAGAAAGGAGGCAACTTCTGCTTCTCCTTAAACAATATAATGGAACTGAGAAGGGATTCGACCTCATGAACATAAACATCAAAACCTTAAAATGAAGAGAGGAGCTGCTCTGTATTTTAGGAAAAGCTTATGTACCCATACAATTATGGACCCTGCAATAACAGCCATATCCTTAAGTGAACACCACTACACAGCACAGTGCAAGAATGAAAATATTAAAGTAGATACAGCAACACTATTTATAACTCAGATATCAAGTTATTGCAGATATTGAAACAACTACCCCACCAGGATCAGGATACTTTTACTGCTTTGCTGACTCAGTCTAAAGTGAGTTTTATTTTCTGGCTTCTCATGAAAAATAAGTGCCCAGAATAGTCTGGCAAGTTATTCTACCTCTTACAGCAGACAACAGACTATGTATCACAACATTCTTTAAAAAATGAAATAAATAAGGTCTGTCTTTTTATTGTCGTTTTAGCATCTTATCCTGCTAAATAGAAGGTTTATCATCATGAAATAGGATTGCAAAACTGGGATTATCTCTACCTCCCTAGACCATAAAAATCCAGGCTGTCAGAAAAGTATCCTCCCCATAGCAATAATGTCATATCAGTGAACTCAAAAAGTTCTCAAGTCCTCCACTTTTCAAGTTCTGAGCTGAGAAGACTGGCAAAAAGAAATTATTTCATCACACACCTCACCTTCTATACCTCTGATCTGATCTTTACCCCATCTGGCAGGACTGCAGAAAATTTCAAAGACTTATGAAAAGATTAAATTTCTTCAAATTTAGTAGGAATAATGGGCTATCTTTATGCCTCTCCTCTGACTCAGAATGACCTTTTCTCCAAACTTATGCAAATAGATGAGAAAGGAACACATATAAAAAGAGGTACTGTTCCCCTCTTAGTAACTGCTAACTAGGTATTTTGGGGTTTTGTGAAAAAAAATGTTGGCAAGAATGACCATATATTACCCCTCCATAACCACAGGCCCTTAAAAACTCCACTCCGTTTGCCAAATATGGCAACTCAAGTAGAGGAGAAACTACCCCAAGTCAATGGCGTCAATGTGTTGCCTACTGCGGTATGCATGATGCCTCTGCAAGAAGTGGTGTTTATCCCTTCATATTGAAACCATCTGTCTCTGGCAAGGTGGAGCTCATTGTACTGAGAAGGCCTCAGGACAAACTGTGGATTACACGCAGTTCAAATGGTTAAGAAGCATAATCTCAAAAAAGAACAGTATGCAAATGGATTAATAGTTAGCAGAACACAACAGAAGAAATAAATTAGCATTTAATGAGAAAAATTATAGATGTTCTTTCAAGTGTATTTCCTAGAGTTCAGTAAAAAAACATCAAATAAACGCGTCTTCCATAAGATACTAATGCTATAATTTATAAACTCTATTAATCCTTCCTCACCTGCTTGCCCTAAATACGAGTCTTTCAGGTTTACTTACCGTATTGGCTGGCTTACAAAGGCATTTTTGTGGAGTTTATATGCTACATAGCTTGGGAAAGAGCCTGATTCCAGTGATACGCCTTGTACAGAAGCAAAATGCTTCTCTGTTAGATTATACGATTCCAGCATCTTGAAACCTTTAAATCCACAGAGAAAATAAAAATTAAAACCAGTGTAGAGCTGTAAAGGGCACAAATTAACCTATGCCAAAATAGTAGACGTTTACATACCAGGTGAAGTGTATCCCTCCAAGTAAATAAGAGGACAAGCTAAAAGACAGGAAACAACATATAATTCAAAACTCAAAAACGTAATAGGATATGAACATATGTACAATTCATGAAGTTTTATTACCAAAAAGTCTGTGCTATTATTAATTATCAGCCAACTTTTGTTACATTTGTCATACTGTGTTCTGCTCTGTGGTAGATGTATTATTAAAATCTTTACTCATTACTTTTGCAGGATATTTCTACTGCGACAAATTGTATGAAACAACAAATGAAGCCCCCAAATATTTTAAGAGACTAATTCATAAGAAGAAAGGAGCACAATGACACAGTCTTTCCATGAATAGTTAAGGCATGAGTCAGGCTGCATAATAGCTGTCAGATTCACAAAGAAAAACTGCAGATTTATATGGCTCCTCAAGAGCCAGCAGATGATGCGGTTCGGGAGCACACAGTTGCACATGACAGGCCTGAGAATTCCTCCTTTTTGCCATAGAAGGATTTCACTTGAGTAAACAACTGAAATTTATTTTGAGAATTTTAAAACAGCATCACACATTACAGCTGCACCTCTTCAGCATCCTTAGACCAGCAGTAAATAAGAGACCTGTTGTGCCTCCCAGTTCATATTAGGCATCATTCTAATTCTTAAAGAGTAGTGTTTCTCACTCACAGTTACTCCCTTTTTGTTATACCTGTCCTTTTGAAATGTGAGACAAGACTACATAAAATACAATACCTACTTCATCTTTTTTTAAAAAGTAACTTGTTCCCTTAAATTATCTCCAGTTATTATGAAACCTAACTTTTATATATGAACATTTCTTTTGATGTACCTTAAATGGGATGGCAAAGTTATTGGGTTTTCAAGGGATGGCAAGGTTAGTGGGTTGGCTACAGGGGTGGCTTTTGTGAGAAAATGACAGAAGCCTTCCCCATGTCCGATAGAGCCAATGCCAACCAGCTCCAGTTCAGACACACCACTGGTCAAGGCTGAGCCAATTAGCAATGGTGGTAGAGACTTTGGGATAATGTATTTAAGAAAAGGAGGGGGGAACTTGCATAACAGAAATTACAGCCAGAAAGAGGAGTGAGAATATGTGAGAGAAACAGCTCTGCAGACCAAGGTTGGAAGGAGGAGGTGGGGGGGAGGTGCTCCGGGTGCCAGAGCAGGTATTCCCCTGCAGCCCATGGTGAAGACCACAGTGAACCTCTGCAGCCCATGGAGGTTAACAGTGGAGCAGATATCCAACTGCAGCCCATGGAGAACACCATGTTGGAGCAGGTGGATGTGCCTGAAGGAGGCTGTGACCTTGTGGGAAGTCCACGCTGGAGCAGGCTCCTGGCAGAACCTGTGGACTCATGAAGAGAGGGGAGCCCTTGTTGGAGCAGTTTTGCTGGCAGGACTTGTGACCCCGTGAGAGACCCATGTTGCAGCAGTCTATTCCTGAAGGACTGCAGATAGTGGAAAGGACCCATGCTGAAGCAGTTCATGAAGAACTGTAGCATGTGGAAAGGACTCACATTGGAGAAGTTCATGGAGAACTGTCTCCTGTGGGAGGGAGCCTACACTGTAGCAGGGGAAGACTGTGAGGAGTCCTCCCCCTGAGGAGGAAGGAGTGGCAGAGACAGCATGTGATGAACTGACCATAACACCCATTCCCCATCCTCCTATACTTCTGGAGAGGAGAAGATAGAGAAAATAAGATGTAAAATTAAGCCCAGGAAGAAGGGAGCGGTGGGGAGAAGCTGCTTTTAAGATTTGTTTTTATTTATCATTAACCTACTCTGATTCAATTGGTAATAAGGTAAATTCCGCCCCCCAACCCCCCATGTTGAGTCTGTTTTGCTTGTAACAGTAATTGGTGAACAATCTCTTCCTGTGCTTGTCTCAGCCCACAAGCTTTATCATTTTCTAGTCCCTGTCCAACTGAGGAGGGGAGTGATAAAGCAGCTTTGCTGGTCACCTGGCATCCAGCAGGGTCAACCACCACACAGCAGTAGCAGTATATAAGCAAATATATTAATTTGGGAAAAAGGAAAATGATGTCTTCTACTCACTTGAGGTAGCTGTCTCACACACAAAGGTGACGAGGTTATCTTGAATCTTTTCAAAGGCATCAAAGTCATCAACAATAAATACATGACGCTCACTGGGCTTGCTGGCAATCTTGGCCAGCTCATTGTAATCTACATCAGCCACACCAACCACAAAGACACTGAAGCCTGTAAAAATAACACTTGTTACTTGAAAAGTAGTAAACATACACTACCATTTTTGAGGTCATTATTTCACAAACCAAACGATGGCTACCACTGATTTCTCAGGCTCTACCTAGACTTTTATCTAGCCTTCATTATGAGCATATATTCTGGATATCCTTTCACCCTACCAAAGCCCAAGAGAGATTAAACTGATTTTTGCATCTTTCTTTCAAAACTTTCTCGTCCTTCCTTCACTGATTTTTGTTGGACGACATGCAATTCCATACAGCCTAGGCTACTTAGTCCCCTCACTCTTTCATATAAAACATACAATCCTCTCAAGTCTAGAGTATCTTAAGTCTGTTCTGTGTCCAAAATCTCTGTACAGACTATTAGTTATCCAGTTCTCCATCTGTTGCCATATCCTGCATTTCATGTTTCTCAGTTTCTTTGTCACTTTAAGGTAGTATTCATCTCACCAACTTTTACTTTCCAAGTTAGCAAGGAGTCTAAGCTAGTTGTCTAGTCTTCCTCTATAATCAATAGACAGACATGGGCAGATTCAGAATGCAATTCATCTCACCTTCCTAAGATGCTAACTGCAAGATAGAAGAAGCCATGGTCTGTAGATGCATATCTATTGCTCTCTTCACTAGCCATAAAAAACCCTACACACTGACCTTAGACTAGACATTTAGTTGTTAGATGGCTTAAGTCAAATGAGAATAACCCAGAGCCTAGAATTTAATCATATCACTAGGTGTAATGGCATGATCTCTTTCTTTGTCAGAGTGATTTTCCTCTTCATATCCTCAAATTAGTGTCTCCTTGCCTTCTGTATCGAGCTTTTGCTTCCTGCTGTCTTCTAGCCTTTACAGAATTCTGTCTGACTCATAACAGTGGAATAGGCTACCCCGGGGAGGCGGTTGAGGCCGCATTCCTGGAGATATTCAAGGTGGGGTTGGACAAGGCTCTGAGCAGCCTGGTCTAGTTGAGGGTATCCCTGCTCACTGCAGGAGGGCTGGGCTACATGACCTTTAGAGGTCCCTTCCAGCCCTAGCTATCCTATGATTCTATGATTTCCTCCTTTCCCCTCCTTTCCTCCTTTCCCTTCTCCCACCTAAGCCTCCATGTGAAAATTTGCCATACCAGAAAAGAAGGAAGAAAAAAAAGTCACTGCACAATTCAGCACTATATAGAAAAAAATCTCCCACAAACTTCCACTGACAAGAAACTGCACAGACATTCAAAAAGCTATTAGAGGCTGAAAACAGAATTCACCTTTGTTGCAAATGATAAAGTATCTATATTTATATTTTTATTTTTCAAAAAGAAGATAATTATTTCTCTGCAGCAAATTCTGGTGAAGCTTTGGCTGAAATACCTTGTCCAGCTTTGAGTATGACATTTAAAATGCAAAGAAACTAAAGCAAGATGAGAGGAGAGCAAAAATGATAAGAGATCTGGAAAACACGACCAAGAGGAGGTTGAAGGAAATGGGTTTGTTCAGTCTAGAAAAGAGAAGGCAGAAAGAGGAAATGATAACAAGTTTCAAATATGAAGACCTATCACAGTGGACAGTGATCAACTGCTTTCCTAGTTAACTAGGTAAATAAAGACAATAGTTTAATTAGCCTGAAGATACACTTAGGTGACATATGAGAAACATCTTTCCAACTACTAGGGTAGTTAAGCACTGAAACAGATTATCTAGGGAGACTGTAGAGATTTTTATTAATAGGGTAGAGAAACTTCTTTAGAAACCATCTAGACAGAGCTGATTCCTTCAGATCATAGAGGCCTTCAGAACATAGATGACCACTTGTGGTTTACATGCCAGTGATTTCCATACGTACAACATCGCTGTACTCAGGGAAGAGGACTCCAGGTGGTTCATGCACTGAATTGCAAAACTGCTGGTTGCAGGGAGAGGAATAGCTTATTAGGCTCATATAAGCCACATTCAGCAAATCTGAAGAGGAAGAGCAATGCTTCACAGCTCAAAAGGCAATGAAGGAGTCAGTTCAGATCCAGCTTCACCAAAAGCAGTTACTTTAACTAGAGATACAGTGGTTTATACCAGGTAAAACATAAAGCTCAAAAAGCCAGGCCATTACATCAAAGACACTAGAATGGAGTACACTTCACAGCAATCACTGAGGTTCACACAGCAAGGAGAAAAAGGCACAACCAAAAGGCTTGTCTATGAAATGATATGAATGAGGAATTACTTGAAAGCTTTGGGAAGCCACATCCTTTCCCAGAGAGAAGGCCAGAGAAAGAAAAAGAAAGTCTGGGCCAGAGAGTCTAAATTCTTTAAATAGATTTGAGTTTTTCCCAAATACTTAGAATACATTTCTGAGTCCATAAATGATGAAAGGATTCCCAGATAATTGAAGCACCATTTATAATTGCATTGCTTAACACATAAGGAATGAAAGAGCCAGGTATTGTAAGTTGCTTACCGGAGTGCTGTATGACCGTGGCTGCTTTCCTCACCTCATCCTGAGACCGACCATCTGTGACAACAACAAGTACCTTGGGAACACCTCGCCTCATGCCACTCTCCCAAGTCAAAACCTTTTCTTTAATAAATGTTAGGGCTTTGCCTGCAAAGTGCATGATGAACAAGGAGTCAGTCACATTATCCACAATATTTTCTCTTAAATATTTAATCACTGCTCAGAATTACCTGTCCTTGTGTTTCCTCCTCTGTACTGAATATTTTGCAGAGCTCCCAGCGCCTGGGCCTTGTCATCAAATGTATTCAGTTTAAATTCAGATTTTGCCTCATCACTGTACTGCACAAATGAAACCTGAAATGGAATATATCACAGTGTTCAGTCTCATGTCTCCACATTCAGACCAGCTCTCTCTATTGATATATATACTGTGGTATATTAGTAATTGAAAAATGTTTTTACATATGTATGATTATGCACACACATACATATTAAAATACACAGTATCATCACAGCAATGTGCACACAATACTTTTACCTTTCTTTCTCTTTCATGTATGAAATGTGATGTGACCTTAAATATGTATGATTAAATTACTGCTATTACTTTGATGCAGTATATATAGTGTCTATTCTTTGCTTCTGAGCAGATGTACGCTATCTACAAAACCGCTTCCAGATTTTTTCAGGAATTACAAAAATAATTCAGCAATAGAATGTCAATAAAGTTCCATGTATACAAAACTGTATACTTTCTTGACTTATATACTGGAATAGAATCACTGAAAATTTATTCTGTAATCATCTCTAAATAGATATATTTCATTTTGCTCCTTTTAGTATTCTGTAAAAAAAATGTTATATTTTACAGTATTCTGATTTGATGCTGAATAGATATCTCTCTGTATGTATATATTCACAATTATTGTAGTAAATTCCCATTTTTAAACTATTAATATCCAATTCAAAGCCTGAGATTGTTGCAAATATCTCAGGAGATATGTGACTTAAATATTCTACTAAACATTAGCATTTACATGTTTCTGTCATCTATATTAGGCCTCCTCTCTCTCTAGGCCAGGGACCTATATATATATATATCTGCAAGAAAAAAATATTATAAAGCAAATAAACAAATGGAAAGGAAAACTACCCGGTATGGATTAGAGCTAAGAAGGATAAGAATGTCCAAGACAAAGACAAGTATGAGGAGCAACTTTTCATTAAAATATCCGCAGAGTTACAGAGAGGGAATCAAAGACCTAAAAATTCACCTAGAAGATGAAAGGTAGCTCATGAGCAATGTAAATAGTTTTTACAGTTACTGGGGAAAATCACTCCCACAAAGAAACACCACCTTCAGCTTGCAAACCAAGGAAAATGCATTACACCTGCAGGTCATTGCAATGCTACAGAAATACCTTATAAGAAACTCTCTCACATCTCATGTCATTCACTTCATCTAGTGAAAAAGAAATGGTTATGGGAACCTAGATGGTGATCTCATCCAGCTTCCCACAATCAGAAGAAAACCAGTAATAGTGCAAGGCTTACAGTAAAAACCCTGAAAGTATATGTCTTTGACTTAACTATGATCAGCCTAGAATTCCTGAAAGTCTATTCCTCATTAGCCATTACTGTTTACTCTTTGAAGATTCATTAAGAGGACTAACATTTCACATTTTGAGCCTTCTACTATGCCCACTGTGGAGTGGACCCATGCTATCTATCTTTAGGATGGGATGAAGAAACTTCTGCAAGTGCCTCTCTCTAAGGGATTCTGCGCACATACTGCAGTGGAATTCTGGGCAGCTCTAGACAAGGCTCATGGCAAGCCCCCTAGACTCTACATGCACAAGAATCCTTTCCTGCATTGAGAAATTAAAAGATAAACCTCACTCAGACTGTCCCCAGAACAGATTTCCGATATGACATAGACAAAATCTGGCATATAACAACTAGGCAGTGTGCCAGTTGTTGACGCTATATACAAAGAAACAAAAATATAAAATTAAACATATATTGACCATAGATCACCCCAGCTTCTCTTCCTGGAGGATTCCCACACATTACAACTTTTGTCTTTCAGAATAGCAACCTCTCAGGATAGACTAGATTCCCTTTGTATTTATAAAGTGACCAATATACTTAATAATTATACATGCACACATGTACACATATGTTGAACAACAATCTAAAAAAAAAAATAAAATAGCATTCCTAAAGAAAGGAAAACTCAGATGTAACTTCAGTAATTCAGCTTCATCCTCCATTTCCCTCCAAAATGTACCCAATGGAAATAACAAACCTACCTGGATTCCAGCAGGGTTAATCAAGTCAAAGGCTCCTACTGTGTTGAAAACAAATTTCACCACTTTGTTGAAGTTATCATCACCAATACTCCAGGAAGCATCAGTCAAGAATACTATGTCTGCTTTGGCACCTCTGCATACTGGAAGACCAGGAAAAGAAACACTTGAAACACATCAATCCTATGACCGTGAAATAAAGAGCATTGCTTCAAAATTTGAAAATTAAAGAATGACAAATATTCAGCAAACTTCTATTACCACACAGGCAGCTGGTTAATGCTCAACACAAAAATATTGATTAAAAATTTTCAAATAAATTTTCAAGAAAAGAGGAAAAGCTCAAGAATCAAATGTTTGGGGACTTTTTCTGTGGTTTTTTGGTGGGGTTTTTTTGTGCAGATACCATAAAACATAAATTGTCTGCTGAGGACAGCCAGACAGACTCACAAACTTGCTGCAGAGCTACAGAATATCTTTACTTTTTCCCCCAGACGTATGCATCTTGCTGTTCTACATCAAGAAATGCTGAAGTCTAGTAAAGCTCGAGAGCAAATAGATAGCATTAGGAAATTGTTCTCAAACTTCATTTCCCTAAAATGCTGTGATAGCTTAAAATCTATTTCAATTTATGAAAAGTAGAATTAAACTCTGAAGCAGTGCAGTAACTAAATAAAATACTGCATAATTCTACAGATAAACTTACCATCCCGAGCTGGAGGGATCGTGGGAGGTGGAGGAGGTGTAGGTGGTGGAGTTGGTGCCTCTGTAGGTTTGAGGACTGAAATGAAATAATTAATTTTTTACTCCATATAAATTATCTTATTCAAAGAAAAACTCTAAATTATGTATTATATTACCACACAGAAAAATTCTAATCTTTTCTTACTAACCTAAATAATGTATAATTGGCAAGGAAAAATTTCTTCTGTTACAAGAGTAATGGGATTAAAGCTATCGTTGAAGGTACATGATTTCATTATAACAGGAACACTTACATGAGCTGAGTAACACTGCACTCTGATAATGCATCCCATTTTCATCTAAGGGCTAAGAAATACTTAGTTTGAAGAAAAGCATAAGATTTTTTTCTTTCCCTCATAAAATCCAGTTGACATTACAACAAGAGGAAGAGGAAAGATCACTTAAAAGAAGCACTGACAGCCACTTAGGATCAAGACAAGTTCCACAGCTGAAACAAGACAAGTTCTGTAGCCAAAACTTAGGGTTCACAGTATCTATGTCCTACCTGTATGCTCCCTCATAGAGACTGGAGGTCCCTCAAGGTTAGGTGTCTGAACAAAGACGGTAGCATTGTATTCTGTGTCTGGCGAGAGGCCAGTAAAACAATGACTTGTTTCTGATCCACGTACTGTGATTTCCTGCCCTCTAGAACCTGTCAAAAAAAGCCCAGTGGAGAGTTAGAACCCACTATTTCTCTTTAATATGTGTACAAATAAATTAATTAAGAGGAGGTTGGAGCAAATGGGACAGCAGTCTTATTCATGTCCCATGAAAGCCTTTCTAGACCAAGGTTATGTGATGATTATGCACCCTAGAGCATACTGGTGAGTAACATTGCAGGGTATATGTGAAACCCAGGTAACTAATAGATTCCCATTAATGAAAGTTAACTTGACAATAAGCAGCACTCCCTCTTCGCAGCTTTTTCAACACACTACGAAAACAGGTTATGTTCAGGTGAGATCAACCAGATGTATCGTAGCTTCTACTGGGAGCTTGCCACCATCCCACATGAGTAGTGCTGTCACTGAAATAAGGCAATTATGTTTCCAGAAAATGCAAAAAATAAAACATTCTTACCATCAGCTGGGTTTAGCTTCAGCCTGTAGGAAGTTGCTGACCGATGAGGTGACCATCGGATACAGAAAGTATCCCAACCTACTTTGTAACTTGTCAGGTCAGTGACATTCAAATATACTGTGAACAGAGAAAGAGATAGATTGTACTCTGGAAAATAGTATGTAATGGATGAAGCACATCAAAATGAAAACTATTAGCCATGCTGGTCCAGAACTTATTTTTTTTAAATACAAAAGAAAAAAGCAGTTCTAGTCAAATCTCTTCACTTTCTTTTACATGGTAGAGATCCTAGCCTAGCTATTTACAAAGGCCCGAAGTCTGATACCCTTCCTGTATTGGGTAATGGCCCATTTTATGAGATTTCACATAAAATAAGTTGAGTTCTTTACCAAATAAGAAACTTCCCAAAACCACAATCTGACTCATATATATGGCAGTATGAATAGAAGGTATTGGGTCAACAAAACTCAGGATATGCTTGATTCAAAATCTTCTTCTTAATTGAAGAAATTTTTACACATTTCTTAGCTAAGGCCATCAACAAAATCATCTCCTTCCAAAAAGCTAAAGTTTCAATCACTAGACATCCCTATGGGATAAAAACAGAGTAGCAAAACACCTAGGCCTCCTTAGCATGGTTTGATTCTACAGTACCCTGGAGACAGTTAAAGATAGACTCCAAATAAAATTTCAGGAAATAGACTAGAAAATTTTATACCATCGAATCATTACTTAAAACTAGATTTCCATTACTGTTCCCAAGCTTAGTGTTTTTAAGATCTACATCATAGACAGTTGACAAGTATTCTCCATGAGTAGATATTCAGGCTTTCTAACAACCAGACTTAAAAATCCTCTCTTAATCAATGTTATCTCAGGTCAGCATATGTATCTAGCATGACCACAACAAAATTATTTTGACTTACATGTAGTGCCTTGATCGGTCAGCGGTATGCTCATTCCAGAATCATACTGGGCATAAACATTGACGTCGTAAGTAGTACTGGGAGATAGATTATGCAGGGTGTAGGAAGTCACTTCTCCAACAAAAACCTCCATGGGTTCATTTGAACCTTGAATTGAAAGGAAATATTAAGGAGGTACAGAGAGAGAGAGAAAGATTCATGATTAGGTGAGATACAAAACTATTCACCGTCTTTTACATGTCATTAAATGTTAATATTAATTTCTTCCTAAAACAAAACATACTAAATACTTAAAATTTAGCATATTAGACTGCTGCAGACAGAACACAGATGTAGCTCTACAAGTGTTTATGTGTTTAATTTAAATTATAGAAAGGTATAGATATTGTTGCGCTGTCACATAAAACAAAGGTTCTGAAGGATGTTAGTACCTAAATACCTTTCCAGTACTCATCTCACGTATACCAGTTCATATCCTCAGGACAAGAAACACTAAAGAGAGGAAAACCAAGTCTGGTCCAGGACTTTACCTAGTCACTGTATTGAATGTTAACTACACAATTCAATCTCTGCAACTGAATTCATGAAACACTATGTTTAATAGTTTGTGCTTCTTATAAAATACTGATAATAAGCTTCCATCAAAATCAGCAAACAAAGGAAATAAATCCTTTAACACAAACATTTCACAATACACGAGTTTTCTATTCTGATCTCGCATTACCTATTCTGAAAGTGGCATACTCAGAATGAACAGGTTCTCTTACCCACAGGTTTGTACACAATTTTATAGCCAAGAACAGGGGATGGTGAAGGATCCCAGGAAACTCTGAATCGTGTATACCATTCATCAGTTATATACATATTTTGAGGAGGAAGTAGGCCAACTAAAAAGAAAGAAAACCACTCTGATTAGACTACTGACTGTTTTTCAACCTCTAGAAACTTACATTGTAACTCTGCCAAGTAATAATGAAGTCAAAGACATAACTGACATGATTAAACCTTAACAATGTAGGAGTACTCAAGAAACATGTGTCTTAAATTTGCAAAAAGAATATGTAATATTAAAACTAATTACCAGTTCTGCCATTTCCAGTCAGTTGTCCACCATCTCCATCTTCGTACACAGCCACAACAGTAATTTTATATGGCGTATCTGATTGCAGTGGTTGCAGTATCACATTATTTCTTATCCCAGGAACTGTTGTCTAGAACACAAAAGAAACAGGTAAACAAACTCACAGTCCTGTAACTGACCAAAAATTACAGCAGCTAGAACTAAAAATTTGTTTTGACACTTGGTGCACTTTTTTTATGTCCACTGTAGCTAAAGTCATTTGGGACATCTTAAGGGTTACAGCCTATAAAAAATTCCTAGCATTTGTTATTTTAAATTATAAAACACTGGTCAACATAAAAACATACATCAAATTGACTCCTCAGTCCCTACCCTCGCATCAGACTGAAATGCTTCAATTCCTCCAAGATTTCAGTACCATTCCCTCATATGAAGGAAAAAGTCATGATGATGTGTTTGGAGACAGAAAAAGAGAGGAAAAAGCTCCTAAAATGGGGACAGAAGTCAAAGTCATCCATGCTATTCATCAGTTTCATCTCTACTTTTTCATTATCCTTATCTTAGAATATCTTTTTCTTGGCAGAAACAGCAGTTAGTCTGAGAAGGAAGCTCTAAATATTTTGATACGTAAAACTGTGCCTGTCTACTGCATCCCTCAATCTCCTCAACTTCCTGGTGAGCCATGCATCAGTGCTCCCTTCTAATGAAAAGGTAGGTATAATCCAAAAAGCGACACTGCTCCATAAAATGGCCATAAAGCACTGAAACTACAGAAGGTAACTTGAAGTATGTGTCTCAAAAACATATCCTAGTCAACATTATTACTTGATAAAAAAATTCAGTTGTTTGAGACTTGTTATTTTTATGAAATGTTCAATATTTTCTGCAAAGAAGATATGTGTGTTGAAAAATATGGGTGTCATTAAGAGGTCCAGTAAGGAATTTTCAACCACTGAATTTTCAGCATGCTCTACACAAAAATATATAAGCAGTAATAGCTTACAGCACTCTATACATGTTACATTTTAGCTGGTGGCACTCAGCAGAAATTCTGCCATTGACCTCTATAGGATCTGGGTGTGACTTTGCTATAAACACTCAGAGAATTTAGTAAGCTTCAGATTAACTTGTGCTATCATTAAGCTGCAGGAAATTAAACACAAACACTTACAATTCATGCTGAACCTTAAAAAAGGAAGTTGGATGCTGAATCAAAGTTACCACTGCTTTCTTAATAAACTATGCCAACTCTCCTCCATTTATAAAATGCAGACTTGTTTATTCTGTATCTTAGCACACTGACTTCATAACGAATAGACTATGAAGTAATAGATGGCTATTCACTGTAGCACAATGTTGAACTAAATGTCAGGAAGCAGGTTCTGCTCAGAATCTTCTGATTAATGTGTGACTCACATATTTAACATCATTTTGCACACAAGTTAGCTCATTAAACCACGTATGTTCTCCAACTTCATGAAAAAAACCAAACCAAAACTCTTTCATATAAACCATGTCTTCTCAGCATTGACAACAATGACCAAAGAACCCATAGAGCATGCAAAGTATACTACAGGTGTCTGTTTTTCTGTAGCCTATAAAATCAACTGAGAACATTTCAGGGATTACTAAGGAATTACAGAACTTACATATTCATCGATAGGGTCTCCCACAGTGGGTGAATAAATGATTCTGTACTGCTGGACTGGCCCATCAGCATGGTCCCATTGTACAGAAAGGCTGTTTGTGGTCTCATCAAATACTCTCACATTCCTCGGACCACTGCGAGGCACTAAAGAAAGAAAGCACAGAAGGTTGTATGAAACATGAGTCCTCCAGTTCAGTGTCGCTCTCACTGATTCAAATACTGCCCTGAAGCCACAGCTAAGGGCCCTCCCTGAAACTCTGAAGAAACATATACAAGTAGATTTAATCAGTGATAACATAGCAGTGCCTGGAGGTCTTAAATAGAAACAGGGCCTTAACTGGAGGAACTGGAGCACTATGGAAGAGAGAGAACACCAGAAAGATATGCAAAGTGAGCATCCACACACATTCTGCTTCTCAAATTCTTTGCAGACAACTATAGTCTGGCACATCTGCAAGTTTTAGTTGAATAAGGGGATTTAACAGAGAAAGCATATAAGCAGCAGAAGAGAGGTGACCTATTATTGCCATAAACAGTTTCTTTACATGGTATTTCTAGAATGAATTTTAAGGAAGCCAAGCATAAGCCAACCATCCCACTAGCTAAGCTTCAAAAAGGAGTTTTTGGTGTTTAGGCATCTCCACCAAAAAAACAAACATCTGGGGAGGTTGGCATATACAATTATCATGTAAGACACAGAACATGAAGCACATTAGTTTTCTCTTGACAGCAAATTCTACCCATCTTAACTTTTTTGGTTTGGTTGGGTTTTTTTCCAAAAGACAAATTGCTATATATCACATTTTAAAAAACAGCTTTTAAACCCTTAAATATTCAAATTAGGCTTATTTCACAAGTGAAAATTACACTGGTATTATGCATATACCATAACTGCCAGACAACATAGCAAAAGCTCCCTTCCATAGAGGTCTGTAAGTGCTTCAGACATAACTCAGATGCATTGATCTCAGAGTAGCTTACACTATGTGTGATTGGAAACAATTTTATAAAGTCTTCACACACCAATTTTGACATATATTTCACAAAGCAAGTACTGAGTGCCTCTTACATGTTCTTCCCTGTGCTTGGCTTGGATTTCCTTCTCCATCAGCATACAGAGCTATAACATTTATTGAGTAAGCAGTGTCAGGAGACAAACGCTCCAGCATCACATCACGAGTGTTGCCTGGTACCACAATCTAAAACAGAAACAAAAGGCACCTATATAAAAAAAGCTTCAGTTTATCTCATGCCTTGTTAGAATGAACAATTTTAATGAAATGCAGAAAAATTGAGAACATAACCATGCTGAGCATTTTCCAAGAAAAATAATATAAAATAATCAAATAATATTGATAAAAATTCAAGAAGGGGAGGGTGGGAAGGAAGACAAATATATAAAGAGTTCTTACTCTGCAGATGGAATTATTATTTCTTCCTTACATTGAAATAGTTCAGGAAAAAAAAAAAACAAAGTAAATTCTGATACAGTTTACTGACATACAAAGGACATTTTCTAACAGGCAGTAATTGACAGGTTCCCATTTGTGTATGAAGTAATATGCAGTTTCATTTTAAAGATGTAAATGATTAATTAAAAATTCTTACACTTCTTACAGAAAAATATATTGATCTGTTCATGTACAATACGAGTGTACATTTTGTGTGAGCACATGCACAGGCTTAGCTCTAAAACTGCACCTATTTCTACACAAATCCAGGACCTCGTACTTCCCATCTTATGGGCAAATTTGTACCCATATCCAGACTTCACTGCTCACCAAGACCTACCTAACCACTAATGATTTGGGGAACACATGGTTTAGTGGTAAAATACATAAACTTGGCATTTGGTTTCATAACTAAACGTTTCCTAATAAATATTTTTTACTTCTCCCTTCAAAAAAAAAAAAGGAGGGGGGGGAGTTCAATGATCAATCCTCAGTTTTAAATGAGAGAGTCTTACTTCTTTTATTTCACCATATTAAGCATCTATTTATAACGCGCTAAATTCCTGCAGACACAGTGTTTTCAGCAGGGACGCTCCTGGGCAGACAGTTGGCCGGAGTTTATTATTATTGTTCTACACTCATTGAAAGAAGCAATATCCTCCACACACTTTTAAGGAATAGTATAAAAACTAAATTACTTACAGATTCTGATGGCCTTGGGCCAGACAGTGGAGAGTAATTAACTCTATATTGCTGTACTGGACCTGGAGCAGGTTCCCATCGGACATTCATGCTGTTTGGTGTGGGATTGTAAACCTGAATGTTTCTTGGTGTTCCTCTCTCCACTAGATCAAGGATAATTTAAAGTAAGTTTTACAAATTTGCTTATATAACTTCTACTTCTTCTTGAATTCACAACAGTGCTCAAAGGAATCTGAAGAGTGCATCAGACCAACATAAACACATTATTTTTGTTACCCCAAAATCTACAAATCTAATAATCTCAGTGATTTTTCTTTACAAACATTCCTGCCGGGCACCAAAGTACATATATTTATACCACAAATTGAATGCAGGATCATAACAATTTGTTACCTTATCTTTGATCAGACAGGTATGAAAAGCAGCCACAAACTACACATTTTAGCTTACTTTGACATTAGGAGCTCAAACTTCCTGGAAAATTTTAAGTGCATTGTATGGACATTAGCACGGATTAACACTAATTTGTTCATTTTTTGCCATTTGTTCACCACCATTGTTACTGGCACTACAGTTAAAATTTACTATTGTGTGGAAGTAAACATTAAATTCTCTGTACAACGTAAGAGCTGAGCTTGCCTGATATAAGTGGACTGAAAGCCTCCACCCAAATAAACAAACAAACAAAAAAAAAAGGAATAAGTCAAAGAGCTGCAACCATAACCAAGCAGGTAAGCAGAGTTTCTTACACTTACGTTTTAGCTTTGGGGAAAACAAACTTCCACATTTGATGTAAAATCAATTTCTAATGCCCTGAGCCACTCACACAAAAAAGCCTAACATTTTCTTGAAAATGATTATTTTACTTACAAGTTCTGCCAGTGTCAGAGACACGTCCACCATCCCCTTCCGGGAAAACTGGAACCACAGTTACAGTGTAAGGTGTGTTGGGTTCAAGAGTCCTCAGGATGACATAGTTTGTGTTTCCTGGTACCGTGGTCTACAAATTTAAAAATAAATGTAGGAGCATGACATTTACATAAATATGCAAAAAGCTTAAGCTTTTTATCTCCCTTACTCCTTCACCACATCCTATTTCTAGACTGTATGTGATAAAAACTTCACAGAAGTTGAAGCCTGAAGTAACAGGGCTCATGGTATCTTCTTAACAAAGACTTGGACTTTGCAAAAATGATTTGAAGTTCTACGGTCTCCTATACAATTCCCTGCAGTTACCTTCACTTTTGGATCCATATCCTGTTCTGCTACTAACAGCAGCAAAATCTGCAGTGCTCTTTATAATGGTTACTGTTTAGCATCTCAGAGTCATTAAAAGGTCACTTTCTAAATCAACAAACTAAACATTACAGAAGATGATGACAAGCTAAAGACAAGAAGTAATAAGAAGCTCCTGTCAAAAAGTAAAACTCCACAGTATTTAAGAATATTTATCACCAGTAGCTCTCTAGATGCTATTGAAAAAGTGGCAAATTCATGTACGCCTCATTTCACAGGCACATCCAATTGAATAGATGTGGAAAAAGAAACACAAGTAGGGAAGAATAATATTTTCCTGGTCTGCAACAAGGGTTCCTATTTTCAAGATTGTTTCAGCTCTTTAGCAATTCAGTAATTTCAGGAGATTAGAATAAGACACCTATGTGGATTTATGTGCTTCCACAAATACCATCTTGGCTGACTGCCTGCAGTCACATGACTTCTTAGCAGTAAAAGTGGGGAGAAGTGAAGTCTGCTGACTTTATAGCTTTTTATATACCCTGAAGTCAACTTTAGACTCAGCACACACTGCTCTAAGAATAAACAAATAAAAAAATGTATGTGGTATTAAAGCCCTGTACTAAGAACTAATCACTAAAGGTCTAGAATATAAAATCAAACATCTGTAATACACATGGGAATAACTGACTTTCATAGAGGTGCTCTGCATTTTCTCCAGGGTAGTCATGAACGGATAAAAAGCCAGTGCAAAGACAAACAAGACCCACTTCACTCAGCAGTATTTCTCTCACTAGCATCACGAGCTGCAGTTTCTCTGAGACAGTTAGTGAGATCCATACAAAAGTATTTACCATTTCTTCTGCACCTCCAGCTGTAGGTCCATAAAACACTTTATACTGGCGAGGACTTCCTTCTGCATGATCCCATCGAATGTTCAGAGTACTGGTGGTTGGGTCATAAACTAGCAAGTTCTTCACAGTAGTGAGAGGTTCTGAAACAGATCAATGAGCTGTCAGAAATGTAGAACCACATTCTCTCACTTGTGCTGTCAGATCATGCCTATGTAATGTATCATTAGGAAATTTAAAAAACAATAGGTTCATGTTAAGTGTTAGTTGTCTTCATTAATCAGAATACATCAGCCCCATCCAACAGCACAAGGAATACTAAATATAGTAATAAAAATTTCCTTCCGAACACTATCTTAGAATTACACATGTTCATTAGGATTGTTTTCTTCATTCCTCACCAAACACATCACTATGTCTGACTTTCCGTTGCGGGCTCAAAAGTAAACTAAGTACAAATGAATCAATAAATATATAGTTAAATAATTAATTATTTTAAAATAGTGAATTGGTTTTTTGCATCTGAAGTACCTCTGGTAGCAAATCACTCCATGCTTTCCACAGCAGGAGCAATACAATGCTATCAACAAAAAACAGAGTCTCCAAGTGCACATCGTACAGATCAGCCTCTGAACTGAAGGTGCTGACAGGAAAATAGTAAACTTATACTTAACAGCACACATATGAGAATCACATGCCTTCAGATGCATTAAGGTGTTTACTAAATTGTGGCATAAGGCAATCGAACAGATTAAAATAAGGAAGAAGTTCCATAGGAGCATTAGGATTTCTCTCAGCCTTGAAAGCTGAATATCCAGTCTAAGGTAGTGGTCCAGTGTTTCTCTACAGCCAGTAGACTGATAGGCCTTCTTTCTTTAAATACTTGAAACCCATCATAGGATGACAAAGCAGATGGGATGAATATCACCAAAAGACATTTTTCCCAGCTAATTTGAAAAGCAGTATCTCAACAATGTTTTGAATCTGTAAGATCGTGAAAATTTACTTACTGGTTCTGCCTCGTCCTGTCATTCGTCCCCCTTCACCATCTGCATACATTGATGACACAGTAATAGCATATGGTGTGTCAGGCTGCAGTTTCTGTATCACCACACTATTCTGCCGCCCTCCAACCATAGTCTGCGGTAAAACAAAAGAAAAAGATTAAAATCCCTTTTAAGATGACCCTTTTATGCTTAGTGTTACAGTGAAGAATGTAAGCATTTGATGCCGTGTGAAAAACATTATATATCATATGCTGCAATGCTCTTGTGACTGACACTGAGAGTAGATACTGAACAATAATCTTAGCAATTTTAGGCAGAGACCAATGACACAAAGCCAGTATTCTTTAAGACCTCCAAACTTGTATATAACCACAATTAAATGTCAACTGCCAGTTACGTGCCAGCACAAAGCTGGTTTTCTACATTGCCTCTGACTATATCATATTGAGATCAATGAGAGTCTCTTATTCATTTTGACAGCCTTCTAATTGGGCTCTTTATGCTTCACTCTCAGGCAGAATACAAGCATGAAATATATTACAACACTCTGTAGGTCTTGAATGTACATTTGATACAATATCGACATTGTCGCCCCTTGATTCCAAAGATTTTACAGCATGACACTTCAGCCTCTAAAACATCTTTGTTAAGTCCAAAATCATTATACACCTTTCATTCCAATTTTTCTTTCACATATAATCCTATGATCATAATCTCCACCAAGGAAAAGATTTGCTGTGCACCGAGAATACTACTTGAATCTTCAGCATTTGTGAATCACGAGCTTTTTGGTTTTTAAACGTGTGAAATTACACATGCTCAAGAGTACAGTTTGTACTTTCAAGACTATCTCCACATTTTGAAAGCTTAATATATTTGTCGTAACACTTAAAAGCTCCTGAGGATGAACTCATAGTGAGCAAGCATTTATACATCTTCAACATTTCATACAAGTAGATTATTGTAATTTACAAGGAATTTTTTTTAATTTGTACTCACGTGTATAAAGCTCAGTTCAAAGCATAAATGTTTTTAGCATCCCACCACGGCTGCCTCCAAAATTTAGTATCATTTTGCCTTTCAAAACTTGACCCTAAATGATCACTATGGTCTCTGGAGTTTGGTGTGCATTTTTTATGAGGTTGTCTTCAAATGACCTGTGCTCTTTCTTGGTGCTGAGGCCATTAAACATCAGACAGAGCAAAGTTCTAGAAATTCTATTTTAAATATTTCAGTGGTGACACTGTCTACCCAGCAACTTCAGCTTAATCAAATATCACAGTAACAAAAAAAGCGGACGAGGAATTACTATCATATGACTGAGAATTATTTGCAGACAGACATTAAAACATCATGAACAGAGCTTGAGTGTTCTGTGTGCTCTCCTCAGAAAGAGGTGTCATGTCTGACTGCCTCTGCTAGACTCTGTCCAGTTGTGAATAACTAAATCTATTCTTTGCACTGATTTCAACAGAACGCCCATAAAACTTTTTTTACTCCATTACCAGCAATTAATTACAGCTATGCTGTTTCTTAGTCTAGTGATTTCTCACTAAAGTTGCATTCAACTACTCAATTTATTCAACAGTTCAATTACCTCAACTCAAATGAATGTTGCTCAGGAGAGAGTAAAAATGGCTGCGTAAGCATCCGACTGATTCTAAAGTAAACATTCCTAGATACGCTTCTGAACATGTGTGATCTCCAATTACAGGAATAAGCAAAATGAATGTGGTTTTCATCTGAGACTGTTCCTCTGAGTCATCTGGCAGTAACCACAACAACCTCCCACTGCAGAACAGGGCATTTTTAAGTAGCACACTTTTCTGATAAACAGGCTCACTGAATTACCATTCCCAGGCGGTGTTGCGTAGGCCAACAGCAGTCAACACAGCTCTAGCTGATGACGCTGGGAAAGCTGGCTGACCATATGGTACTGGCTCTCCCCATCATTACAGCTGCTCAATCATATTAAAAGACACTAAAATACCTTAAACACTTCCCTAGAATACATTTTGCATGGAATCATTTTTGCAGCTGCCACTTCTGGAGAGTTATTCTGTCCCCATCATGATAAGAGACAGTCTCAACTGTGCACAGTATGTTCCAGGGCTAAGTCCCTCTGATAGCTCATGGACCACACCATGAAAACAATGGAAATCTCTAGACTATGGAAGTGGTCATGGTAGTTCATACTATTGATTGTTGTAATAACTACATATCTGTGACTTGTAGGCTCATGTGCTGATTGTCTTGTTCCTCAACACACTGTAAATTTATTCTAGTCATATCTATAGATTATGTGTTTTTCAAGAAAACAGGCTGTATCCAAAGTTATTTTTGCTCCATAAAGAGCACTCTATCTCGGATTTGAAAGGGGAGAAAGAAAAATGTGGGAATACTTATGCACTATAAATATACTTTTTCATCTAAAAGGTGATTAATATATACACTGTTGTGCTTTGAAAAATAAATTATTATAATGGATTACTTTGCAGAACTATCATTTGAGGTTGAATAACTATAGCACTTCAAAATTAGTTACCGACTGTTCAGGGACATCCCCATTGATAGGCTGGTAAATGATCCTGTATCTCTGCACTCGACCACTGGCAGGATCCCACTTCACAGTCAAACTGTGTGAAGTTGCATTGTACACCTGAAGGTTCCGTGGGCCACTCTTTGGGGCTGAGAACCATAACGAAGAAAAGAGTAAATATGTAATTCAAGCAAAAAGGGGAAAAACACTTCATTCCTACTTTGAGGGTAGCATGAACATCTGACCAAGAGCAGCATATATTAAGTACAAGACAAGACAAACTGTAACATTAGTAAAATAAACACTAGATTACCACATGTTTATAAATATTCTTCCAAATCCACAATAGTATTAAATGATCTCAGCCTTTTAATGTCAACATTCCTCACAATTTAGAAGATAGCTCTGAGTTTTCTGAGTTTTAATAATACTATACCTGGAAATTCATATTCTTACCTTGTGTGGTGATAGGCACCAAGGGTACTAGAAAAAAAGCAGAAAGAGTTTTCAGAATTCTTGTATGTGTATGTCTTCTGATTTAATAACTATGTACAACAACATTCAGAAACCCTTTATTTACTTACATGTTCGTTCACTGCCAATGAGGTCATCACTTTCTGCTTCATCAGGATAGATGGCAGTAACTGAGACATCATATAATGTATCTGGATTCAAATTTTCAAACACTAAACTATTATCATCCCCATTTAAGATAGTCTGGTGGAGAAATAGAAAAAAAAAGTTAAAAAATATAAACAAAACATACAGAGAGGCGGGATATAACTGAGCAACTTTTTACACAGTAACATCACTACAACTGGCTGTAACTATGTGTAACTGTCTTCTCAATGAATTTTCACTGAGCACAACAGAAGGGCTTGCAAGATATAGGCTATCTAGTAATAACACTTCTGATTTTAAAAATACACCCTTTGAGAGACTGCTCACAAAATGTTATGGTGACTATCAATTCATACCTCCTGTTTTTCCGATCTTCCATAGGGTCCCCAGGTTATTCTATACAGAGAGACATCTGGAGCTCCATGATCCCAAGTTCCTCTAAAACTATTTGTGGTTACATCTGTGATTCTGAGATTGACTGGTGCTGGCACAGGCTCTATTATGAGAAAAGGAAAAGTATTCCACAAAATGTAACTACAAAATAAATAGTTAAATCAAGGAATTACTCAAGGAACTCAGAAGACTATGTAGAAGATTCATCTCTCAGTTACCATGTTTCAAAGGACTACGATAAAATACTGTAGTATAATCCAGCCCACGCGCACTAACCAAAACGTCCTTCATAAGGTCACATCACCAGGTCATCGCCTGATAAAACAGATGTAGCTCTACTGACCTCAGTGGAGGTCACAACTCCTGCGTCTACTCACAACTGAAGACAGAGCTCTTAACATTTTGGAGTTAGAAGGAGTGATTATGAATTCCCACAGAGAGAGGTCAAGCTCCTGCATGAGTTTCTCCCAGATCTTAAATTTCTTTATATAAGCTAAGTAAGACATGACTGAATTACACTAATTATTTAGAAATAATTCATAGAGGTTAACTGTAGGTTAAGGAGGCAAAATGTTATAGCTGCTGGGAAGAAATGAATTCGTAGGTAAAACCAGAGAATTAAACTAAAAATAGTATCTTTTGTGGAGCTTTCCTCTTTTTCCTTACACACACATTCACACAAAACTACAGCTATAAAAGAAAGGCTAGCATAAAAGCAAGTGAAAAAATCTCATGAACATTTGTAAATATATCAGGCTACAAAATTAAAAATTCAGATGAAATAAAAAATGAGAGAGCATGTGCATGTTTTTTCCTCTCTTTTTTTTCACATCAGAGTGAGGGTCAGTGATAAGGTAACATTGTTCATTTCTATTTTAGCTCTTCTGGTTAGCTGTCTACCTAAATCATAAGCCTAGATCACAATGAGGGCTTCCCTGGTATCAGCTTTCTCTTTTCAGTCTGTCACCTCTCTTGTATGGAAATCAGCTCTTATTATTTGGGTAACACAATTTCCTTGCCTCTGTGTGTTGAGATTAATCAAATGCTACCTTTATGAGTCTCTAAAAGTACAGACTGGTACAAAATTCTCTTGGATCAGAAGCAAAGTAATTTCTCACTAATTCTCTAGCATATGCCCCAGTCTCCCACTCACTTTCGTAGATTCCTGCATAGACTTGCTAAACCTTTCCTCAGCTCTCTTATTTTCTTACTAATTCTAACCCTACACTCCTCCTTCAGCCTCAAAACAGAAATAATCTTACTTCAGTTGCTGATCTGTCACTTCTCTGCAGTCTTGGTGTTTACTGCTGAAAGACACTGAACTCATCTAAAATGCCCAGGGATTATTATATTGCAAATAATGCTACAACTGCAAGTAAAATATTTCTCAGATAAATTAAATTACAGTTCCACCTAAGTCTAGTAATATATTGCAACACACATATCTTAAATAGAACAAAAGGCAAAATGAAACACAAATACAGCTATTAGGAAAACTTACGAGTGACAGCTTCTGCATTTACTGGTAGGGATTCCCCTTCATCGTATACAGCAACAACTTTTACATTATACAGTGTTTGGGAGGAAAGGTCTGAGAGAGGAGTGCTAGTTTTGAGTCTGTCAATTTCCACCTGAGAATAAAAATAATGACTTAAGAACTGTGAACTGTTCTATTTCTGACTGCAATTAATTAAATAACAGAAATTCCTATACTAAACACCAGGAAAGTATTCCACACTAAGTTTTACCATTTACCCCTAAATTTACACCTGAATATTGAGTGTGATCTACTAACTCCCTTGTAAAGCATATTGTCTCAGATACTAACTAGTACTACTTGTGGATCTTTCACTACTTCATTCATTTGGAAACAAAGATGCTGACTGCATCTCCAGAAAATATTCATTCCCTTAAAAAAATGCATTTAATCCCCCAAGAGATGATTCACACATAGCAGTGCAATTATGAAAAGCCTGCACATAACTCAAAGACATTCTAACAATGTTCACACATGTTCTGACAGCAGGCAAAGGGGCTAATATACCTTTATTCCACAGCCCTGTCCTAATCACAAGCTGTTCTTAGAACTTGGCAAAATAACACAGGCAGAGAGTAGAAATGGCTATTTAGCGAAGCACTGGAAAATTTTCAGTCAGTTTGAGGATTTTTCCTCTCTGGAGAGGGAGGAAGAGGGGTATACACAAAGAAATCTATCTCGTGCTTGTTCAGTTTCCAAGAAATCAGTAGTATTTTGTGACTGCAATCAATGTGAACTGATGTTCTTCCTTCTCAGTGGTGGTTTACAATACTACTTTTACTATTTTTTTAGCAACCTAGTTCCTCGAAATAAAACTGTACTTTCAAAAATGTTCCTGTTATTTACCTCCTTTACATCAGCTTCATCAGCTATTTTGTATCTTAGGATGTATTTTCGAACTTTCCCTGGGGCAGGATCCCAACGGACATTCATGCTGCTGTGAGTAACATCCTGAATTGTTAAGCCTCTGGGTCCGGGCAAAGGTACTGTAAAAGTAATGACAGTAGAAAGTGAACATAATATTCACAGAAGAGGTGTGAGTCTTCTCACAGAATGAATTCAATTCTTTTAATGCATTTAATTGAAATGGAGACAATAACTTCCTGGGAAGTTGTTCTTCTGGCTGTTAAATGAAACAGCTTAAGAGCTTATTGTCCCAGCAAGGAGCAAAATAGCTCAAAATAAACAACAGTAACTTCATTGTTGTAAATTATGAGCACAATGCTTTTAAAGGCATCAGTGCTTAAGATCGTAGCTTTTGGTGACAACAGTCACTTTTAACCTAGTTTAATGTTTTCAAGAACATAAAATAACTATACTGCGTGCATCTAGGCCAGAAATGTGCCTTTGCCAGTAGGAAATGTTTAAGGAAAGATGTTTAATGGAAGGTCTTCAAAAAGAAGCCATAATTAGATTTTTTTCATTTTTTTTCTTAGCAATTCCTGTACTTGAGAGAATGTCTGAATATGGGAAGGTTTCTAAGTTAATTCAAGCAAAATTGAGACCTTTTAAAAACACTATAACCTTGAGATTATCAAGCCAACTCCCTTCACTATTCAAGGAAAAAAAAAAACAACTTTTGTTCCTCTTCTAATAGTTGGTCCCTTTTCATTGAAATTGCCTTTAAGATCTTTTGGAGATGTGCGAGTGTTAGAAAATGAATAAAACATGGAAAAAATGGTACTTCTAAACAAAACTGAATATATAAAAACTGTTTAATGAAATAAAATGAATGTTAAATGTTGCTGAAACAATGACAATAAAGCAAAAGTCAAGATGTCCATACATGTCACTTCCTGGGTGGTAAGTGGGTCACTGGTCATGTCACCAAACAACACGTAAGCTGTTAAAGTGTACTCAGTATTGGGGATGAGATCTACCAGCTGAACCTCATTCACTGATGGTCCAACAGGCATCTGCACATGAAAAATAACAGACCATGTTTAAAAACTGAAGAAAACAATGACAGAAAAGCAAGCAATGATTTAACTTCAAAGGAATTTTGTTTGTGAGATTCACAGTATATTTACAGCTTCCTGACTGATGTCATTGTATATAATATCCCAGTAAGTTCACTGACTTTGAGAAGTACATGCCAGTCTCTTTTGCCCCTTATGATACGTCAAACAAATCTATCGATTTTTCTTGATCTATTTTTGGTAGGGTACAGGAAGTGAATACAAATTCTCTCACCTCTTTCTCGGTAGATGGGACTGTGGCATTCACGGGTTCATATGTTAACAAATAACCAGTAGCTCCATTGAGAGGTTCCCATCTTACTCGCATGGAAGTTGATCCAATGTCATAAACATTCAGGTTTCTAACTGAAGAGATTGGCACTGCCAAATAAAAGATATATATTAATTTATTTCCTTCACCTTCCTCTACCTTTCATATTTCAAATCACAGATGTTACCACTGAGAATATTGCACATGGGTATTAGGGTACATTATGGGTAGTAGATAGATGATCTGCAAGTAATGGTATTTTAAGTGGTGCTTACTTTAAGAATGAGGTAATGGCCATTACATTTTGAATGTGCTACAGATTTGCTACACACAGCTAAAACTGTCAAAGAAGTCTGCACTGGAACACTAGAATATTCTAAAAAAGCAGCACTAATTCTAATATGAAACAGAACATGACTGGTTTGGGATATGTACTTATAAAAGGATTTTTTTTTTACTTGCTTCTTTTTTTCTATTTTTCTCTAATTATTAAATAAACATTAAAAAATAACAGAGAGTTCATAAAAATCATGTACATACTTTAAGGGTTTATGACAAGCCTAATACAAAACAATCGAAGAAGTGAAATGCACACCTAAGATTCAATATATTTAAAGAGGCAGGAAAGTCACCCTACATTGCATTCAGCATAAATGCAGCTAAAATCAATCACGTAGACAGCTAATAGTAAAAACATAATGGCTAAATTATGTCTCCTAGAAGTGATGTTATTGTGTTGAACTGGCTTTTTGTTAATCTTGTAAGCTAAGAATGAATTTCTATAGTATTATGGCTGCCAGTAGCAAGAATTCATTATCTAGAATAAAAATGAGGGAGTATACATTTGTATATGATCAGATTTCAAGAATTAGAAACTCTGTCTTGTAATTCACATCTACATCTGTCGCTCTAAGCTTCCAAAGATGCTTTATGAGCCTGGAAAGAAGTTGGGACAAACATTTTTTTACCACAATGTAGTTTTACTTTTGTTAAAGATTTTCAGGCAAGATCTGAACAACCAGTGTAACATAACACAATTTGGTCATTCAAATTAAAAATTCTGCCTCCTCTAAGAAGAAATCCATAGTGCTAAAAGTTCTACTGGACAGTTCCCTATATGCCAAACTGGCTGTTAATATGTTATTCAGGTTCCATTTCTAACTTACAAGTTGTTTCCCTGCCGATAAGAGGTTCACTGCTTTCATCTTCTACCACAGAAAACACATTAACAACATACTCTGTTTCGGGTTTCAGATCTTTCAGAACTGCCGTTGTTTCCATCCTACTTACATAAAACTACATAAAAGAGAAACAATGTTAACCACTGTACAACAAATGCATTTGTAATCTTATTTCTAAGAAAAAAGGTAATTCATTATGAAGCTGTTCAGAAATCAATGGTATGGAATCAAAAATAAGTATGGTCTTCATCTTCTGTGTATTTTGTCTGACAAAATAAATCATTATTTTTGCAAAGCAAACTGTAGAGAAACCTCAGAGAGACAATTGTTTTCAATAGAGCTGGATATATCTATCAACATTCACTGTGCATCCTGCTTTCACATATGGCTTACAATTTTAAATTACTCAGCAACACAAGGAAAGTGCCAGAGATAATAGTTACCACTTTGGAAGACAGTTTAAATACCCAGGATAATCTACATGGTTACAGCACATGGCATTAGCAACACCTTGCGGAACAGAAATGCCAGCAAGCAGACAACCTGTAAAGTCAGTGTGCACTGAAATGGCTGCTCCAAGCCTCACCAAAGGCCAAATCCTGAGGTCATGATTTATTAAGATTAAATTCTCCATGAGTCACATGAGTTAAGATTTAAAAGGCACATTCATAGGTGGGAAATTTGGAATTAAGTACACAGGGTTGACTATCTTCATTCTTCTAAACACTGTTCTATCTGGTTGAAGAGAGCGATGAGCAATTCAGATTGCCTATAATCAGGGGTTGATGGTTACTGTCAACTGCAAGATGAGTTTGATTCTGTGCATTAAAGAGTTTGGAGAATATGCTTGGCACAGATTCACAGTACCATTGTACAATGTTAATCTAAGCACTACCTCACAATCTGTATCACCCACTGTCTTTTTTTATATTAAGAACAAAATGTACTAAAAGGACAATGAGCCTAACCATGAGTATGCTCAAAAAGTTTCTACTACAGACTTATTTAAACCAATATATGACAATGGATTATAAACATAAAAGAATTACTAGTAATACTAGTAGCCTGTTTTTAAGAAATACATTTTACTCCTGGATCTGTGATTTTAAAACAACCAAACTTATCTGACTGCTTCTACTTTTTATAAGTTTGTGTATCATTTACTAAAGCATGCTGTTCTTGACCTTGGGAGCCTTTTTTTTTCATTTACCATACACATACCGTACACAGTACAAATGGACATGCTAAAGATGAACATGCAGTACTAACCTGTTGGGGGCTGCCTCCAGAGGTAGGGTAATATTCAACTCTGTATCTATCAACGCTCTCAGGAGGTGGACTCCATCTCAATCTGAAAGAACGAGGTGTCACTTCCGAAATGACTAGGTTAGAGGGAGGTGGCAAATCACCTACAGGTGGAAGCAGATTAAAAAATTAATAATTTATCTTATATCATCAGGAATAAAAACATGAGACAAAAAACCCCATTGCTTAGGAAACAAACAAACAAACAACACTTTAGGTACTTGCTTATGTTTGTTGCCTCAAGAATTCTTAAAACTGTGTGAAGTGATAGCTCACCATCACACTCCAGACCAATCAAGCTTACTATCATTCCACCTTCAACACCAGTGTTTCACTGGAGAATCATCAGCTAACATTAATGTTTTTCCATGCTCAACTTTGCTTTTGGGCTGTCGGACATTAACACTTGAAAAAAGCAGGGTTGCTGAAATTTTCTTTATTGCACGAGTATCATCAAAGAACCTGCCACAGTGAGCAAAAAGGTGACACACTGAGCAACACAATTCCCGACTCTGGGGCACATCCAGCCATGTCATGCTGTGTTAGGTATAACACAGTCATTGTTGAAAGGAAAGGAAGAACTCCTGTAGGGTAGTCCAGGTGGTCTGCACAACTTCCTCACACCGCCAGCTGAAAAAACAGCCCAGGGCTACACATTGTTCCCAATAAGTAATAAAAGGGAATTAGCAGTGCAAGCACATAAATCGAAAAAGGATGAATTAGACTGAAAATGTGATGTACCTGGACCTTTCACACTGTTACACAGATTTGTGGTTACATCATCAACAATGCTAGCCAGGAAGGAGAAATCTGCAACATTGTAAGCATGGATGTCATCTGGATCCGTTGCAATCTGCTTCAGTTCATTTTCATCTGCATTTTTAATACCTTAAAGAGAAGATATGAAAATGAAACTTGTTAAAAATGTTGGCCATGAAACATAATGCCAAGAATTTAAGTGGCTAAACATATTATTTGAGTATCAGTTTAGGTACTTATGTATGTCCCTGTGCATTTAGCAGATGGGCAGGAGGGGGTTGGAACAGGCCACCTCTTCATATAATACTTACCAATTGCATAAAGTTCTACTCCCTCATCTCTGAGTCTTCTTGAAGGGGTGACTACATCATCTTGTGATTTGCCATCAGTGATGAGAACACCAATTTTGCGAGCTCTGGGCCTTAAGCCTGCATCTTGTTTGAAGCTGTTTTTTAAGATGAAATCCAAGGCCATTCCTAGCATGATACAAAGAAGGTATCCATCACTATAAAATATTTCCATATTGAAGTCATGGTAAAGGAGAGTATTTCAGCCTAGTGATTCTACTCTTGACAACATCATTTCACAATTTACTTCCTTCGAGAAGCACTCGGAATCTAGTTTCAGCCCATCATCTAGACTTATCAGCAACTGACACTATTCCAGTCCTCTCAAAGTTTCTAATCACTCACCTTTCATGCATCATCCTCCTGTCTAATCCCCTCTAGCCTCCCTTCTTGGTCCTCAACTTGTCTTGATCCCAACTCTGACACAAAACTGCCTTTTCTTCTTCTCATATGCTCAACAGCAATCCAAGCTCTTCATCACCCAAGCTTTCTTCCATCACATTTCTGCAGACTTCCATTGAGTTTATATACCTATGCTATGCCTGTTCTCTTCTAAATATACTGTAAGGCCCTTTCATTGTGGAAAAAAATTAGTTCATTGAACAATACTGGGGCCAACTACTAGAATTATTTTTACTGGAGCTTAAGGAAAATTATGTGTGCAGTGTGACATACCTGTTAGAGTGTTGCCTCCTTTGTACGGTAAATTGGCTACAGCCTCTAACAAAGCCTGTTTGGTTCGGTAAGCATTGAGATTCCATTCTGTCCTGGGATCTCCACTATACTGTGCAAGACCTGGAAAAAAAGCCATCATTACTCAGCTATTATGTGTCTGTGTAGCAATTATGCCTCATTTTCCCTCCAGCATATGAGGACTTACCAATCTGTACTTTGTCGGGACCAATATCAAAAACTTCAACAATACGGGTAATGAAATTCCTGATAGTTTTAAAATTTGGCCTCCCAATACTCCATGAGCCATCCACCAGCAGCACAATATCAGCTTCAGCTCTGGTTCTACATTCTAAACCTGCCATGTCAACCAGAAAAATATAACCTTAGTATGATAGCTTTCACCTAGAAAAACATAGCCTTAGCATGATAGCTTTCTTTCCCCATCCTTTTATATGACATATGTCATAAGTTAGCTTCCAAACCAGCTCTCGTTTTATTCACTGGCACTCTGTCAAGTATGATCTATTTGTGAACGTTATTCACACTAGTCACTGGTTCCATGGCAAAAACTGTATAAATTTCTTCATGTATGTTCCCTTTTATAAATAAGCCCTTGCAAATGTCAAGGCCAGTGCTCTTCTCTATTCCCATGTCATTATCTGTTCTGGTCGTTAAAGATGGGTGATAACTTGATTTCAGAGATTTTGTATAACACTACTAAATTAATTACTGAAATGACAGTGAGCATTATCAAATTATCCAAATTTACAGTATTTTAGCCTATCACAGATAGCTGGACTACTGCTTAATTTTCAACTATGTAATAGTGGAATTAATATCATATATAACAACCACCTTCATATAAATAGGATTTCTGAATTTTCAGGGGAAAATGACATAGTAATACAGGTGGTATAGAATTCTGCACATACGGGAAAGAAAGAACACAATTTAGAGAAGAGACACAAACATAAACAGAGGTCAGGAGATAGAGAGGGGACAAGACCAAACATTTATATAAAGCTGCAATGTTCTGAAAAGGTAGGAAGTTATTTCAGATATCTTTGGTTTACAAATTACAGAATCAAATATGCATCATATTGCTTTCATCACAAGGAAAATCACAAAATATTTATACAAAACAGAAAGACACAATGATTTTATCCACAATCATTAAAAAGAAAAATAAATCCTTGCTCTCTCTCTTTTCCTGTAGATTGTGTTACCAGCTGCAAATTTTCTGGCTTCCTGCCATCAGAGCTTCTGGTCTTTATATGGAAGAAATCCCATTGAGAAAAATCAGCCACACTCATCACAGTTGAAAGATATTGTGATTTCATATATGTTCCACATAATTGATCCAATACTGTAGACTCATGAATATAACTATTCCATGTACCTGGGGGTTAAAAGCATGATCCTCTTCTGCATAGAAAATATAGATCTAGTCTTTAGTCAGGACAATAAAATCAGTTGGGAGTAGGGTTTAAGTAAAACCATGTTAGTTCAAAAAATTGCATGCATAACTTTAATATGGAAGTTAAAGTTAGCTTCACGTACAATATAAAAGATACATTATTTTGACTTTTATTTTTCTTCTAACTACCATAGTTTCCCAGATGGAAAATTCTAGCAAAGGCACCAGACCTAAGGTGATTTCTTTTCCCCTATTAATAAATAATGTACTATTACATTTATAGTTCCAGATATAAAATTCATTTTTCACATTAACCATGACTCAAATCCATACATTAGTAAAACTAATTAGCTTTAAGTATATAGCACTGAAGACAGAAATGACAGCTGCTGTAATAAAAAATAACAAACCACTCTTGGTGCAATTATTTTTCTGCCAAACTTATTACAGCTTTACTCTAATGTCACTGAAGGTGTGTTATGTAGTTTTTCTCAGGTTTACCCTCTTGTATTAGATGGAGTCAGACAGCAATTAATTAAGAAGTTTCTAAAAAAGTTGTCAATAAAGTTACACAAGGTATTTTTTACACAGCCCAGCATGATAACAAGGCATCAAAGAGGTTAAGTGAAAAGAATATACTGTTAGTGGTCAGAATTTTTAATTTTCTCTATTAAACTCTGTCAGGATTTTGTAGTTAGGTTCTTTCTCCTCACCAAATTCTCCCTAATGGTTATGCAAACCTTGAAATGGCAGAGGATAAAATTCTTGACTTCTACATGTATATTTGGCTATTACAAAGCAAAGATATGCTTCTTTGTACTTTCCATGAAGGAGTACTGAGTCCTAAGCCCTCTCTTCATCCACTATTACTTGAGAGTATGGTGGGCACAACCATTAAAATGCAGAGGCTCATTAACCATGCCAAGGGAGCTGCTATCACAGCATTCATAGACACTTTGACTGGAAGATTTAGCACACAGGGAGAACCTCCCAAACAGATACTGGTGAGCACTCAGGAGCAGCATTTCTGAACTAAATCTTCAAGTTCTATAGTGGGAAAAAAAAAAAAAAATCCTAACAAAAACACCTAAATAATGATTATGTTGAATGTACATTTAAATAATATACAATAATTCTGGGACATTCACAACTATCAGATCTTCATTCATTATATCATCTTAATCTTAAAAGGAAAAGTCACCATGTAAGGACAAGCTTAAAGACCTGCTTAAAATAAGGACAAGGGCTAAAGATCTGCTTAAAATTCCCATTCTACTCCTGTGAACACCCCTGTAGATGAGCTATGATCTCTATTCAAGAATTTGACCTTACGTGATTTAACACAGATGTGGATGGCTTGAAAATGCAATACAGATGGCTTTGAGTAATCAGCAAAACATGGGTTGCCTGAATTATTGTCTTTGTAAGATCATCTAAAGAGTGCAGAGGACTAATCTCGAACTGGGGCATATTTAGTGGTCTTTTCAGACCAGGGGTTATGTCATCAGGGTAGGGAGTATACTGAATCCTGTAAATAAATATTTACGTGTGCTAGAAAAACAGTAAGGAAAAGCTGGTAAACTTTCAGTTTTGGGGTTTTTTTAATCCAAAAGCCAAGACTGCCTTTTCTTTGATTCAGCCATGTTTACCTCTAGATAAAAATGGTTCCGAAGTAGTATCCGAAAGGGTGGTCATCTCTTGTCCAACCAGAGGGCTGCTCTCTCCTCCATCAAACATTCCAAAAACATTTACCTTATAGGTAGTTCCTGCCCTGAAATAGTTAAACAAACGTACTGTAACTAAAATCACTTGGCTAGCTAAATGTTGACTATTCACTTATGAAATTCTCACAGAACAAAATCCCCCATGGAAAAGAAGGTGCTAAAATGTGAAGCCCAAAGACTAGCTCTTCCACAATACAGTGAAATTTCAACAGTTTAAAAGCCGATTCTATATTCTATACTTACATTTATAGCCTTCTTCATTTAAGTAATTTAAGACTTAAAGCTCAAGAGTGATGTATCCCAACAATGAAATCAGGCAAAAGTGCCAGGAGGCTGGCATGGATAAACAAGGATCTCCTGGACAAACTCAAACACCAAAAGGAGGAATCAAGGACAGATAGCCTGAGACAAATACAGAGAAATCGTCCAGGCAGCCAGGGATCAGGTTAGGAAAGTCAAAGCCCTGACAGAAGTCCAGCTAGGTATGTCAAGGGCAACAAGAAAAGGTACATTGGTCATAAAAGGAAGACTAGGAAAAATGTGGGCCCTCTTCAGACAGAAACAGTGGTTATATCCTGGTTACCCTGGATATGGAAAAGGCTGAGATACTCAAAGACTCTTTTGCCTCAGTCTTCACTGGCAAGTGCTCCAGCCACACCAAGTCACAGAAGGCAAAGGTAGAGACTGAAAGAATGAAGAACAACCCACTGTAGAAGAGGATCAGGTTCAAGACCATCTAAGGAACCTGAAGGTGCAAAAGTCCATGGGACCTGATGAGATGCACCCATGGGTCCCGTGAGAACTGATGGATGAAGTTCCTCAGCCACTATCCATCATATTTGACAAGACATGGCAGTCTGATGAAGTTGCCACTGACTGGAAAAGGGGAAACATAACCCCCATTTTTAAAATGGGGAGAAAAGGAAGACCTGAGGAACTACAGGCCAGTCAGTCTCACCTCTGAGCCCAGCAAGATCATGGAGCAGATTCTCCCAGAAACGATACTAAGGTACATGCAAAATAAGGAGTTCATCGGTGACAGCCAGCATGACTTCACTAAGGCCAAATACTGCCTGACAAATTTGGTGGCCTTCTACAAGAGGGTTACAATGTTACTGGATAAGGGAAGAGCAACTGATGTCATCTACCTGTACTTGTGCAAAGCATTTGCAACTGTCCAATGCTGCATTCTTGTGTCTAAATTGGAGACATGGATTTGACAGATGGATTTGACAGATGGACTACTCAGTGGATAATGAATTAGCTGGAGGGTCACACTCAACGAGCTGCAGTCAACGGCTCCATGTCCAAGTGGAGACAAGTGACAAATGGCATTCCTCAGGAGTTGGTATTGGGACCAGCTCTGTTTAACCTCTTTGTTGATGAAATGGACAGTTGGGTTGACTGCACCCTCTGCAAGTACTTTTTACAAGGGCATGGATTGAAAGAGGGTAGATTTAAATTAGATATAAGGAAGAAATTCTTCACTATGAAGAACATGAGATGCTGGAACAGGTTGCCCAGAGAAGTTGTGCATCTCCTCTCCCTGGATGTGTTCAAGGTCAGGTTGGATGGGGCTTTTAGCATCCTGGTTTAATGGGAGATGTCCCTGCCCATGGCACTGGGGTTGGAACCAGATGATCTTTAAGGTCCATTCCAACACAAAACATTCTATGATTTTTAGTGATCCTGGTTTTAATATATTTAGTATATTTCCATAACAGATTTTGACATAGTCTGAAGCCTACTTCATAAATCCAGGCCTCTGAGAAAATGAATCAAGAACTAAACTAAGCCTTTTTTAACAAACATGAGGTAAGGAACTTTTGAAAGGAAATTTAAGAAATCCCAACTTTCTCCAGTATTGCATTAGCTTTCTCAAATGCAAAATGCAGCAACACAGCCTCTGCCCACATCTTTGCCTCCTTGAGTTCCTGTGAGACCACCACAAGTGATGTGAATAAATAACCTCAAAAAGAGCCCTGCTAGGTGCCTTTCAGAGACTGCCTAACAAGATCCTCATAGAATATTGACAAAATTTCTTTCTTACAGCAGATTTTGTCAGACGTTTCAATTCCAGATCATGATTAAACAAAACCCCAAGCTAAAGTTATGTTTTAAAAAAGGACATAAATTATTCCACATTTTACAAAAAATCCATACCTAAGCTCCTCCAATACCACTGTGCTGTCGTATGGCCCCACTATTAATTCTCCAAGACTCCCATCGTCTTCAGTGGGGTGGAAAGTTACTTTGTACCCCTTCACTCGCCCTGGGGCTGGCTCCCAGGTTACTCGGAAACTTGACATAGTTGAATCAGAAGTTCTCAGATTTCGAGGCGGCTTAAAGGGAGAAGCTGCAAGGATGGAAAAATAAGGTTTAAATCAGGTCTGTTTGTGGGAAAAAAATGAACAAGTATGCTTTTATGTCAAAATCCACATGCAAATCCAGCATTAGAGGCAGTCCCAAACGCTTTGCGTCTTTCCTTTGACATAAAGACAAGTATGAAGAGGTGAAAGGTAAGAATCACTTCACTTAATTTTAGTTTTCTAACCAATAGGTATGTGGGCTAAATTTGTTAGCAAGGCTCCCTCTACAGTCAATGGACTGAGGAATAGATAGCAACTGAGGAATACATATCTCACCTATCTTAAATATGCATCTGATCTTAAAATAAATGTTGGCAACAGGTGGTCTTGCACCATCCATTTTTCCCTCTGTCAATTACAGAGAAAGAATAGAGCACCAGCTTAGACTAGTCCTCTCTCTTTTAAGTGGCAACCATACAGACCAAAAAAGAGAAATAGAAGTAGCTTCCTCTCAAATCAACACTGGAAAAATCAGAATTTACTGCAGGCAAAAGTAACACCCAGCCAGTACTCAGTTACCAGTATCACTTTCTGAAGCTGCTTCCTCCTAAAAGCTCTAAGCACCAGAGGTCAAAGTATGGAAAGGGTAGAAGCAAGGACCCTTTCATAGAAATATCCTGCCAACAGTCCTCTCCTTTTACAGGCTCTGGGCCTGGCAGCTCAAGCAATTTCACCAGTCACAGGTGTGGCAGTTTGTCAAAAAATAATTCTTCAGAGGAGTGCCAGCCAAACAGCTTGAGGTTTTTAGGTCAAGAGCAACTTCCTCTGAAGACTAGCAGCTACCCAGTGAAGGTCAGTACTCACAGACAAGAGTGGTTAACAGGCCTGCTGTTAGCTTCCGCATGATTTTTGATTTTGTGCAAATCTAAAGTGTAGTCATAGAAAATACTACAGCAGTGCAATCTCAAAGTTGCAAACAATGGGAATAAGAGTAAACAGAAAGTCACCGCTACAGCTCGGGATTGAAAAGGTGGAGGGGGAGAAAAAAAAAAGTTAGTCTTATCCCTGTGCCTGTGTGATTGCCTAAATGTAGCTGAAAGTTTATAAATGTCCTCAGATTGTGAATTCTGTTGAGAAACAGTAGATATACTCCCACTCATCACAAGGAAAAATACAGCCTCTGTCTCATCTCCCATTACACTCCTCCCTGAATTACCATGACAGCTTCAACTAACAAGACCACTCAAGCTCCACACGCTTGCAAAGAGTGATTACCACCACAATTTACACTGAAAGCACAGAAGCGTATCAGTATCAAGATGAACAGGCCAAAAATCAAAAGCAGCCTGATGATCTGGGATTTATCTCAGTATATTTTTCAAGATTGAAAAACTAGGTGTTAGTCAAGAGCTGATCAAGTTTTCATGATTTTTCTACATCAACCACATTTTAATTTAAAAAGAAATTTTCCTTCTGTAACTGAGGTGTCAGTACCTCCAATGTTAGGAGACTTGTTTCTTATTTCCTGTCATCATTCTATATGACATATGTTCAGAGGGCAGAGAATGGCATGAAGTATTTACAGAGTGCCTGTAATGAATGTCACTAGTCCCACATCAGCAAAACATTCTGAAAAAAAATGTTCTTTGGGTAATGGCTCTCTATCTATGGAAGCAGAAAATTTACTCTAAATCTGGTTGATTTGATCTGGATATCAAGAGAATTTTTCCTTACAAAATGCAACACAAGGATTAGATACATACTAAAGGCATGGAAGAAAATTAGTTTTGCTTTTACCACCAAAATTCCCTCACCAGGACTTAACATCTGTTTTAGAGCTTCAGCTTCTGAGAGAGAAGACATGTCCAAAAGGCCATGGTCTCTGAGGTCAGGCTTCCACTAACGACTCTTTAAAATCATCTACTCTCTCTTTTTATTACCTCAGGTTTCCAACAGAAAATATGATGACCAACGACAACAAATCTAAGTAACGGGATTCTGAGTAGCTATTTAATCAATACCAAAGACCAAAAGGCAAATTATGAAACAACTGACAACACTTGATTAAGTAGTCTGTTGATACACTCTCTTCCTCACCAAAAAAATCTTGTTTCAACAACTGATGAGTATTTCAAAACAAGTCCAGTATTTTCAAACAGATTTTAGACCATATTTACACCCTCAGTCTCCACAGATAAAGCTCTGCTTAGGCTATGGAGTTAGTGAAGTTTCCAACAAGTCAAACTCTCTTCTTAACCTCTAACATTTTCTTCAATTTGTCTGTCAGTTCATGATCTTGGCAGACTCCACCATACTTTTCTACATATCGTTACTAGCTTTAAGCACAAAACTTTAATTACCAAATCCTCTACATCGTTGAGATACATACCTGTTGTTCCTTCTGCTTTTCTTGATTTTCCTTGTCCAAAATCATAAATTGGAACAACACTGAGGTCATATGTAGTTTGTGGCTTAAGTCGCTTTAACACTATGCTTGTGGCAGGAGCATTTACTCTTCCAAACATCTGTTTTCCTCCACTGCGTGGTCGGTAGTACACACGGTAAGACAAGACTTTCCCAGGTGAAGGCTGCCATCTAACTCTCATTGTATTTTCTGTCTCGTTGTCTACTGTCACAGTCCTGGCACTTGGTGACACTTTTCAGTGTAAAAATACAGATAAATGTTTACTTCGTCACATAAAGACACATTCAATGAATACCTACAAAATTCATTCTGTTCTATTAAAAAAAAACCAAACAAACAAACAAAATAACACAATTGACCTTTTTAAAATTACAGTATTTGATTGTGGGTAAAACACAGGGGAAACTCTCAGGCCACTGTTAATTTACTTCTTAATTATAATGGACTAAACAAATCTAAGTGGGTTTTCCACTACAGAGAAACAAAGTATAAATTACACAATGACACAGCAAAATTTGGAGTTTAATTTAGTCACACTTTTCAGTAATCTGTTAAATAATAGATTCAGCACTCTCAAATGAAAGTGATAATTTATAAAGCCATTGCTTTTTATGAACACAATGTTTATAGAGTTAAGATTTTCTAAGTTTTGCTTTTACAGATCTGTTAAGATACTGGTAAATACCTAAACTGCTGGGTGTTGGGCTCCATACAAACTATCCTGCAAATAGTGGTGAGTGGCTTTCCAAATGCTTGGAAAATCTCTCACCACTATTTGCAGGATAGTATATGTGCTGAAATAAGCACATGGACTAATAAAGCATTTTCTTTACAAATTGCAGCATTCAGCTTCTAAGAGATATTTTCCAGACTGTACAAATGTTACAAATGATCTGAAGTGAACTGAAAGGTATTCAATGCTGGCTGTCAGCCGGACTAAGCCGTCTAGGTTTTGGCAAAACTGAATTTTCTTGGCATGCCAGAATCGCTCAGTATTTCATCACACGGTAGGCTTTGCTGGCTACAGTAGCCTCCCCCAGCCCTAGGAATTGACAATTTCTAATTGTGTTTGTACCAGAAAGATGCAATGGTGGTTAGTCTCAGGTGTGGGCCTATTGATAGGCCTGACAGCAAGTTCCCTCAGACAGCACATGGAGAGAAGCAACAAATTATAGGGCTAAGCTGCCTACTTAACCTGGAAAAGGCAGGACAGCTAATGCTGCTGTTCTTGAAGAAGGAAGGAAGACATGTGACAGCAGTCTGCTTTGACTCTGGGGAGTCAGCAGCAATCACTACTCTTGCGAGACCTTAAGAGCAACTATTCTGGGTCAAGGACAAAGGTTAACTTAGTTCAGCAGCCTGTCTCCAACAGTAGTCAAAACAAATGCTTAGGAAAGAGTACAAGAACTTGTAAACACACATGATGCTCACCAGAGCACTCCCTCAGGCTTCTTCTTCACATGGCCCCTTTAGGCAAACAACAGAAACACCAAAGCTGATCCAACTTATCCCTTCATTCATTTTAGCTCCTTCACATGCCAGTTCTGCTATAAAAGCAACAAGCTACCCCTGACCTCTCAGTGTTTTTCACTTTGCCTACACTGCAGGAAAGGCTTGAGCCTGCTTTGACTAATACTGCATAATGTTTAACAGATAAGAAAAAAGAAGAGTCTCAGGAAAGGTAAATAACAACTATCAAAATCACCCAGTAAGCCTCAGTTTGAGGACTGTGAAGATTGGAAAGGGCAATAGCTTGGAAAGGATATTTATTGATTCTGTGGGAATTTACCCCATCCTTCCACTATCCATAACATTTCTTCCACCTGATTTCCAGCAGTTACACCAAACCTATGAAAGGCTGTATTCAGAGTAATTTGCAGATAAAATCACATCTTAAGTTGGAAGTAATTGTTGAATCCAAACCTACACGACAAAGAAGAGATTTTTTTTTATTTTTTTTTTTAACAGTGAAACAAAAAGCCAGAATTGACTGATTTGAGGTGGCATTTTGGTTTGGGGAAACTTTTCAGGAAAAAAAAAGGTGAAGAAAAGGTTCATTGTCTTTAAAATATGATAATTTAATCAAGAATAGAATGTAAAAAATGGTGGTAATGTTGTACTACACTCACCATCAGTAAAAGCTTCTCCTTCTACAGGGTCTCCTTCTCCACTGCTGTAGGTTGCATATACTGAAATCCTGTATTTAGTTTCTGGCTCCAAGCCTTCTAGTACAGCATCCACTGTATTTCCAGGGACTCTCTTCTCTCCCATTGTATCATCATAAAGTGATTTCCATACTATCCTATAATCATTAACTGCTCCTGGAGCTGGTGTCCATGATAAACCAACTGTAGTGTCAGTTATGTCTGTAGTAACCAAATTACGTGGTGAACCACGTTCTGCAAGAAAGAAAACAGCAGATTGTCTCTAAAGCACAAATACCAAAAGTTAGCAAAATACAAATGGAAAAGTAAAATGATCATAAGAGAAAAATCAAACTTTTCTCATTGATATAAACTTCAATAACATACATGTGTAGTTCCAAAAGAAAATGGGTGGGTTTTTCAAACAAATGTTTAAAGCTAACTTTAGATTATGAATGATCCTAGCCCTTACCGTGCAAAATACTTAGCAATTATGTGCTAGAATATGCAAAATAAAAATGGCATTAATCAAAGGTTTGGGATGAAGCCAGTGCTTAAATGTGCTGCAGCTCATTTAGGTTCTTTTTAACTCTCAAGTAAATAATTTTATTTCATTCATTTATCCTCATTCTCGTGTGTGTAACTTTTTTTCTCATAGGGTAAATAAAAGAGACTTTTTCCTGAGTCAAACAGTCCCTTCTCTGGTAACCTTATGTTCTTATTGAATAGTATTACTCTTACCTTCCAGACTACCACTTACCAGAGCTATCAGCTATTTAAATTTATGTTTACAACTAATTTTCAGTGTGTTTACTTCATGCCACAACTACAGTAGGAAACAGTCTCCATCTTTCTACTCATAAGACTTGTACCTCTTTCCTCCCTATAGTTTGATCCAGCCAGCTTGGAACAAAGGAAACAGTTCATTAGTCTGTGAAATTCAGTTGTCAGCTTGGACGCATGAGTCTCACCTAACACACCAGAGTAATTCCACTGCTTAAAAATGGAGCTCTTTGGTCTAAAGTGGTGCAGTGAAAGAAGTACCTCTGCTTAATGTTTAACATACGTTTAAAACATATGTTCAATTTTCCTATTGCAGGGGCTGGCTTTTGAGGGCAGGGAAGGAGTGCTGACTGGTGAGTTTAATGCAATGGCTTCACTGTAGCAAAATCTGCAAAAAGGATCTACAAAACCAGATCCACATGCACACAGAAGCACTCGATTCCTCGGTGTGATTCTCTGTGGCCTTTCTTCCTGTAGAGGACATTCCTGAGAGACTGATTAGCAAGAGGACTCAAACACTTGAGGTGGCCTCATGGCATCACAGTTAAGTTTTACCTGCGCTGTTAAAAATATATCCCCTATATCCACAGCAGACACAGGACCTGATTCAAAATTCCTTGAACACAGAAAAAATTCAGTACCTATCCAATTTCCACTGCTTAGGCTCATTGCAAGAACAGACCTCACTGTTTTCAGAAGCCTGAAGCAGTTTCAGTCCAAGAGTGAGCAACAGATTGCTCAAAGTCACATACTGTGTTTTCACTTCTCATATTATTTGTCTTTCTCTTCCACTGCAAATAGGCAACATTTTGAAACACAATCCCACTGGAGCAAACAGGACTACCTGTAGAAAGCTTTGTTTTGGAGATACCTTATTGCCAGCACAACTACATTAAAACTGAGCCAGTTAATCTCACTTGACTTAATGATGAATGTAAATTAATACCAACCTATCTGAAAACAATGCTTACAGTATAATAACGATTCATCAACTACACAGATTACAGAATCAGAGAGCACCACTCCAATCACAATGCTGACTCAAATATAGCTAATGGAGCATGTAATAGAATTCCTTTGTTGTGGGATTTTTCTGATTTTACTTCACAATCTTGGGACATCCCATCGTTTTTTTTTCTGGAGACAATTCTTTTTACATCCCAATTCTGAATCAGTTATTATAAAATTTTTTACTCTTCAAACCAATTTTTAGCCTCACAATATAAATCACTCCAACTGATGGCATCTTCTCTTCAAAATAAAGGTTAAGACACAGAGGTCTTGGTAAAGGTCACTTGTTTATCCTTTCACAACAATAGCAGCTGCGTATAGTGAAAAAGTTGCAGTGAAAAGGTCTGATTCACCTCATGCTTCATGAAATCCCACTGAATTCAGTGACTGCATTAAATGAAAGCCAGGGCAGAATCTAAACTCTAAAAATCAATTTTCCTGGAAGCTTGAAAAAAAGATTTGCCTTCAAAAGTAAATTACACCAATTTTTCTGTCTGCTCTTAAGCATCTACTCCCAAATATTGGCTTTTTCATACAATAAAAAAAAAATATTAAGGCAATCCAAATGGAAAAAATATGGAAAACCTAACTTGATAGAATGCACAGATGTCTCACAATAAAAACCTTTCTTTCCATATTTTAATGTAATATAAATATACAAGTCACTTTATTTTGGCTACTTTAAAACACAGCTCTGCCACAACATGATTTCAGTATTAAAGTATCTGCTACCACAGCACAATTTTTTGCAAGTCTACTCTTGGACACTACAGCTAATGATATATGTTGGAAATATTGCAAAAATAACTGCATATTTAAAACCATTATTGATTAAGTCATTATTGAGGTCATTTAATAACAGAGGAAAATAATTTGTTTGGAATGGACTGTAATGAACACCAGTTACTGTAATATGTTGGTTCTGAAGGAAACATTCTTTGGAACTAAATGTTTTTTATAAGGCAAGGTAAGAGACGGAAAAGGGACTGGGACTTCTACCAAACCACTAGAACTAAATGGAAAATTTTTACTTCAAATAGTTGGAAACTGCTGACAAGCCAACTTACCTACTAAGGGAAATTGGACTTTTTATATGTTACACTGCAACCGAGAACATTTCTTTAACATAACACACTAACTTTATTTGCACCTCATGTGCGAGGTGGAAGTTCACTGACAGCTTTCTCCTGCCTCACTGGATCTCCCACGCGTTTTTGTATTAGAACAGCTGTTGTTAACATGCAGTCCAACTGTAAGTCTTAAATCATGAGGATTCCATCCAATATTATCTGAGCTGATAAACTCAGAGTCAAGAAACGTATTTATGCCTCACAATAACACTAGCATAATGTATTTAAACTCGCTGTTTAACATTATACTAGTAGAGATGTTTTTCTCTCGGATTAAAAAAAAAAATACCTAGTTAGTTTGCTTGTTTCACAAAAAAAAAAAAACAAAAAAAAAAACACAAAAAAAATAAACCCTACAACTGTAACACCTAAGAAATCATTCTGTTCTTTGGCCCACACCTTCAGAAATACTTTTTCTACACCTGCTTCTTGCCCTTGCTTGTTTAAACAGGATGGATAAGGAGCATGGAAGGACAATGCACAATGTGAGAAATAAAAGTGCTGACTGGATGGCTCACAAGTGGTTGGTCAAAAGACTCCTGCATTTTCCTGGCTGGAAATGGTAGATGAAGTATGTTCATACAGCCTCCAAGTCATCAGCAAGTGAGGAAGCCATTGGGTTTTGAAAATTATACCTGAACAGGCATTAGGTCCTATAACATTCTGGAGAACCAAACCAGCTGGTGTAAGCACAGCTGTAAGTCATGGTGAGTGTGTACATAGGAAAACAAAGTGCTTGCACAGACTGGTCAAACCCCTGCCTGGGCAAGCAAGCCCTTCACCAGTTTCAGGCTATCAGATAACCTTTAGCAGTCTTTAGCTCAAAAGCTGGTCTGCTACAGTCCCTTGTACAGATCTAGATCTACCATCACTCAACACTGACACAGTCTCAAAAATTAATTTGGTAACTTTTTACACCCAGTTCTTGGCTTCTGCAATGTCCAGTTTCCATATTGGGTTTTTCCACTATAGTATGCCAGGCACTCTATATAATATTAAAGCAGTTTCCCTGTGTCCACTTGGCTCACTTCCCATAGCTCCCCAGTAATCACTGTTGTTATTGAACACAAGACTGTGAATCAGCTAAAATACAGATGTTGACATCAATAAAAATCAAATGGCCTTATTCAAATGGCCTTTCCCCTCAGAAACATCTGCACAACTCCAGCTGATTTCAGTGGGAGTTGTACATGTAGTTTGGGCCCAAAGTTTAAATAATTTTCTGCTTTTAAAAACAGCTTTCAAAATCAACCTGCAGGGGCAAGTTTCATGCAAAGTCATGTTTCATTTAAGTTAAACAAAGGATTAATCTAAGCCAACATCCTAAAAGGTCAGAAACGACTAAAAATATGAGCTTTCTCTTGCAGAGGCATAAACCAAAATTTCATGGTCCAAGTCCTACCCTGTTTACAATGGGATACATCAGAACAAACCCATTATGTCAGCAGGCTAGGTCACTGCAGCCAAGGATCCAAGCACATGCATCAAATGAGATGGTAGCAGAATCACTTTAAGGTTTTACTCTAATAGTCAAGCTTTCCTCAGCATTGGAGGAGGCTGTCGCTTTGGTTGGCTGACATCCTTCCCTCTGAGACACGAAGTAGTTGGTTATTCCTGAAGTATCAGCCCTTAGGTGGGTAAAGAGGGCATGCAGACATGATGCACGGGAGAGACAAGGACTTGCTACTCAAACAGAATGCTCACTTGACTCCCTTAGAGCAGGTTTCATGCTTTTCTGCTACTAGGAATGCAGAATGGTGAGAAGATGCAAACCAGGAGAGTTCTGACCCAAAAGAGAGAGACTTTTACCAGAGCACTCCTGAGTCACTCCTGAGTCACTGCTCTAGGATAAAGCCAACAGGAATTCATACTCAGGCCCTGTAATATTTCCTCTGTCTTTTCCAAGAGCTAATCAGTTAACACTACTCTCTACTGTCCAGAAATATATTTTAATTATTCATTCAACTTTCCCCTATGCTATTTTTTTTTCTGATATATATTTCATTTCCTATATAAAACTAAGATAATTTTCCACAGATTATAAAACATCAATTTCCAATCTCAGACTCAAACATCTTGGAATGTGTAATTTTAAAAATGCATGAAACAGCATTAAATCTCCCAAAGACACCGAGTCCTTGTTTCTGTCAGGACAGAAGCAGCACCACTCAGTCTGAACATTACGTAAAGTCTCCATGATATGCTAAAAACCTCATTGTAAGAAAATGTCACTTGAATTTTTGCTATTCTGCCTGTAGGAGGTCAGTAATTTCTGAAGCATTTCTATGTTACCATAGAAACACCAGAAAGAAATAATTTATTTACCAAAGAACTACTATCCATTTTCTGACCAAGGGAAAAAGCTCACTCCCCAAATCCCCAAACCTAAGCTTTAAGAAATGTATACAAAGGAATATAACTAAAAAGTGCCTCAGACACGACAATGTTTTTAAGATACTGCTTTAGTACAGCCCAATTCTTACAGCACAAATAGCTACCTGTCAAACAGGATGGCAGGATTGGGCCCTATATCACTGAAACATAAAGATTCTCTTTCTAAATGGGGAAAGGCTGTAACATAATTATCTCTGAAATTTATCTCCCGAATATAATTCACTACACCTATTGTTGGTTATTGTAAAATGTACAAAGCTAAGAAATAAAATGGATTGACATCTCTGCTAAGGTAGACTAGCAGACTAATGTATTTCAAAATAACTATGTCCATTCATACCAACAGTGTTTCTTGGCTAGGAATTTCACTGACATAAGTGGAAATACTCTGAAATTTCTCAGTGCAAGTAAGATGGGAATCTGACCACTGAAACTTTTTTTTTTCCTGAAAAAATAAAAGGCTTTTTTTCTAAATTTCTCTGACATTTGAATTTAAAAGGGTAATAACTCACCTGCTTAGAGTCAGTAACTGAACTATTCTTACAGCTCTTCTGAAAAATAAATAACTGCCAGAAAAAGGACACTCATAAAACATATCCGCAGCATTCAAACTTTTCAGACATTCATTTGGATTAAAAATTTCTGTGTATATTGCTTAATCTAGCAATGAGTTTCTCTTTAAAAGAACTGCAAATTATGAAAGTTAATCTATTTAGCATCTAATGTACAGTATGTTCTTTTCATCTGACAGCATGCCTTTGGGCAGAAAACCAGATTCTTGCCAGACTTATAACCACCTCTCTTATTAAAAAACAGATTAGAAAACCAGTAGCTCTCGCAAACTGCTCACTGTCTGTTGCATTTACTCTTACCACCCTCACCATGTGTATCATTGTATTTAATTTCTGGTATATGATGACTTGGGTAAGATTATATGATCCCCTAAAGAACAGAAAGACAAATGGGTTGTTTGGGTTGTCTGGGGATAAGAGGGAGACTCTTCCCTAAGGCATTCCTGTAGCTGTTTCTTGCTTGTTCTTCAATCTGTATTATGTATCATCAAATATAACCATCAGTGCTAATTCGTTTAGTTCCCCCAGTTGTCACAAGGCTTGTTCCACCACATGGCAAATAGCAGCCTGCGCTGATTTAATTCACGTTAGCAGTTTCAGCAACTTTCTGTGAGCTGAGGGAAATCACAGCCAACAAAATATGTCTGAGGAAATTTTTTCCATGGCACCTTTATAGAAAAGCTTCAACCTAAGTTGCTTGGTGATGGATCACCATGCACTTTTGAAAGTGAGAGGATAAATGTAGAGAGTTTTCTACGGTACATATTTTGCACACACAGTTATGTTTAATGCAGTATGAAATATAAAGCTCCAGAACTTTCACCTCTGGATGGTACTTCATAACTGCAGACAAAATCAGCTAGTGACAAAAAAGAGGCTGTGTAAAAGATCAGAGCACTATAAATTTCCTAAAATCTGGATAACTGAAGAAGGAAAACACATTCCTTCAACAAAGGGGCAAAAACATTGTTTCCCTTTTCCTGCTCCACAAACACAAAGGAGAAATCAACCCAGTCTCTCTAACAATTACCTGTATGGTATGGAACAGCACCCTCAGAAATGAGTAATTTTCTGATTACTCATTTGCTAAACTCTATATTCTATGTTGTCTGTGAACAGTTCATAAAATTCTGATCCTCTAGCATATGTTTATCTTTGGGCTGGACCAGATAGCTATGCAAACAGTTTATAGAAGAGATTATGGACAGTTACTTGGTGGAGAATTTGTCTTCTCTGTGCAGAGAAACAATAAGGGCAAGCATACACTTAGCAAAAAGTAAAACAAAAGGAGCAGAGATTACCCAACTGGTAAATGATACCAAGTACACAGAATAATTGCTGGGTTTGTGTGGATTGATGTTCCCAAGTATCCTGAAACAAATAAGGCACTTCAAAACACTGAAAAACTGCTGTGCAAAGCAAAGCAGATGAAGAGGTGAAACTTGCAAGAGCAATTTGTAACTGCTCCAAAATACTTTGGAGGTAACATATGTAACTGAAGGACCTTCAATGAATGCCTGGGCAAACATGTTCTTGCAAACTGTGTTAGAGCAATCTAAAAAATTATTTGTTTTTTCTTTTGCCTGACTGCTACCCTTAAAACCTAGATATATAACTGCCCAGTAACTGCGTACTACACGCAGAGCAAAATAAATCATTACTGAAGGCAGTAAAAATGTTTGTCTACACCCTTAGTCACAGGGGACCATTTAGTGACTCAGGAAAATTCCATAAACATCTGAGAGATTGGATTTTTCATTTCCTGCCACTTGACTATACAATAGCTGGAAAAGCTACTGTATCCAGCTCCTCTTTTCTCACTTTCCTATTAGTGCTGAAATGCTCACTACACCCAGACTAATTTCTCTTAGACTACGTATCACTACCAGAAACTAACAACTGTCCCAGTTTGAAAGACCACCTCAAGCCTAGTTCTTGATATGGTGAACTGAAGTGGTCAGCAGCTATGGCATCATTGACTGAATAGGTTTGGTAAGAATTCATCTGGTGAAGACATCAAGTAAGCCCCACTGGGATTCCTGATACAGGAAAATACTTAAGTGCTCAGTACTTCAGTGTTGTTGGCAATGAAAAACACACGCCGCACTATTTTGTTTCTCAGACAATACGGCTCATGGAAAAACTAACTGAAATACTAAACACTTTTTTATGCTTCCTTTCGCAGCTTTTTTGTCATTACTGTTGATAAGTTTATTTCTCCAGGAGTTAAGATCTGTCCCATGCCCAGCCTCAGTCAGACAAGTTATTTCAGCTAGTAGTCAACTATTCAACCATATTTATTTTAGAGTCACAGGCAGCATAACTTCTTTTTTCAAGTAAATTTTTATACTAAGCATTGAAGTTTGGATGTTACCTTTCAGTTCCAAGATTGCAAACCTTTTATTCTTAATTGTCTGGTTATCCTCAAAGGTTTTGTCTTTTTATCTTTCAATAAGGTATGACAATATCACACATATATTCTATTATACGTAGTTCAACAGATAATTCTGAGAATCTTTCATATCATTAGTCTTTTAAAATATCTATGGACCACATCCAAAGAATTTTGGCCTAATTCAAGTATTTTTATTATGCCATAAAATTGCAGATATGCTGATTACTGAAATACATCATGGATGTTCCATGAGGAAACATCATGATTTAGGCTTCTGCTGTCATGCAAACAGAAATTTGTATTCTATGCTTTATCTTTGATCACACAGTAATGACTGACATCTGTATATGCTCTTGGAACATTTTATCTAACAATGAAAAATGAATAGACAGCTTTAATACAAAGAGTAATGTTTTCTGGAGTGCACTCTGATAGGATTTTTGAATCCAGATGAATCTTCAAAGGATATGCATTTGAGTCACAAAGCTATACCTATCAAAATGGTAAAAGTAATTTTTAACTTGCTTTTCTCCCAGCTGAAGAATAGAATAAAAAGTAATTTGGTTAAGTAACAGGATGCTCATTTATACATACTCATCCAAAGACAAATTCTGTCACACAATTTTTTACATAAGGTTTAAATTCAGATACTTCAGTAAAACCTCTTACAGGAATGCTTCTGTGTCCTTTTAAATGCAACATCCATTTTAGACTCCATCTGGTTGCATATAAACCCATTCCTCAGCTATAGTCAACTATCTTTTTAAAGTCTTTGACTCTTTAGCCAAGTTTCACAATGTTTTCCTTCTTGACAATTTACCAGCTTAGTGCAGAATTCACTACAGAAAGTCTAAATCAGAATCAGAGCCCTCCAGTGTCGGGGAGCACTGAAAGAACACCACAGTCTCTACACGTGACCAAATTCTGAGTTTCTGGTGACTCTCTGTTTTTGATTCTGCTGTATTTCATTCACTGCTCTCTCTGTTTCAACTGAAGCTCCAAGCAATGTCTTAAAAGACTTTTTTATTGCTCAAGTTTTATGATAGGGTAAAAGGCTAAGCTTATTTAATGAATTTGAAACAAGCTTGATCTCTCCAGAGCTCCATATTAATAAAGGGTATCTCACAGGTTTACTACAAAGATACCCAATGAAAACTTTTACACCAAATGTAAACAGTTTACTTGGACAACCCTTCACTAAAATTTGAGGCATCTTGCTAAGGAAGTTGACAATTGAGTCTGTTTAACAGAGAGACAGAAACTCCTCAAGATTTGCAAAGGAAGACCAAGCTGTTCCCCTCTCCACTGACAGCAGGGATGTCAGGCTCCTCTGTCCACTTGGGATCCAGTCTGCTCTTGTTCTGAGAGTGAAATTTGCATTCCTGGATGTACAGTGACTCAGGTTCAAGAGAAAGAGTAAAGGAGACCCTTGCCCAGCATACACTACAGCCTTGTGAATCTGCTGGGATCATAGAATCATTCTGGTTGGAAGACACCTTCAAGATCAAGTCCATCTGTTAACCAGCCACTAAACCAGGTCCTTCAGTGCCACATCTACATGTCTTTTAAATACGTTCAGGGATGGTGACTCCACCACTTCCCCAGGCAGCCTGGTCCAGGGCTTTACAACCCTTTCTGTGAAGAAATGTTTCCTAATATCTAATCTAAAGTTCCCCTGTGGAGATGTGAATTCAAACTCTCCCAGACTGACTAAGGTTTACATCTCCACACTCCCTCTTCCCTCAAAAAGATAATGTTAGACCTAGTAGAATACCATACAAAAGGAAGTGTCAGCACGACCACCAACATGGAAGTTCTTTATGTCCTGATCACCTGTGACTTTTTGGGGGGATATGGGCAGAATCCAGCTATGTATTCTGCTTTACCTGGATCTCAACAGTGTTCTGGGCATTGTTCTGCTTCTTTTCTCCTACAGAAGTAGCATTTTGGATCTTGCATGGGTAGCAAAACTTTCAGCATGAATTGCAAGATGCCCAATTCTGTGACAGCTGCACCCTGTAGCAGTGTAAGTAGGTGGAATGGATTGTTGTCTGAGGCTTAAGTAGTGGAGCAGGCAAGGGGTTGGTCCTTCTATAGTCAATGGGGAGAGAAATGTTACTTTGAAGGAAAAATGAGACCTCAGGTGAATTACTGCCTTCTGGAAGTATCAATTTTTCTTCATCAATCACAGAAGAATCCTAGAGAGTCCATGCTGCAGATAAGTGCTTAAATTTCAGTGGGATGAATTCAGCACACTGGTGAATCATTGGAACTGAATTATTTTTTTTTATTATTTTTTTTTCCTATTTAAAACAGGTTTTCTGGTTTGCTTCCTAACCTATGTTATAAACAAAAAGTTAAACTGATAGAGAAACTGAGAGCCAAGTATATCCCTACTATAACTCCGTTAGCATCAATGGATGAGTTTTAATTCCACATAATTCATCTGTAATACGTTTTCAAGTGCTGTGCCAAACTTTAGCAATACATACCTGGCCAGCACACAGCACAGTCACACTTCCTTTCATGGCTTAGGAGGCAGCTTCCCCTACCCTCTGACAATTAACAGATGAGACTGAGAATGCTCACAGAGAAGTCTGGGAAATTCTCTGCTCAAAGACAGAGCGAGAGCAACCTCCACTCCCCTTCCTTCATTCTGTTAATGCTCAGCTCCAGGTTCTTATTTGTACTTGTTAAAAACAGGATATGATTCGTTATTCCTATGCCTAAACTAATGCAAAACTGGTCCCTGAACATCTTTCAGTCTCAGTACAATAGAAACCCTGCAAATTTTCAAATGGATGAAATACTTTAACCCCATTTATTAATCTTGTTACATTAAGAACAATCTGTCACTAAAACTGCTTGGAAATTGAGAGCTATACAACAATATTTCTCCAATGTTGGTGTGGGAGTACAGTTAGTTTTGGTTGGTGCTTCTGGCAATAACTTCTTCAAGAGACCCAGAGACCCTTCCACAACGAGTGATTTGGCCCCAGTGATTTCTCTGATGGACGGTAGTTTTAGAAAATCCCTGTGAAGCAGGAGAATGCTTTTATTCCTATTTTCTATTCCCATATTTATTTCTACAGAAAACTCAGGGAGACAGTACATTTTAAGACACCTTAATCATCAATCAAATAAAGTAATGACTTTACAGAAACAATAAATAATTACCTTCAAGTGTTTCTCCCTCTCCTGAAAGGGCCTCTCCTGCTCCAGAGGCATACAAGGCAGACACGGTCAATGCATACCTAGTGGCTTGGTCTAAGCCTTTCAGAACTTTAGAGGTAGTGTCACCTTTCACAGTCACTTCCTTGGTTTCACCTCCTGCGACTGGAGTATATGTTATAAAGTATTGCTGCACTTTGCCAGGAGCAGCACCCCAAGACAGCTTCATTGTTGATGTTGTGGCATCAGAAACTCTCAAATTTCTTGGATTTCCTCGAACTGCACATGTCAAAAGATGTTAAAAATGAGTTGAAGTAATCTTCATTTCTTGGTTTGCTTTTTAGGTTACCACAACATAGAACAATGCTGAAAAAAATAAATCCTGAATAGCCTGCACTGACGCTGCTACGGTATAACTTTACTGTAATCAGGATTGCACCAATTCCATCCCCATCCTCCTTAGGCAAAAATGCCCAATTAAGGCTTTTTGCTCCTATTTTTTTTCTGTTAAAATAGGCTTAATCCTGGAGCACATACATAGTAGCACCTGAATATATGCTCAACTTCAACATGCCAAGATCCATGCTGAAGCCACTGTCCACAGAATCTAGTCAACGATCACCAATGAAATGTGAAATTAACAAATTATCATTTTATACGGAGTTCTTTTTGATGATAGTTTCTCTGGTTTCTAATATTTGACATCTCAGTGAAGTTTCACCAGTAATCAGGACATTTGTACTGTCTCTTTACTCTTCAGATTTTGTTTAATAAGGCATGATATGTGTTAAAGGATCATACATTTTCACACAAGTTAAGGCTACAGTGATAACTTCAGTAAATTAAATGTTTCATTCGATCCTTGCTAGCCATTGAGAACAAAGTGCAAACAGGGTCTGAATTTGCTGAAAAGAAATATAATTTGTGTCATTGACAATATGAAGAATCATGAGGACAATGAGTTAAATATACAGGTAGATTCTTCACCCCCGTTACCTTGTCATATGAGGTGTTGCAGGTTCAACAGACTATATTTTAAAATAAAATATTACAGTTTTGATAAATTATATTGTCTTAAAATTACCTCTCAACTAGGCTTGAGTATTTTTATAATTCATATAATAGATAAGGCCAATAAGGGTTATTGTCTTTTTTAGTATGAATATGTCAGCATGCAGAGAGTTTTTCTCAAGCTTACTACATTCACAGCATTGATCATGTACCTTCATCAGTTTTTGCATATCCACTCAGCAATTTCCCAGGCCCAGACTGATACTCGGGAATAACAGATACTTCATATCTTGTATCTTGGATCAAGTTCTGCAGAGTAGTTGATCTTTCATTTGCTGAGACAGTCACTTGTCTCCTTTCTCCTCCAGTAAGTGGTCTGTATACAAGCCTGTACCGTAGGACATTTCCTGGAGCTGGAGTCCAGCCAACTACAAAGCTATCAGTCGTTTCATCTGTTATCCTTAAGTTTCGAGGAGCACCTTTAACTACAAAAAATACACACATATAATTCGTAAATATTTGTTGTTAATCAAATGGTATCTGAAGTAAAACCATTCCAACCATCCAGTTAGCTCATCCAGTTTACCAAAACAAGAGCTTATATTGCCCTTACATTGTTTTGAGGTACATAAGACACTAGTCATTTCTGAAAATTTAGGAGCAGAGTTACAATCAACAGTGTAATGAAGTTGTGCCTGAAAGTACATTAATCCCAGTTTATACAACCACTTCTGAAATTTAAGATGATCTGACTGTGTTTAGCAGTAACACCAGAACTGAACAGTGTAAACGACATTTGGGCATAGTGGGGAAAGTTCTTAACACAACAAATCATGTGTTTCTTTGCTGTGGCCATTTGCTTCTGCACCACTTCCATTTACAAAGAGTTGTCAGATACACCCGACTACACACAGGCAGCTCTCCTCTTTTAAAGAAACGACAAAGGTATATGCAACAGGGAAAAACAAAAACAAAAACAAAAGCCAACAAAACAAAACAATTCTATTTCTTTAAGTTAAATTTTCACAACAAAAAATATATTCATTGCAATATGAGTTGCATCTAATGTTTAAAAAAAAGTTTCTGAATTAAGCCTCAAACTCAAAGACAAGAAGTAGCTTGTTATCCCAGAAATGGAAGAAAAAAATAAGTGTGGTGAATTATTTAATCTAATCTGCTCCTTGATGAAAAATATAGCAGCTTGGGTCATTGTATATGAACTCAGTGGCCACACCAAAGAAGGACTTGACATTTTCAACATACATTAAGATATATTATATTGCAAGTTGCCTAGCAGGAGGTAGCACTGTCACTTGGGGGGGATGGGGGGGGAAACAACAGCTTTTGTTTTTTGTTTACAATTTAAAGTATGATCTAACTGGAACATTATACACTAAAAGCATTTTTCTTTAGTGTTAAGTTACAGACCTGTTAAGAGTGGAGCAATTAATCCTAATTTTAAAGAAACTAACTTGTTTTCTACTAATCAAATTCACAGTACTCCATTTCAAACTCTTTAAAAGCCTGAAATCAAAGTTAGTTGCCAAGAAAGCTGTCTGGCCCAAATTGTTAGCTAGATCTGCATGGAGAGCTTCTGGCATTCACATGACAGCAGAAGAATTCTTGTCTTCTCAGACATGTTGGGATTTCATCAGATCAAGATGCTGACAGTTATTTAAGGCAGTATCAGTTAAAGCTGTTCTTTCTCCTGTCTCTTACACTCACAAGCTACATATTCTATCAGCCAAGAGTTTGTCTGGTTTCCTAAGGGAAAGTTGTGTGTGGCCAAAACATTCTGACTGGTACAGTCATGGAAATATGCACACCAGCAGTGAAACCTGTATCTTCCAAACTTAACATCCAAACTGAGCTATTTTATAAGTGTATGTTTCTATCAGTCCTAATAGGAAAGAGCAATTAACAAATTTCCATGCTGTTTCTTTGGCTCCCTTGGAACCATTTACATCACCAAAGGTCACAAATGACAGCATGGAATACTGAAAGAGAGTGGATCAATATTTTTAAAAGCATAATTTGGACTACACTGTGTATTCAACTACTGGAACAGGAAAACAAATTTACTGTCATTCTTCTCCTTTAAATCAGTATTGTGGCAACTTGACCAAGAAAATGTACAACTACCATGCTTAAATTTACAGCCATTGATCCCATAAACTCACACTGACATCAATGGAAGTTTTGAATCACTAATTACTGAGTTATTGGATCAGGCCCATGAAGTTCTGATGAGAAACAGCTGATCAAAAACTCATCCCCCTTTAAGCCTATGGTATATAAAACAGAATTTTTATTAATGTAAGTCAGATGTGGACATGGCAAATAATGGAAGTGCATGTTTGACTTTAAACATATTAAAGTCAACATGCATTCCTGCATCAGAGTCATAGTTACTAAACAGAATAGAATAGTCTATAGAATAGAATAGTCTATAGAATAGACTCCATCCAACTTTCACGGAAAATAAAATCCAGTCTTCACAGTTTAATGTTGGCCTATTATTGGAATTTTGTCTTTACTAAATGCACTGAGAGACAATAACGTTTATTCTCATCCTACATACCAGTACAGCCTCTCAGCCTTAGCTGGCTGTTCCATACACACACATTCTCTTAAAGCAAATTCATATTTGAATATATGACTCTTTTGTGTCTGAGAATAATGGAAAGCCTACCTTCTAAGGTGGTTTCCTCTCCATCCAAGGGAGGGCCATCACCATCTTCATATTCAGAAATCACACTGACTGTGTAAGTAGTTTCAGGTAGCAAGTTGGTGAGAACTGAGCTAGTACTTGAAGATGGTACTGACACAATGAATTCATCTCCACCTACTGCTACTTTATATTTAATGAGATAGGACAAAACCTCAGATCCAGCTGGAGACCAGCTCACTTTGAAACTGTCCGATGTTACATCAGAAAAGACCATATTCTTTGCAGGTATGTATGCTGTATGGAAATAAAAATGCACAGATGAGTCATACTTGCTAGAATAACTTTTAACACAAAAAAGACATTTTAATTGTCTGTTAATAATTTAACTTATTCTAATTGAAGAGATATTTTGTTGCACATGCAACACTATTGGTTGTCTATACTTGCTTATAGCTATCACATTTCATGAGGATCATATCTATGTTGTCTCAAATGATACGAGTAGAAGCACCAACTCAGTAATTTCTAGATCAAATGAGAAAAAATCATCTAAAAATGTACTTATGAAAATTTAAGTTAGAATCTGATGATCAAGATAGGTTCCCTCTTTCATATGTCCCATGAACAGCAATAACATTATGCCCTCAATGGGAAATAAAAACCCTGAATTTTTTCAGATCCAGATTAGAAATAGGACAAAATCAATCCCAGTATTTTTTCAGGAATGGAGTCAAAAGGGAAACAAGGAACTTGACATGAGGCACAAACACAAACCTGACATCCTGGGCTTGTTTTGGTTGGCCTAGTCAGCCTAACAGTGGGGATGTTAAGACTGCTTGAGCCCTCTAAAACAAAGGCTGCTTTGCTGGTTTGTTCCTCAAAGCTATCCTGAAACAAAAGGCTTATTTTTAAAGAGAGTGTGGTTTTCAATACTGGGGGCTACTCAATGTTAGTGTTCTACTAAACACAGGTAGTGACACTGAGGGTGCTACTAATCATAAGTAACTTTAGCTGACAAAAGCTGGTCTTTCAAAATTCTTTTGAATATTAAACATTATCCAAGCTCATCAAATTTGGATGCATGTGAAGACTTTCATGTCTTTACATCTAGATTGAGATTAACATCACCTAGCATCTGCTGTCTTAAATTGTCTCATCTAAACCCATCTCAGAGGGCTATTCATTTTACCCTAAAAATTAATTAGATCACCCTCAGGAGCTGTCAGCGTTGCTCCAACACCTTTGAAATTCCACATTTGTATATTTCTCTAAGTAATAGCAGTTACTTACATTTCTTCCTTATAGCAGCCAGTTCCTGCTCAATCCGTAGGCAAACAGACTGCGTAAGTTCAAATGATATTCTTTGAAAAGCATCAAAATCTTCCACTGTGTAAACGTGGGTTTCAGCAGGGGGTGATGCAATTGCTTCTAACTCTGTACGCACTGCATCCTTCACACCAACTGCAAAGATTTCTACATCTGCATCCCTCAGCTTTATTGCAGGTTCTTTAAAAGCATCTGATGATTTTCCATCAGTAATAAGAATCATGACTCTCGGCACATTTGGTCTCGATCCTTTGCTGGTAACAAATACTTTCTCCCTCACATAAGTCATTGCTTTGCCTGTGTTGGTAGATCCACCTCTGTAGGGGAAGGTGTTAATAGCCTGAATTATGTCTTCCACTCTGTTGTATCTGTTCAAAGAAAACTCCATATGGGGATCTCTGCTGTACTGGACAAGACTTATCTGTACTTTTCGAGGCGATATCTCAAAGCTTTTAACTAACACTTCCAAAAAGGCTCTTACTTTAACAAAATTGGCAATACCAATGCTGTAGGAACCATCCACTAAAAACACAACATCAGCTTTTACATCCACGCCACGTGAGCATTCTGTAAAGAAAAAGAATCACCACTATAAACAGATGCTCAATAGCCACAGCATTACAATTGCATCTGCAGTTCATGTATCATACCCGGTTGATTATAAATAAAATAAACCATGCTAAATGAAGTTGTTTTACATGAATAATAAAGGTGTGATATTAAAACAAGAATCAGAGGCTTACACAACAAAAAGCTATTGTGTGAATATAACACAGTAACCCCTAACTCACCCACTTGAACTTTTACTTGTTGTGTTTTTTCCATTATCGTTATTGGCTCACTGGGAGTCAGTCCTTTCATTGCATAAACATTAATTTGATACTCTGTGTCTGGAGAGAGATCTTTAACATTCAGAGCAGTAGTCTGAGGACCCACACTCAGCACATGTTGTTTTCCACCAGCTATCATTGGAATGAACTGCAGGCGATAGCCAGTTATTTGACTTGTGGATGGATCCCAAGTGATCCTAACAGATTTTGAGGAGATCTGAGTGGCCACCAGATTTGAAGGAGGCTCTACCACTGAAAGAAATCAAAAGCAAAGCCAAAATATTAATTACAATTACAGATTTTCTCCCACATTTTTATTTTTTTAATAAATTTAGTCATCTTTGATAAAAATCACTCTTTCTTTTAGCATAAACAAATACAAGTGAAATACAGACAGTCCAAATGAGGCATCAGTGAGAGGTTAGAAATATGAACATCACATTTGTGGTCCCCCGAGTGCAGCAGAATCTCCAGCAGAAGTGCTGCCTGCGTTTAATACTGTTTCAATCAGAAGTGAAAGCTACACTCACAGAAACACAGTAGAGAGACCAGTGCAGACCTGAGCAGAGCACTATGACAGCGGAGTCATCTCTGCTGCTACTTAGGTCAAAGAATAACTAGTTACTTAAAGTCTTACAGGGCCAGAAAGCTGCAATGATACAGGTCGACGTCTGTGGTTTTTTTAGCATTCTCCGGTTTTCATTCCTTCATTCTTAACCTATTACATTTTCTTCCCCTTCACCAAGCAGGTTTTTTTCCCTTTAGTACATTTTTCCATAGAAGTGTTTCCTGTGTCCAAATTGACTGTATGAGACTCTGATAACCGCACATCATTGTATTGCCCTTGAAACTATGGAATAATGAAGCTATTCCAAATTTACTACAACGCATGTTCTGATGTCCTACATATAAATGCACAAAGCTGAGACCTGTTTTCCACACTTGCTAAATGAGGCAACAGATCAAACCACAGAAATAAAGAAAAGGAAGGGATAGCCCCTTAAATATTCACCAGAACATACTGAAGTCAACAAATTTATATAAAGTATCTCACCTTCTTCTCCACTAACCAGTTCACCTAGTTGTTCATCAACACCAGAGCACACTTGCAAGATAATTTCATTCTGTATATCCACAATTCCATCGAAGTTAGCCACATTGAACACATGCTTCAGTGAAGGTTGAGATGCAATTAGCTTGAGTTCTTTTGCATCCGCTGCTTTGATTCCTAGAAGTTGCAATAGACAGGACTGTGTTAAGTGGCCATAAAATACAGACAACTGTGAATGTATTCATAACATATCTGAACATCCTGGGGTAAAGCTGAGTTTAATTCAGTTCTGTCTTCTGTCATTATCAATAACCAAACTACAAAATAATGATTAATGCAATGAGGTGACATTCCATTTTCAAGATGAGAAAATAATGTGGTACATTCAGTGAAGCTAAGGTTGAAACTACCCTTGTCAGTCATCTTAGTCTCCATGAAGGAGCTACAGAATTGCTATTAAATTAACACAACTGGTACGTTCTACTCTAGAGGGTGTAAACTATCCATTTCAAGGCATACACATAGAAAGTGTGGCATAGAGAAATTTTTAAATCTACAGAATCTGTAAAACATCTAACTTACTTCTTCAGGAATGATAATCTCTCAATCATTAGAAAAATTCAACATACCCAAAGAAAAAACTTCAACTCCTATGTTGCGAAGCTCTCTTGCAGGAATTTCAACTTCATCTTGAGCTTTTCCATCCGTAATGACAATTGCTACTTTGGGAAAGCCTTTTCTTGCTCCAGCAGACTCAGTGAAGGTGTTTTGAACCAGGTATTCAATAGCCTCACCTAAAAACAACACCACAAATTATGTTTTATTAAGCTTCAGTGAAGTAGGATTTAAAGCAAATCTGAATTATAAAATGAAATGCTGAATAAACACATGTGGGAAATCTGTACCTGTCATTGTGTTGCCACCTTTGTAAGGTATCCTTTTAATTGCATCAATAAGATCACTTCTTCTGAAATACTGATTTAAGTTGAACTCTGTTCTTGTATCTGAACTGTACTGAACAACTCCAACTCTTGTCTTGTCTTCCCCAATGTCAAAAGCTGATACAAGGGCAACCATGAAGTCCAGAATATATCTGAAGTTATTTCTCCCTACACTCCATGAACCATCTACCAGGAAAACTAAATCGGTCATTGCACTTATGGAGCATCCTGGAACACAAAGAAACAAACAAACCAAAACAAAACAAAAAAAGAACAAACAAAAACAAACAAAAAAATCACCTCCATTAGTAAATGAGCAATTGCATTCTCACAAATCACTGAGAAATGTATGACAGAAACTTAGTAGGTAAAATCCAAAACAAACATTTAATAGACTGATATTCTTATCTGCAATATTTTACTTGGATAAGAATTACTGACAAAAGTGAGCAGCAATATAAGCCTTCTAGCTGCCATTGCCAAAAGGGAACTGTCACTTGAATACTCAGTTTTGAGACACCTCTCACACTATTCCACAAGATCAACATACGCTGCAGCAGATGAAAACTCATATAGAACACTTTTTGCTAAAGTTTGTTGTTATAAGAACATTTCATTTTGTTACTACTTCTGTTCTGCATCTTTATCTCCCCATAATAGCTGCACGGGTTCTTCTGCAATGCCTTTTATCTACAGCACTATGTCTCTTGTTAATAGGACACGACACTCACGGGCTTGCTTGGTTAGTTGCACGAAATTCCTAGTTTTAGTACCAACTTGGCACCTTATTCTTTCAATGCAGCTATAAATTCCCTCCATCCCAGTCCCTTCCCAAGTTTTGTTAACTCTGGACAATTTTACAGGTTAGCTTCATTGCTAGGTAACACAGGAACACAGTTTATGTGGCCCTAGAGCCAGACCTCACTTATCTCTAAAATGTCAGATAAGCTGAAAGACAAACCACCTTACTTTGTAATTGAGCCTCAACCTTCTTATCCTCTGGTATGCCTGGACCACCTGTCTGAACTGCACAAAACACAACATAGAGAGAATTAATGAAAGAAATCAGGTCAAATTTGTAAACATCAAAGAAAAGCCTGTAGGGAATTAGAGACAGAAATCTGACAAGCCTCAGAACATGAAAATATAAATGCAAGCTATGAATACATGACCTGTACTTACAGATTTGACAACACAGCACTCAAGGCAACACATAATACAGAAAACACAAATAATTAAGAATCCTCTGTATTTGTACATCTTATGCAGTAATTTCCTGAAAATTAACTGCAAGGTCCCTGGACAAAATAACTCTCATTAACACATAGTGGAACTCAAAATAAGTAATTTTCCTGTGGTTGTTTGGGAAGACTGAGGCATGTGACAAAATGTGTCATAGAAGATAGTCTGCTGTGCTTAACATTTTTATTTAATGAAATTTATTTTATGCTTTATTTATTATGAGGAAAGGCTGAGAGCCCTGGGGCTGTTTAGCCTGGAAAAGAAGAGAGGGGATCTTAATAACATTTACAAATATCTGAAGGGTGGGTATCAAATAGAAGGAGCCAGCCTCTTTTCAGTGGTGCCCTGTGATAGGATGATGGGCAATGGACACAAACTGGAACAGGGGAAGTTCCTCCTCAACATGAAGAAAAACTTCTTTCTTGTGAGGGTGATGGTGCACTGGAACAGGCTACCCAGGGAGGTTGTGGAGTCTCATTCTCTAGAGACTTTCAAAACCCACCTGGATATGTTCCTGTGTGGCCTGCCCTAGGTGATCCTGCTTTGGCAAGGGGGTTGGACTTGATGATCTCTAGAGGTTCCTTCCAACCCCTATCATTCTATGATTCTATGAGTTATTAAATATAAATTATATTAAAAATAATTCCATAATTTAATGCATACAGATACAGTGTGTCACACTGTATTGTTATGATGAATGCAGTTAGCTTCTTTTTTTTTCCTCCCCACACAGGAAGCTGGTCAGATTCATTTGTTGCTGAGGTCAATGAGAGTCTTCCCCTTGACTTCAGCAGATGCAGTTTATAGCAAGTAAGTTTAGCTCAAAACAACCAGTGGCCTCTTGCAAAGAATTCCACATGGGTTGTCAGACACAATCTATCCATGTTAGTCTTCTCTTATCTCTTGCAAATTATCCCTGCTTCTACTGGTAATTATACTTAACGGAAAAAGGCTGCTGAGACAGTTACATCTGACTAGAGTTTATGTACATGGCAATTTTATTGAAGAACTAGAACAAAGCCACGTTTTGTGAATGACCACTCAGTTATCTTACTTGGTTTTCTAATCACTTTACAGGTACTTACTTGTCAACTGGCCAAAAACAGGTAGACTCTCCTCTCTTTCATCATATGAAGCTATTGATACAACATACTCTATATCAGGTATAAGATCTGATAAGACAGTTTGGGTAGTGCTAGGTGAAAGTGTAAATTCTTTAGTAGGCCCATCTGCAATAAATAATGGAAACCAGTTAATGCAGCCTTTAAATCCAGTAATAGAAAGGAAAAACTGATCACAAGCAAACAAACAAAAAACCTAAAGAGAATAATCTATCTAAAATCCAATTATAATTTTAGAGTGATACACTTTCTTTTTTTTCCTGAAGTATGAATTTTGAAACATGAAACTTCAAACTAACCTGTTTTCAATAGTGAACAAAATTACTGAAGTGTTTCATAAATTTCAGGAAATTTCAAACTTAAACTGCATATCCAAAATGTACTATCATCTAACAAATCATGATCCAGTTCTGATTCAGTATCACTTTTACATTGATTATTTCTCAAAGTGAAATAGAATCATGGGTGTCCCACACAGCTGTTATCAGGAAGTTTTATGACATCATCACTGCATCTTTACCCAACACATGCAATATTTCCCCTGGGAGAAGTACCTGAATGAAGTTCTTTAAATTTGAAGTTCTTTAAATTTAAAGTTCTTTAACTTTAAGGTAAAAGCACAGAAGAGGAGCAGAGTGATGACTCTACCTTCTTTTTGCTCCTCCAAAATGAAGGGCATCCAAAATTTACTACTTGCAGTCCCCAAAGGGTAAACACTACGGTAAGAAAAGCTTGGAACAATCACTGCTCCTTCCTATATGCCATTTGCTGCTACCCAGTCTTAATCACAAGCCTCAGAAAGTTGTTAATAGTTACACTCACACGTAAGTTAGATATAAGTCAAAATAAACCCAAGTTTTAAAAAAATTTAATGACATAACTTAATTTTATAGAACTCACCATTTGTTGGAACCACAGTTATCCTGTAACCCACTATGTCATCTGGTGGCCTTTTCCAGGACATTTGAACATTATGTTCATCTATAATTGTAAAATTCAAGTCTGATGGTGGATTAACTGCAAAAGATTTATACCAGGTGGACGTTTAAAAGTTTGAACAAGCTTTGGCAAATGAATAAATAAAATAATATTAAGCAAAGCATACTAAAATTGTCTTTGCATAAATTTGTTTCCAACAAATATAAAGATATGTTGTTGGAAAAAGAATAAAATAAAAGCTGACAAAATATGACAAAACATCAAAGAGTATACGCATTACAGAGGACAGCACAGAACATATGTTTCTTGAGTTGCCAAGACATTCAAGAATGGCCAGCAAAATCAAGCACAATAGAAAACACATTTGGATACATGTACAATGAGTTCACAGATAATCACCACATATGCAAACATTTCACATAACAATTAAAGGAAATTTTTTTTACATGCTGGGTGCAATCCGTACAAGCATGCCAAATCACAACCTGCTTACAATATCATGAGATCATTTAGGACATTGAGAACACAGTACTCTTCTTAATTAGACATCAAATAATTGATCAGCTTTTTAATATAGTCTCTGCATAGTCATATTTCTTATCAATTTCACTGAAACTTGGCAGAGAAAAAAAAAAACTAAAGAATACAGGAAAAAGATTGGGCATTTAATGTTCAGTAAAACAATTTATGTTAGGGTCTACATACAAATATACATGCAAAATGTATATCAGTAATAATGATATACTCATGTATTATTTTACTTCAAAATATGGAGAGCTCCACCTCTTTGTTCCTAGAAGCCACTAAAGTGACTTACTTTGCATATGGCTGCAAAGGATTCAGGAACTAAGGGAATAGAAAACGGGGTTAGTAATGGTTTTAATTTGGTGAAACATTTGAGCTGATGCAAAAGTTCACAAAAATAAGAATCTACCCGTTTACACCAGATTATTGTACAATTTCAAAGGTGTAAACTACTGTTTTTCATGTTCCCTTTGCAGCAGGTGTACCCATACTAGTAGTGGCATTTTAACATAAAATGCCAGTATGGTTCCAAACAACACAATGGTTAATTATGAAAAGACAACATCGAAGTATATTTATGGACATTTATTTTACAGAATTTTTAGAAAACAGCAAAGAAGGCACCAGTGATCTGAACAAATGACTGCAAATAAAATTTGTAGGAGCTGATGACAGAAGTAACTGAACAGTACAGAAAGAAATAGTTTACATACGCTATTTTGCAGCATCATGCATATGTAAATGAAATGTTGATTATTATTTTTTTAGCTTCCCACAATGGACAAAAGCCTCCATGTACAAGGTTCATTACACAAAGACGTTTCATAAATATTTTATAATGATATTCTCTTACTAAACTTGTCATGCTTTTTCATGCAATATTCTACTGACTCACTGTCAGTGCATGGTAGGTATATTATATATTATTGTTTAAATAGGTCTACAAAGTAAGATTAGATTCAGCCATACTTTCCTTAACTACTTGTGAGACCATTTTGCAGGCATTTTTAATAGACAGATCTTCTCTGTTTCATTGAAGATGTCCATCATATGTCAGATCTTGTTTCAGTTTTGAACATAATTTAAAGAGCAGACAAAGAATTAAAAGCTAGAATGTATTCTTACGAAAGGACACTGTCCAACTGCAGTAAGTAACTGAGCTCAGAAAAACTGGTAACCAATTATGTAAGCAATTTCTTTTCCTTGTAATTTACTGTTGTTTCCAACCATAGGATAATATGGCTTTGCAATACTGATACAATAGATACACTAGTACTGAAGTGAATGTTATTCTTCCTCTTGTCCATACACAGGCAGTGAGATTAGACCATTAAGTTGCATGCATAGTTTATTCGCCATTCAGTTTCTGAGTATCACAAGGCTAGAAACAGCAGGGTAGTTACTTAGTATCAAAATCATGCAACACGTGTTAATAGTAAAATACACTTAGGTGATAAGAATATCATTATAAAATATTGTTTCAGTAGCAATGGCTCAGGACAAATTTAATGCAAAGGCAGAGACAACTGACCTGAGCATGCTTTAAAAAAAAATTCAGTACATGGAAAAAATAGCACCACCAACCTTGCAAGTAAATTGGCATGTTGCAGCAGAGACTTTAGGCTTTAACTGCTGAAGGACAGCAGCAGCCCAACTTGTTGATATCCAAATGACCGGATTCCAGATAAACTGAAAAAACCGACTGTGAGGAAAAGTCTTTAACATTTTAAAGGATTTTAATCCATTTTATGAAAATTCAGATGTGGATCTTGGAAGGTAACAAGAATAGTACATCAATACATAAGCGACGTTATCTGTTCATCCAGGTGTTCACAGCCTTTTAGAACAATGGCGTTGCAGGGGACCTCAGAAAGGCCCCTCCTCCATCCCATGGTTAAGACTTGATCAGCTATTCCATGTCATTCCTGACATGTTTGTTCAGACCATTCTTAAAGACATCCACTGTTGGCAACACGACCAGCTCCCCACAGAAATTACTCCAATGCCTCACTCCCTCTATTATCATAAAGTTATTCCCAACACCTGACCTCGGTCATTGTTGCTGCACTTTAAATCCATTTGTTCTCAACCTGTGACTGGCTTATCAAACTCAAGAACTGAATACTTCTCCCACTGAAACCCAAAAACCAATCTCACCTGAATAAGAAAAAGCTAGTTTCGATCCAGTATCAACAAAATGTCTTCCAGATGGCCTGTGTGCTTTTGATACTCAAACAGAACCTCCAAAACATTTACAGACTTACACATGAGTAAGATTTCACCCCTGTGAAAACAGCTGTCAGTTGAAGACCAAACCATGATCATATGACTGAGAGAAGTAAGTCAATCAGAAGCACAGCAAAATGTTTAAATGATAACATCTTTTTGTGATAATCAAGCAGGGCAACCGGCACTCCACCTTATTAAAATTCTTGTTTCATAAGGGAATTCACCAGTGGAAAGTAATACGTCTGCAATATGGAATCAGACCAGACTTCTAGGAAAAAAATGGCTCTGCTTGTGGTGGGATTTTGTCCTATTAGAGGGACAAACCTTAAAACTGCACTCTACAAAGGCTTATGTGTGAGCACAGCTTTACCCAAGCAAGCGGTCTTATGTAGGGCTACTTGCATTAAGTGAAGCTATGCCTATGCTTACAGCGTAGTGACAGTGCCGATCAGTCTGATCCCATGTCCAACAAAATCCATGCCAAACCTCTCACTGATTTGTCAAGGTACAGGATCGTGATCATGTGATGGTATTAGTGTTGCCTTAATGCAGTGATTCTACTGTTGATGCACAGAAACGTATGGCTCCCCTACAGGTTTCCAGAGCAGTAAAAAAATATCTTGTTGTATGACAATAATGTTTACACAGTGTTAATTTCCACCACTCTTAGAACTATGATAAAGCTTCCTCAATCAGATACCCTATCAAATGTACCACAAAAGAAAAAAAGAAAATTTTTTAAAAAGGGAAAAAAAATATAATATACTTAATTCATTGCCATTCCTTGTGTTATATATATGTATAATAGTATATTTTCTGAAACAAAAATACAGAGCAAGGCCTCTTTCTCGTGCTATATATGTCTTATACTAGCTTGTATTACTTCACAGGTAATACAAACCCAATATACAAAAGTCTACAGCTTTTTACAGCTAACACAATGTGACTGCTAGAGGATCCAAATGAATATCTTAACGAGGCAGAAGTAAAATATCAGATCAAGCAATTTAAACCTAGAACCAGACTTAAAGGTGATCTAACTTGGAATTAGCTTCCATCCACAATCCCTGTGTGGAACAAAATCTGTAATACCATCACTGGAAAAGACTCACTATAATTAGCATGGGAAATAACATGTTAGCCCACAGTAAAATAACATACAGGCCACAGAAGCTGAAGAATAAGACCAGTCTTGCTCTCACTGAGATAAGCCCTGATGAGGCTGGAAGAGGCCAACACTCCTCATTTACTGTTTTCTTCATAAATGGCACAGATTTGGTACAACTAACTAGATCATGACCCAGTCAAACTCCTTTGAAGTCAGTGTTGCCAATGTGAATAGGAAAAAAACCAAGGTATAGTCTAGAAATGCAGTAAAGAGCCTTGTTAGACATTCATTGCCAATCACAATGCAGAAACATTGACATCTGTACATCTTCTTTTCTTTTTTCTTTTATACATGTATCTGAAACTTCTTCAAAATACAAAACACATAGCTCAAGTGTATTCAGGAAAAAAAAAAAATTAAATGTATACCTAAACATATAAATATGGATGTAACTAAACATAATTGCATATATGTACACACTGCATGCATGAATATTTATCGAATATTACATGCTGTTTGTGCATATATATGTATGTGCATGTATGTGTGTATATACATACACACATGTATGCTTTGCTTCTAACTAGCAGTAGAAAAAACAGGGAGTTATAGTCATGTTCATGAATATACAGATTTAGATTTCACACCTCAGTCTCCATGGATCTCTCTTTAGGAACTTGGAAATCAACAGATAGTTTCTTTAAAGATAGAAATCAGACATCACGAGGTAATAATGGTCCCACCAACCAGTTCCAAAGCTGAATAGGAGGTAGTTAACTTGAAAAGTTTCAGCTATCCTGGGTCACCTCTAAACCATTCAGTCAATTAAAATGAACGTTCTAAACACAAGCTTACTGCAAAAGAAATTTTCTAATCCTCTGCAATTGCTGTGCTGCAATTATTTGACATTTACTGTATTACATGTTCTGGAGACAGCTTTTTCACCTGAAAAATCTTTTTCTACACTACACAAAGGTCCCGCTCTTGCATCAGCAATGCCCTCTTTCCCTATCTCCAGCCTAGAGAACAGATTTTTCTAGGTCTGAACCAGCTCCTGAAACACTGAAAAGTCAGCACCTTCACATGCTCAGTGAAGTCACACAGAACAAATGATTTCCTCATTCCCTTCCTGTGCTTTTGAAAATGCCTCTGTATTAGGAAACACAACACACTACACAAGCCATGACATCATCACAGCATTGCCTTGAGATTATAAGTAACAGTGTATTTGCATACTAATCTACTTGGTTTAATTATGACTAAAATAATGCAAAAAAATCTTATCCAGCAAAAGGACAAATTTCCCCCTGGCTATTTTTGATCAAGATGGAAATATTACTGTGACAGAAAGAATTCTTGATATGAGGACACACAGAGAATGCACTAGAATATTGCAGTGCTAGACTAAAAAGGTAAGAAACAACTTAAACAGAGCATAAAATACAGCATCAAGCACAGTAAGTTTAAGCTGAGAGAGAGCTGTCAGTAAGATTGCAAAATAAAACAAGAAGAATTTCACTGTAAAAAAAAAGAGCAAAAACACCGAGCATGAAAACAGATTTGCTTCCTTGTCCAGGATAAACAAACAACTTCTCCAGTGACATGCCATGAATGCATTTAGACTGTATGTTGGTTTTACCCCCTCTACTGCTACAGCAATCGTCCAACTAGAACCCTTGCTCAGGGGGAAAGCTCAAACTCTGTAGGAAAGCTTGAACACGATTAATACAGCTCACCGCCCTGCCAACACCAACAGAGCACGGCTCTCACGAAGGACTCACAGAGCAGCTGTGATGCTAATGAAGAACCAGTTTCATCCTGGAAGATTTAGGAATCTATGAACAGCAGAATCATATAAACACCAGATTTTCACCCAGGGGAGGCCGAAAAATGAAAGCTCAAGGAAGGCAGAAAATTAGAACTCAGCCTTTCTTTCCATCTACTTTCACTCCATCTTCCCACTCCATATCTACAATCTATACCACATGGAATGGATGCATCCCTTATCCTTTTCTCACTTTTTCATCCCACCAAGTGTCTTACCCACACCTCAGGGAAAGAAAATTCATACTGCACCTCTTATAGGAGGAACAAGACCTAAAGTACTCCTAGCTTTCAACTTCCATTTTCAGCAACACTGCTTTTTACTGCACTTCCTACTCAAGCACTTTTCTGCTCTTACTTCAAAACTCTAGAGCTAGGAGAAGTTTCTCATAGAAGCTTGATCACTGTAAAGTAGGTATTTTATCTAATACATATTTCTGAGTAATGTAAGTCCTGTCCAGAAGCGCTCTACGACTCTCAAGATGAGGCTTTGTCCACATTTTGCTTGGCAATGGCCTATCCTTCAACTTGAGATCTAAACAAGCTTGGGCAGCTTGTCTGGCTTTCATTAACAGTACTCAAGCTATGACTGCTTTAGTCCACACTATAGCTAAATAAAACACCACCGCTTACATTTTGAAACAATCTATTCCTTACATGTAATCAGTGGTGCTGGACAACAGCAACATCACCCCAGCTTCAAGTGAGCTCCCTCCTAAGGTAGGGAAGAACACACAAACACATCCATTCCCTTCCTCCATCAGAACTGTACACTTTCTCCGCTTTCTCTAGCACGGCCGTCCTGCATTTCAAACACAACTCTGAAATGACTTCAAATGACCTTTTTTGGTTCCTCCGCCAAGAACAACGCAGTGTGAGAGGGAAGCAGCAGGCTGATTCTCTCCTAGGGTGACCAGATGTTGCACTACTGGCAAAAATGTCATCTTTTTCCAGAAATCCAGTGTACTTTACATCTGTGTGCCCCAAGCAAACACCTCTGCTGGGGGGGGCAAATGCCCCAGAGACATCTCTGATATGCTGTGTTTTGAGTAGCCATCAGCCAAGGTCACCAGGTCCAGACACAGGAGCTTGTGGCAGGCCATGATCAGAGAATTTTTTTCAGTTCAGTACAGAAAGAGAAGGAAGGGGAAAAACCTGGATTACCAGATGCTGTCTTCTGTTTTTCCCCAGTAAATCCAGGGGAGTTCACACACAGCGATTCAGTTCACCCTACAGTGGAGTCAGGTCCCAGAGCTCAGATCAAGTCATTTCAGTGCAGGACACTCAGCATCTCTATTTCCCCTGGCAGCCACTGCTGGCAGAAATATCGTTACTATGACCAAAGCCGTGCAGCTCACACAGAGGACAACAGGGGAGGTTGCCCCCCACACTTGCTTTTAACCCACTGGGGAGGCAAATGCGCCAGGGCCAGGTCATTTTGATCTGCGCTGTGACAAATGTGGTGGCCACGACGGGACTCCCCAGGTCTTTCTTTCTGCAGCTGAGGCACAACAGTGCCACAAGCTGACAGGGACCTCAATCTCCAGAGAGACTGGGCCAGGGCCCAGCAAGGAGGAGGAGAAGGAGTAGGAGAAGGAGGAGAAGAAAGGCCTCTTTGGGGGCGACAGCACCTCATGCATGCCAGAGCCTTGGTGCCCCGGCCGCCACAGCAAGGCCTGGCTCAGGCCCAGTCACCCTGCAGCAGTGCCCAGGACGTATGTTGTGGCAGCAACAGCACCTCTGCAGGGGCAATCCCCAGGTCAGACCTGACAGAGAGGTCCAAGTATCCCCAAGGGAGGGTCCGGCCACCCCAAAGCTCAGCCGGGGGTCGCCCCGCCGAGCAGGAGAGGCTGGTGCACCGGCAGGCCGGCAGCATGGAGGCAAGGGGTCCCGTCCGGACAAAACACACAGGCGCAGAGAGCCAGACTCTGTTGGAGCATTTTATTTCAAATCTGCGGGTTGCTGGATGTTGGGTTTTTCATTTTGTCTCTCAACGTAACTAAATGAGGCTCTACAGCACAGAGCTCAGCCATTCTTGGTCCATCAGCGGGGCAGCGCTGCAGGCTCCAGCTGGGCTGGGCTGCCCGCCTGCGGTGGCCATGGCAGCGGCTCCTCGGGGCACTGGTCCCGGGCAGCCACGCCGGCCAGCCCGCATCCTGGCTGTGAGGTGGTGTGGACAGCACACCAGCGAGACAGAGAGAAGGAGCTACAGGCCGGCTGACTAGCCGGGAGAAACAAAGCACAGAAGGAGATGGGCAAGGAAGGAGAGGCATTTCTCTGAAGGAGAGAAAGAGAGAAGGTGAAGTAGTTACATGTAAAAATGGAGAAGTAGAGAGCCAGTAGCTCAAGGCTGGTTGGGAGGTTTGCTGGTCAGTGGGGCAGTGAGGGCAAGGGAACAGGGAGGGGAAGGTTACCTTCAGCCTCGATGGAGGAAAGAAGGGTGGCTGCACATAGAGCAGCGACTGCCAAGCACAGTGCTGTCTTCATTTCTGCCCTTTCAGATCACAACAACATGAATGAATCTGCAGTGATGGGGGGGGGGGGGGGGGGGGGGGGGAGAAAGGAGAAGGAAATGATATGCATGGGTTGGGGGATTGCGGGGGGGTATTCATGAAACATAAAAAAAGACAAACTGTGGATTTTACTTTGTTCCCTTATCCCCAGCCCCCACCCACAGGACCAGGTTGAAACCTCTAGACTTGAAAGCCATCCAAAACCATGACAGATCTGCATGACTAACTGGAGTGTCTCGTCTCGCAATAATGTGCCTTTTGTTGCTGAACCCTTTCCAATCATGGTAAGCACATGCGGCTTTAACCTAGTTGGGGTTAATTTGATCAGGGAAGCACAGTGAAGATCCGTGCCTCCACAAAGACAGGAGCCAGGAGGGAGCTCCATGACTTCATTGCTGAGTGTGATGATAGCTAATTCAGAGGTCATTCCTGCCTTGGATCAGCTAAATGTCTCTTTCAGCTGGGGATTTTATTCAGCTTCTTTTTGGTAACTGTTGAAGTACTTAGTTAGCTGTGTTTTAGTGGTCTCAAGGCAGTTTGGAAACTGTAATAAAACTTTTTTTGAGGGGTTCTTCCTACGAATGTGCTATTCTTCATTTCTTGAAGGTCTGAAATAGATTATACAGAAGTGTGTGTAACACACAACTGAAACCTGACACATCTGTCTAGCCATGATGTTTCAACATCTGATAATTCATTTACACATCCTGTGAGAAAACAGATTTAAAACACACTATAAAAAGCAGGCAGGCAAAGGAGTCTTGCCACCACTGCAGGCTGTCTAGCAGAATAGGTGGCATTAGGCCACTTAGTGGTTCCTAATTGCAAACCTTCATAGCTATATGGTCTAGGCCACGTCAAATTACTCCCCAGTTACTCCAGCAAAACTTCCAAATTATTTCCTTGTCTAAGTAAAGGCTAACATAAACAGTCCTCATCACATATGCATATAAGTGTTTCTAAAGTTTGGGGTTTTCTATCTAGGGAAGTAGGGGAGGGGGAATTTATTTGAATAAAGTCATAAAAGCATCATGTATCATAATTAGCCTGGAAGAAAGAGAATTCCAAAAGCAATTAGGCAACAGATTTTACCAGGAAGGTGCCAAGAGCAAAACAAAAGAAAAATACATAAATCATTAGTCCACAGACATAGCTGAAGGGGAAAATAATTTTCTTTTGCTGTCTAGAGAACTAACCAGCAAGGCACATTTAGTGGGTAGACACTGTGGAGACCCAGAAATTTCCCAGTTACTGACACTGAACTTAACAGGCTTCTGCCAGGCAGCTGGATATACTTGCCGTGCCTTTACAGCACATAAAAAATACCAAGAGGTCAAAGAAAAATTAAGCAATAGTTTCACTCCAGTGGTACCTCCAGTGGGTAAACAGGAGAGTAATATTGACCATAAAGACTTCCTGACACTAACACAAGAAAGTCGAAGGTTAGCATTAAATTGTCCTGAAAGCTTCAAAATCGTATCACTGCTCTGCATGGGAAACGGCTGTCCCTGAGCGCATCCACTGCATTCTGCAGTGAGTTTATGGATCAGTTAAACTCAACGTAAATGGATTTTTGTCCTGGAAATCTTGTGTGGGTTTGGAGTGCCATCTTTTGATGCTTTTGAACAGCGACAGAAATTAATCACAAAGGCACCTCGGAGTTCACTACTGCTGCAGGTCTACCATTCCTGATACACATTTTTCTTTAATGAAATGTCTCACCCAAAACATTCTTTTGCCCACCTAGAAACACTTTGCTTCCTTCTCACAAACTTGGGTGTGTGAAAGAAATCCCGGAGGTGGCGGAGGAAAGGTCCTCTCACTAGCTCAGCAGGGACACAAACAGACTTTGTGTCAGGACTAAAGGTTTACTCATTGATAGTTAGAAACCGCTTTAAAAATAACAACTGACTTTGACCAACGCCAGTCCAATCTCATACTAATTCAACCCACAAAAGCTTAGCCAAAGCATTTCCAAATCATGCAATTTACCACTTTCAAGAAGAAAAAAATAACCTAAATGAAAAAAACAAACAGAAAAAAACCAACCAAGCAAAAACACAACGAAAAAACCAAACCACAAGAAAAAAAAAAAAATCCAAACCCACAGGAAAAAGCTACTACCTATCAAAGGCATAAAAAACTGGAAACGGGAGAAAGCATCACCAGCAGCTGCACACGCAAGGGAGGGAAGCGAGCGCTCCTGCCAAAGCCGCAGCGGTAGCGAGCCCGCAGGCACCCTGAGCAATGACAGCGGGCTCCGCCGGGAGCCTCCGGCCGGGACACCGCCACCGCGGCCGGAACACCGCCACGGCCGCCTCCCCCTGCAGTTCTGCCCGGGCACAGCCCAGCGGGCTGTGCCGTGCCTTCCCCGGGGCCTGGCAGCCAGCAGCCCCCGGGGTCGCGCTGCCCTGCGCCTCTCCCTCCTCCGCCCTTTCGGCCTCACACCTGCGAACCGGCTCTGACATGCCCAACCGTCACATCCAGAGACGTACACAGACACACACACACGCTCTTTCCCGTCCCATGTCATCCTTCAGCCCAGTGCCGCTAATTTCAGCCTAAAGTGCATTAGAAGGGGCTGCGTGCGTGGTGCGTACAGACAGGCAAGGGGGCTCGGCGGAGAAGGGAGCAGGGGATCCCCGCTCCTGCGCGGGCACAGACCTTCAGGGGTGACTGCAGGATGCCGGGGTCGGTGACGGGCAGCTCCTCCGGCGGTGCCTGCAGCAGCAGCCACCGCAGCCGTCGGACCTGGGTAAAGGGAGAAGAAAGGATGAAGCTCCGGGGGCACCTTGTGGAGGAAGCAGCAAGTAGCAGCGGCGGCGAAGGAGGGGCAGAAGCAGCTGCAATAGTTGAGCGCAGAGGAGGCGCCTCGATTACTGTAGCTCCCGATGCGAGGGGTCCGTCTGGGAAGACTTGCCTTCTCCAAGTGGGAAGAGCCTCTTCTCAATCTGCTACTTAATAGAGGGCTGTTCCCAGCTCTCAATTTACCCTCGTAAGCGGTTACGAAACTGCAGGGAAGGTGGACTGCTGCCACAGGGTGATATATGCGCTGCTCTGCTCCAGAGAGGAAGGGGATCCACTTCTGGAAACTGGCGCATACCTCCGCGCATTCCTGCGGCATGAGGCGGGCGACCCGGCAGCGCGCCCGGGGGCAGGGGCCTGGCCCGCCGCCCCCTCCCTCCTCTCGGCTTCCCAAACGGGGGGGAACACTGGAGGGCAGTGGAAAAACTGAGTCCCCGGGCACGGCTTCGAAGGACGGACGGCGGCGCGGAGGGTGTTCCCGCGAGGGGGTTTGCACGCAATCCTCGTCCACCCCCCATCTCTGAGGCCCCACTTTGCCCTCTCGGGGCCGAGGGCTAATCCCCGGGACAGCCAGCCCCGATGCCGCAGCCAGGAGCCTCGAGGGCAAAAAGATGGTAGTCATTCTGACACAATTCAGGTGTGCCTGGCCTCCACCCTGTGTAGCCTACATACATTAAACCACTCCCCCCTCGCCACATATAATGTGCTTCAAGCAAAAAGCGCCGCTGGGGCCCGGTACCGCCTGTGCATCGGGGTGGGCGCGCCTCCCCGGGCAGAGGGGACGGGGCGCACGGCCTCCACAGTCTCGTCCCTCAGACCCTGCGGGAAAGCCCACGCCCGTGGTTCCGTATATGAAACCGTGTGCTTCAAAATAAATTGCACCTTCCGAAACCGAGCAGCCCTTTGGGGAGAGAGGCTCCGCGAGGGTCTCCCATTGTCTGTTTCCTGGAGCCTGCCGAGGGCACCTGGCATGTCCCGGCCTCTGCAGTGCGACGTGCCAGAGGGTGACACGGAGGGACACACGGTCCTTTCCCTGCCCCAAAGAAGCAAGTCGCCCAGCCGGGACGAGGCAGGACTTTGCGGGGCCCCGCGCCTACCCCAGGGCCGCGGCCAGCTCCACGCCGCAGCGGGATCTGTTCTCGCCCCAATGGGGAACGGCACAGGATATCACTGTCCCCGTGGAGCGGGTCTGCAAACTCGTGACGCGGAAAGATAGGCGAGGAGTGGGAGCAGACAGGGGGCTCTGAGCACCCTGCTCTAGTTGCAGATGTCCCTGCTCCCTGCAGGGGGGTTGCACTAGGTGATCTTTAAGGTCTCTTCCCACCCAAACCATTCTATGAGTCTGTGGACATTGAATTGCATTGCCCCCCTTTGTGCTGTGGTAGTGATCCTTCTGCTGCTCCCTGCTAAATGCAGGTGTCGGTGAAACGTCTGTGCTTCAGCAGCTTCAGAGGTGTGAAGACAATAGTCTTGTCTTGGTGGGGATTCTTTGCAGTACAGTTAGGCCACCTTAGTTATGTGTGATAATTCAGGAGTGATTTGTTTTGGAGTTGTTTTACCTCCTCTTTCCAAGACGCACCCCAAACCAGGAGAAGTTTTCCTGTGCAGAAGCAGGTCAAAATTAAGTTCTTCCACAGTATCTTCTCTTCTTGACCTTGGTGTTAAGGCTGGTTTGGTCATTTTCTAGATTAGCTGTTATAAAAATATCCTTGCTAATCTGGTTGCCTCAGGTAATCTGGTAGATGCAATGTTATAGTTAGAATTGTAAACCTGCATTTACTAAACTTAATTTTGCGGCCTTCAGGTAGCCTGAAAATGATGCTTTTGGGGAATGTATGGTCTGTCATTAAATAAAAATTGCCTGAACGTGGCAGGTCTTCATTTTCTCTAAGGCTTTTCTGTCCTTGCTGCTTGTTTTTGAGGTCAGTGATGATGGAGGTAATACATTGCTCTGCCCTCTCCTCGAGATTGTCCGGGCAGAAAGTAGTGAACCACTCGTGTTGGTGCCAGGCCTGGCACTCACCATGAGCTGTGTGTTGTCAAAATGCAGCTGATAACAACAAACACGGGGAGGGGGGGAAGTAAATGAAAATAAAACCCCTCTTCAAATAACATTTAATGGACCCTTCCAACTGAAGCTATTCTAGGGTTCGGTGATTCTTTGATCTTGCTCTTGCTGTGGAAGTCTCATCTCTGCCTTATTGCTTTGAGTTCAGATGTAGTTTATAGAAAACTGTCTAAAATAACTTTCTGTTTATTGAGGGTTGGAAAACCACTAAGGATCGCATCTGAACGCTGACGAGAAGATTTTTGCTCTGGAGTTCTTTCTCCATCTGCTTTCACTTCTTAGATGCCTCACACTCTTGTGTCGTATTTGGTCTCTTACAGGTATCTCTCAGTGCTCACTTTCAGTATATATTTTAAGATTTAATTTCCACTAAAAAATGAATTAATAAGCAGTAGTATGTGTCTCATAAGAGGTGATACCAGTGACTGCTGTACCAGATATGCTTTCTTCACATGCACCTACCAGGTGTGCTCCAACCTCTCAGTGTTATTTGGACATATCTGCCTTGTTTCTGGAGATCTGTTTGATGCACCTAATGTGTCTGCTATTCTGGGTTTTATCTTCCTTAAAAATTGTCATGGGACAATCATATCTCCAGCCTCTTCTCTCCTCTGTTTTGTATGGTAATCCTAAAATGCATAGCTAAATTATTTGATAAGCTGGTGTGTGTTTGTTCAGATAGAAATCTGCAGGTGAGAGATTTAAAAGCTCGCACTGGGCAGAAAATTGTTTACCTGTGGGTATTGCTGTCAGCTTTTCCCCTGCACATCCCTAGAAGTATGTCACTTGCCTTACTGGGGATGTGCAAACCATGTCTTGTTGGCATCCCACTTGGATAAGAACAGATCAGACTCTTGAAGTCTTATTCTCAAGTGTTATCTGCCGGGGAAAACATTGTTCTGCCTGTAAATAATCCCCCCATTACCAGGTTGGGTAGTGAGGACTGTCTGGGCTTTGCCATCACCATACTGGAAGTAATCCTGAAGAGTAGTTATTGTCTGGTGAGTGTTTCTGTGCCTGCAGAGACCGGAGATTTATAACTTCATGGTGATTTCTTCAGCTACAACTTCAGCTGGCAGGAAAATCTCAGTGTGGAGCTTCAAATAGATTAACAATACCTAACTATTAAGACCACCACCGTTGACCAGAGACTAGAATAAATTATTTTCTATCAAGAGACAATGGTTGCCTACTAAATACTTTAAACTCTGAAGTTCTCTTTGAAAGAGAATTGAAAGTTCTGGATGCAGCAAGGGGAAGGGGTCGTCCTGCCTGTCTGCTCACCCACAGCCCTTCCTGCCCGCCCTGCTTGGCGGCAGCGCCGGGTTCCTAGCTCTGTGTCCCTGAGCCTTCTCATTGATTCTGCTGCTTGTCAGAAACCATCAGGAAGAAGAATAACCAGCCGTTCCTAGAGCAGCCGAACTGTTGATGAAATCCCCATATTTCCACGGGTGGAAGTTGTCAAGCAGAGACAGTGGTGGTGGTTCTGCGCAGAGCGGGGGTACCGAGCTGGCTGTAGCGGTGAAATCGCTGCCGCGCTACAAAGCTCGCTGCTTTTCTCCCCTCTCCTTCCCTCCCCCGTTATTTTCTCTCTGTCGTTATTAGTTGAGAATCTGTAGGTGTGCTCACTCTTTTTAATTGCAGCTTGTCTTTACCCGTAGCTTTTTAAGTAGGAGTTATGGAAACAGTAATTGGAAGGATTTGTGGGCAAGGTGTCTGGCTCTCCCTCGTACCAGTAAGACATCTTTCTACTAACGGCGCTTTCCAGAAAGCTCTTCAAGCTGACTTTGAAAATCCAGCATCAAATGTCTGTCTCTTTTTTTTTTTTCCCCTGTTTTTTTTTTTTTTCCTTCCCCAGAGTTGCTCATCTGTGCAAAACTAGTCAGCTATAATTTCTTCGTTTGGCTTAAGGGAAACTGTTACTGATCTGGCTGCTTACCGTGGTATCATTTTAAATCCTCTGAATTACCATTACGGTCAGAATTTTCAAGCAAAATGCTTGGCTTAATGGCTCTACGTAACTATTGAGCTGAGCAGTTCAAGCTGAAAAACCTGAGTGCTTTTTGGAGTGGAGCTCTCAAAAATACAAAAAGCATTAAAAGCCAAGCTCTTAGGCCAGAGAAGACCAAAGCCTATGGAGAAGTGGACTGCGGTGTCCCAGGCTTCTCGTGGGAGCAAGGTGAATTTAAACCCGACCTGGTGAGGAAGTGCAGAGCTTAAATAAGGCGTATACACAGTTTTCTTTGTTGCAGTCCTTCAGTCAGTGTGGTGATCAAAGAGAGGTCCGTGGTTTGGACCCGTAATGAGGCTTTTGTTTGCATGTCTGAAGGCAAGCAGAATTTTTATTTGGTACTTTGTTGCTAAACCCGTGGAAACCTTGCCTTAGTGACTGTAAAGACGTATTCATGTTGATTTTTCTGCGGAACAAAAATCCAAGTGATATTTTCTAGGGTTCAAATAAACAGGAGAGTTTGCTTTTCTGCCAGTTAAATAAGGAAAACATTCTGATTCATCCAGGTGAAAAGTTCTGTGGCCGTGTACAATACCATGCTGCTCCTGTGCTTTTGAAGAAATTATGCCTGAGCAAAGGAGGAAAAAAAAAAAAAAGCATTTAAATTAGTTTTTCTCTCTAGTCTCTTAAAATGACCTGTGGCTTGCATCTGCCCTTCCCCTGCGTTCTGTGTGTGGATTCCTGAATAGCCCGAGCTCGCCCAGGGCTGTGAATCAGGCGTGCCAGTGGGTTGGTGACTCATTTCCTTATTGCTGCAGATGTCTATAGTAAATGTTTCTGGGTAACTCTTTGCAGATGAAATGCAACTCCCCTGAGAGAAAGGAACAGGCAGCAATCACTTTCAATTGGTGTTGCTCAAAAACTCTGTCCGGGAGAAAAGCCCGAGTGGCTTTTCTCGCCGCGGTCCGTGCGGTTAGCCGGTAACAAAGGGTGAGTCTTGGGAACTGCTGTGTGATGGCTGCTGGAGTTTCATTTGTTATTATATAATCTTGCTTCTCTGTCAGGTTGAAAAGCAAGCTGCACAGTTCGTTAGGTAGCGTTTCTTCAATCAGGCGTGTCCTGGTCTTGGAGAAGACTTGCTTCCCGTGGCGTGCTCTCCTTTTGGAGAGCAGCAATAAAGCGCTCCTACATTTTTCACACCAGTAAAGGCACTGGCACTGGCTCATAGAAAACCTAGACGTGCGCTGCTGAAGTGTAGGAGAGGTGGGGTTGTCAAGTACCAAACCAAGTGTGTTAACCATCCTGTGTCGCATGAGGCTCCGCGAAGCAAAGCGGCGTTGCCGGGGCGGGCGGGCAGGCTGTGACCCAGCAGCTCCAGTGTGAGTCACTGGCTGTGCCCAGCTGCCTTTACTGGCCCAGGCATTTAGAACTCCGCTGAATGTTGTGATGTGTAATCTGAGTGCAGAATGCCCGACGACGTTGTGAATCGGCTGATTTCATCTTGTCTTTCTGGTCTGTTCCTTATTCTTGTCGGGGCTCTGACGAAAGGAGAACCAGACGCTGGGGAAAGCAATTTACCACAGCCAGTTGTGTGGCTCCAGGCAGATTGATTTAAATAACCAAGAAGCTTGGATTTGAATAATTTCAGTCTTGCTTGAACACTCTAGTAATTTTTCTAGAGTTTTCTAGTCTGGTGATATTATTTTGCAGCTAATTTTAGCTTTTCTTGCTCAGCTTGGTATGTTTCCTGACTGAATTGATATCATCTGTAATTATTTAAATGCTTGCATCTTCATGTTTCTATTTTTTTTAATAATGTTTAAAAATGGCAAGACGTAATCTACTGAATTACTTTTTCCATGCATCAAGCTGCTTTTGGATAGAAATGGAAACTTTAATTAAAATGCAGAAGATGAGTATTGTTAAAGTAGAATTGAAGTTACTGAACTTAAATACTGGATCAGAATAGCTGTTTTACATGGAAAAATTGTTAATGCATTAGTCTGGCTTTCCTGGTCATTATGACCTTTGAGACTTGAGAATAACTGATTTATTTATTTTATTTCTGAGAATTAGAAAAAATGAATCGTTTTCTTCAGTTCCTCTTCAGTGATACCTGTTCAAGGTGTTGAAACGAATGCAGTTGTAACTGTGAACCCATTTTGTACAGGCTGAAAAGGCTCTTGGTCAGAAATCAGTGATGGAATCCCTGAGGAAGAGAGGAGAGATTTGCTGTGGCAGCATCTTAGCAGGTTCCTGAGCTGTGTCTGTGGCTTCAAGAGCAGAAGCATCCACTGCAGCTTCCCTGTTGCACAGCACTCGTGTAATGGTGTTTTCCCCAGCATCCTAGTGAAGTTTGAATTCGATGCATCTTGCCCAGTCTTGTTGCTGATGATACCTCCTCCCCTCTACCCTGTCCTAGTGAGGCCACCTCTGGAGTATTGTGTCCAGTGCTGGGCTCCCCAGGAGCTACTGGAGAGAGTCCAGCAGAGGCTGCAAAGATGCTGGGGGGACTGGAGCATCTCTGTGCTGAGGAAAGGCTGAGAGCCCTGGGGCTGTTCAGCTGGAGAAGAGCAGCCTGAGAG
>WUAM01000302.1:180760-190872 GCA_024336885.1 Actenoides hombroni
GGGGAACGGCACAGGATATCACTGTCCCCGTGGAGCGGGTCTGCAAACTCGTGACGCGGAAAGACAGGCGAGGAGTGGGAGCAGACAAGAGCACAGACAAGCTGCGGTGTCACGCAGCGCCGGCCCCGCCCGTCTCGGCTCCGCAGCGTCGCAGCACCGCTCCCCCACCGCGCCCCGCCGCTCCTCCCGACCGGGGCCATTCGCGGTGCGGCGGCGCCCCCCGTCGGTGAAGCAGGGGCGGGTGCCGAGCGGGACCGGAGTGTCCGAGTGACAGTCCCCTCGTCAAGAATTCCGCGGGGCGGGGGGGGCCGGGGCCACTGCTGTTAAAAAGCGGCTTAAAAGGGACGAGAAAACAAACGAGGCTGGGAAGGCTGGGGAGAGGGAGAGGAAGGGGCGAACCCTCCGTGCGGAATTTGGGACTCCCGGTTCCGAGAGGTTGGTAAGATTTCAGGGTCGTACTTGGCCCCATGTCAGCTTTATGCAGAGCCGTGAACTGCAGAGCGATCCGGACGAGTTCCAGCCTGGGTGGAACCCAGGTGCGTGATAGTGGAGATTTAATAGTTTACCGGGGGACGGCTCCTGGGCACCTTGCCGGGGGATTGGGAGATAAGGACATGTCGACCAGAGGACTTGTTTCTCCTAAGGTGGATGAGGTTGTCTTCATTTCTGTAATAGACCAGTTACCTGCATGACAGCCCAAATGTTGAAAAGAACGTGATAACCAGAAGACGTGCGCTGACATTTCTAGACACTTTGGAAGTGAGTCAGCTACTCTGAGGGACACGCCACAGCTTCAGCTGTCTGGTATTGATAAAATGCACTTTCCAAAAGCAACATCTCCTCTGCTGATAAACTTGCAAATACTCTTGACCTATTAACCCCCTTGCCCAGCTGTTGAGTTGGATTTTCTCTCATTTGGGCATGAGGAATTTGTTTTCTTTCTATATAGATCTGATATGTAAAAGCAATATTTCTAAGAAATAATACTTTTTAAACACTTATATTTAATTTCCTGAATGAACACAGCAAGAACACCAATATAAATGTGGTGTGGACAACAGTTTTGTAGGAAAAGACATCAGAGATTACAATAAAGTATTCTTCCATAGGAAAATAATTAATGCAAATTAGGTATTTTTATCACTTGTGCACTGCAACAGTATTTTTTTACAATGTACTGTGCATTTTTTCATCAGAAGATAACCAAGATTATGTTAATAGTTAAAATCAATTAATGCAAATAATGAGGATGGAAGAAAATACATATTATTATATTTAAAAGTTAAATCACTCAGACCAATTATTTTAAAGTATTTAAATAATTTTGTACCAAATCTACAACTGGATTTAGATGAGTGGACACTTTGAAACCACTGGGTCTCTCAGGGGTGCAAGAATCTCCTAGATTCTCCCTCAGACCTAAGTGCTGCTGAGGGGACTATCTCCCATTCCTCTCAGCTGACCAGCTTTGCTTGATTTCTTGGTGTAGAGTAAGACTTAGAGCTGGCAACAGCAAATAATTCACTGACTCCACGGCAGAAGGATTTCATTCTTATCTTTAACTCTTGTGTTCTAACCCTTCTAGCCATGTTCCTTCTAAGATCTTTTACATGTAAAATACACCAACGAATTTCATTTAGAGTGTATGTTTCCATACATCACAGTAATTAAATGGGTTGTTTTTAATCTTCTCTGTTGCTATGTACATTCACAGGATGAGTACATAGTATGCGATGCAGAAGGCATTTCTGAAATGCATAAACATTTACTAACACTCTCCTGCCTGCTTGTTTCTTAGACAAGTGTTAAACACATTAAGACCATGCACTCCAGCCCTGCAGTTTTCTGTGCTAAGCTGAATCAATTGAAACAGTGACAAATTTAAATACAAAAATCAAGATTTGAATTCATATTTATGCTTTTATAACATTTCCCTTTTCTGGTGTAAGTATGTAATGATAATTGCAGATAAACAGGAATTTATTAGAATTTTTTTAACTGGTTTTGAGTCCAGAGTAATTCAACTTATTTTGTGTTTCTGCCACCTTTTTTGTTGTTGTTGTTTTTTAAGGCTGCATTGCCAGGGCAGAATAAAACAGGATGTTCTGCATTTCAGCACTGTAAACCCTGAATATTGTTTCCATGTGGATATCAGTCTAGATTTGGCCTCTGTGGTTTCATGACAGTTAGTTGCATCTGCTTTATGTATGAATATGGTAAATGCCTTATTCATATGTATATATGTATTTGAGTATATGTTTTGTAAAAAGTAAGAAACCAACAAAAACTGTCAGATCTTTGAACATTATTCAGCATTAAGTGGTGTTATACAGGCAAAACTGTGCTGCTACCAGTGACTTAACTGCATCTACCTGGGAAGTACTTTGCTGGTCAGTCTGTCACGGCATCTATCACGACGGTGTATCTAAATTAAACATTGTCTTTAGTACAGTCATTTAGGAGGCCCCTTCATTCCTTATAGCACAAAGGATGGCCTTTCCAGTGTATTTTTTATTACCTATTAAATCAGTCATAAAGCTAATATCACACAGTATCATATCTGCATCCAGAAGATGCAGAAGGACAAATTACAGTAAACTACTTCCTCCAGGCCCTGCCTTCTCTGAGAGATTTCCAGTCAATGGCATGAGAAGAACTCACTTTGGTGTTTATTTATTTGGATAATTTCATTTCAGTGCTGGTATTCAGAGAGCAGTACTAGTCTGACCTCTCCTAGTGAGAAATGGCTTCTTATATTAGCTATGTTTAGAGAGGACTGGTTCTATCTCAAATCTACTCATTTAGTGGAACAACTATGGAAGCAGCATCCCTGTTACAGCCATGAAATAATTATCTTCCTCACCAGGTATGTTTTCCTTAGCAACTATTTATTTCTTTAATTACTCTAACTGATTTTTCCCATCGTGTAATACTCTGAAAGTAAGAAATTATTGTGGCTCCAAATAAGTAAATATGGAAAAGTAAATAAAACATTAAAAAGCAGAGGTATAAATAGAAAGGAACTGTCCTTTCAATGAGAATTAGGATTCTTTAAAAAGCCAGTTAATTTGTAGGCAGTCATTTGCAATGGTCTTAGTCCCTTCTACATACATGCAGAAACACACTTGATATTAGAACATTCCTAAATAAAGTTGCTTTGTTTCAAAGAAGCTGGTTCATTATTTCACAACAGAATCCTGATCTATTGAGGAAGCATTCCCCAATGAAGCCTGTACAAATCTTGCTTGATTAAAGAGGGCAAGAAAAGAAATTAACTGAGGAGAGTGACCCTATGTATTTGTCAGGTATCACATTATGTCTTAACGCAACTGTTCCTGTCACAGCAATGGACTAGCCACAGAGACTTGTGCATGCAAGTGTAAGCATTCCTCTTATCCTTGTGTCTGAGGGGTCCCCAGTAAAGGAATGATGCTCCGGTGAGGAAAAAAAACCTTTTAAAAATCACTAGCCACAAGCTGCTACTTGCAGAGCATTATAATACAGTGTTCTCTGAGTACCTAATTGGATTCAACATATGATGAAAGGTTAATAGCCATGGATTCCCTTACATTGGGTAACCTTTCAACTATTTCAATGTAATTACTCCCTGCAAAGAAGCACACAATATTAATTGGCAAGAAAATCTGAAATGGTGCCGTGCCAAGCTCTGAATAGGAACACTTTGCTAACTCTTCTTAGTACTTCTGTATTAAAAAATATCAATGTATATTGGGACAGCAGGGTCTGTGTAGGTGGCACGTAGGCTTATGGAGAAGATAAGCTTGTGCCTGAAGAGACAAGGTATTCAAAGGTATTGAAAGTTTAAGCTGCATTAGATAAGTGATCTGATCCCATTGTTGCAGACAGTGGAACTATTAATGATAATGGGGAATTTTAAGACTGAATACCTTGTCATTAGGCCAGTTACTGATGCTGTCCTTCTCTCCCTTACAGGGACAAAAGGTATTGAGTGCAGAGGGGCGCTGCGATTTCCCTGATTGAGGAGCAGGTCAGTGGGAAGCTGCCACGGGGGAATCCTCAGCTGCTGCTGCACTCTCTCCCGATACACATCTTTCCCAGAAGGTTTAGAAGATGTAAAGGTCAGCCACAAACTTTCTGTCAGTTCAGCAGGACAAACATGCAAAAGCTTAAACTCTCCAACAAGCAAACCTGTTATGAACACACAGGATCGTAGTAAATGAGTCTGGAAAAGATACTGAGAGGCCCTTTAGTTTATCCTCTGTTATTTAAAGTATGACAGGGCTTCAAAGAGAAACCTTCCGTACCATACTTAGTACTAACAGCATACTCTGGGGAGCTGTTTCCTCGTGGCTGACAATAGATAATAACTTGTTTTAGGTGAGTCGCGTGTTGTCCATAGTTGGACTATGAGCACAGAAGTCAGAAATAAGTTGGATTGACAGAGTAAAAGTCTATTCTGAAGTAAAAGAAAATAATTATTTTTGGGGAAAAAAAAAAAAAACAAAAACAACACCAGACAAGCCTGTATCTTTGGATGATTCCACAAGAATAGTCTCAGTTTAGTATGAAAAATTGTTTGCTTAACTGGCATCTCTGCAAACTCTCAACCTGAGAGCAAAGAATCAGGACTGGAAGATTCCTTCCTGCATGTGACTGCCAGAGGTACAGACCCCACTAGTCTTGCTAAAAACACTTTTGCCATTACTGTATGTAAGCACTTGATGGTCATATAATTTTTCACCATTTCTAAACTTTAGGGTAAATGAACTCCATGGTCATCATCATCGCTTCTCCCTGCTTCCCCCACCATCCCAATCTTAGTGCCTTCATATCCAGACTGGCAGGTTGTGGCATTCACCACAACCCTTTCCTCTCCAAAAGAAAGAGCACAAGAGGCAAAACTTCATCCAGGACACAGCCAGGAAACACATCAGGCCCAAGGAGCTGGGTAGCCTAAGTTATATGTCCTTCCAAGAGACCTATGGGTCTCTCATCTGCATCTTACCTATCACAGACACTGATGGACACATGGAAATTTTGAGGTTTTGTGGAAAAAAAGAGTCAGGCAAGATCTTAGCTTGCAGGCATTAAAAGTACTGCCTAGGTATCACCTGTCAGGACATTTATGAACTCCACATGATCTAACTTTAAAAAAGAAGTTTGTTTCCTTTGCACAAGTTACAATTGGCTAGTCACTAAAGGGGGAAATACACAGAGCAAAACAATGCAGATTTAAATTGGCATTTCATAATGCAGCCTTGTGTCTGCTGTTTTCCAATATGTTGAATGCTGACAGTTCCAAATACCAGAACATAAGATTTATTTGGATTATAAATAGATGTTGCCCTGTGCTTCAGTATCAGAAGCACTCTGTTGTGTAAACAGAAAACTATTGGGTTTTTGCTTCTACATTTCTGCATGTTACTTGAAAGCTCCTACCCACTCTTTGCTGACAGCCTTTTTCATCTGTTGGAGCTCAATGTCTCTCTCGTGTATCAACACTTCTACAGCCTGGAGAGAGGCTTCATAGGAAGCTGTTAAAATATCTCTTCTCATATGCCCTTTCCTCTGCTCTCTCGGATGCTTTCCAGCTGGCCTCGCTACTCTTGTTAGTTTTTAGCCACTATGTCTTGGTTTTGGCATTATCCTAATTTCTGTTATAACGTATTTCTCTCTGGAGAAATGTGTTCACTACTAGCTCCAGTGTCTTCTTTGTTTTACAAAAAAAAAACCAACAATGAAAAAACTTAAAAAAAATATTAAAAAAATAATCTGCTTAGGATTTTTCAACAAATAGTTTTTTAAGCACAAATTACATTCTGAAGCACCACTGAAGTTCTTTCCATCCTTTGCTATTACATTTTATAGAGTGTAAATATTCAGCTGGTAAATCTGACCACTTTTTCCTTTACCCTATGCCCAATTCTCTTTGAAGTGTATTATGGTGATGTGCTGCTTAAGGCACATCACAGCATGGAACTTGACTACATCGTGATATTCTTCCTCGGTTAAGAACAACATCAGCTGCAAGATGAGGTACCTCTCTTTATGCTAGGAGTAGTTGTTGGGGCCATATTTTCTAATAAAAACTACAGGATCTGCTTCTCTAACCTCCAGAGAAGCAAAGGTGACAGACAGGGGTTGTGCTTCTGGACACGTGCTCCACCATTGCAGCTTTGCTGCTTGAGAATATTGGCTGCACCCACTGCTCTGTTCATGGTCACCTTGGGTGGTGTTTGGCTCTGAGTCAATATACATTTAGGTGCCTGCATGTGAGCCCAGCTTCTGAACTTCTGCAATGGCTGATGAAGATGTAGTTGATGAACTCAGCACTGCCTGAGCAGTTTAGCCACCCACCATTCACAGGGCTTGTCTTGACTGATTTCACATTGCGCCCTAGAGACATTTGTGTGTCTTGCAGTATCTGAGACCTCTTGTGGTGCTGCCAGTTACAGCCCAGGACCCATATACACTGACACATCTCAAACTGTACTATACACTTGGGAGACAGAGACAAGCCCCCAGTGCTGTTTTGAGTGCCACAGACGTCCTGCTAGGCCTCCAGCTGTTGTAACGCTAGTAAGTTAGTCTCCTGTGGGTCCTCTGTTGTATTTGCCAGCCCTGAGCAAGTACCTCAAATACAGCCCGAAATGGGGCTAGAGACCCAAGCTTAGGCAACTGGATTGAGAAATTTTACTTGTCATCTCTGGTATTTTTGCCAGCTGAGTCTTCTCCTCATGCCAAGCTTTGTAGCCTGCTCTTGTAAATACCTATTTACTGGGGACCAGAATGAGACCAGCAAATATGCCTGATGTTGATGTTTAGATGGTAGTGATTTCCAGTCTCAACCCATCTGCTTTTGGGTCCCAAACCTGAACAGAGAGGTAAAGATTGTGCAACAGATTCCTGCGTAACTCTGTAAGATAAATCATATGCAACTTTTACTGCCTAGCCATACAACTGATGTCTCTCGTGCACCACTCCAAAGCTTTGTGACTGTCTTTCAGGAGCTGCATTTACAGCCCGATAACTAATTAAATTGGGGTAACCAAAAGTTCTGATTCCTCTCTTCTTTTCCCAGAAATCTGGCTGTATAGTTAAGTACTATTTCAAGAAATAATAAAATTCTGTGTTCTTGTTGTTGCAAGGTTTCTTCTATTTTATGATTTTAATAGAAGAGAATTTCTTGGTATTAGTCTTCTAAAAAATCAGGCTATTTATGTGAATGTCTGAGTATGGATTTAGGAGTCTAAGTTTAGGCACTTATTTCTGAAAATCTCAGCCAAAAGGAGAAGGTGCAGTAACCTCCCAGTGCACTGTGCTCCAGCTCTGTTGCACAGTGGTCCCAGTGCAATGCTCCACACTTAGCACACCGCACTAAATTTAGCAAAATGTGCCTTACTACTCCTAAGAGATGACTGAATAAACCTTGATAACAAAGTTGTCCTGTCTCCTTTGGGACTTACAACTTCCCACTGAGCAATAGAGATCATTAAAATGTTTTCATTATATAATTCCCTTTTGCATAGTGTTACGAGAGATAAGATTGCATGTGTCAGCCTTTCCATTATAAACTTCAGGTTCCAGAGCATTAGTCATCCACAGTAAGTGCTCCTGTTGAGATGAAACAATGTGGAACCATTTTGATATTAAATAAACATGTATAATGCCATTAAAGAACATGTCTATAGCTTAAAGATTCTGAAGGAATCACAAGCTCCTCCTCGCACCCCTGCAGGAACAGAAGCTGACCAGAGTTATTTGGAACAAACTCCACTCATGAGACAAGCTCTAACCAGCACTAAATCTCCCTCTTTCCCTTGTATTCCTAAAAGCATCTCTGAATATCTATACATAATGTTATGGTCGCATTAATGAGAATGATAGCAGGAGATCTGCATAGAAACTTTTCAAGGAATTTTAATTTGGGAGTAAGAACATTTTGGGCAGCTCACATACTTCAGAACCTGCACAGCCCAGTTTTCCTGGTAAAAAGGGAAAACTTACGTGGAAAATGAAAGACAGCCATCTACAAATATTTACAATTTTTTGCTGCTGTTTCAGATACTGTTAAAAATGGGCTAACAAACATATGTTTGTTTTGGCCCTGAGAAGTCCTCTAGAGAAGTTTTAACCCAAAGAAATTAAGAGACAGTTCAAGTTGTTTCTGGATCCTTGTGGCAGCTGAAACACTTTTGGTTTAGCACATATAAAGTATCTCAATTGAACACCTTACTGTTCTTTTTATAGAAAACATTCTGCTGCTGCTGCTCCTGGTGAGATCACAGGAAACTGCATCTCTGGGTGAACTTCACTGACAGCCTCAAAAAAGAGTTATTCCTCAATACACTTCTAATGGTAAGGATACCATTATATTAGACTGATGTATCACAAGACACTCTATTCATCTCTTATTTTACACCTCCATTAGCAGTCAAATGCGTGTTGCTCATAAATAGAGCACCTATGCTGCAATATGCTTTTAAAAGCAATACTATGACCTTGTTTGTTTCATACGTAGTTTGTAACAGTTCTATGTAGGAAGCCTTTATTTAGGTAACTCTAAATTTCCAAGCCTGTTGTGGTCTTTTCTCATGTAGCTCCTTCCATGCTCTGATATGTGTAAAGGTTAAATATTACTAGATCTTACCTGATGATCCCTTTCCACTTTATTTGTATGCCCACCAGACAACATCTTGCCTTTTTCACAGCCAGCAAAGACCCAACAAGAGAAGGGAGAGACTGTTTCACCAATGAAAATACCAAAGCTGGTAACGTAACAACAAAACAATAAAATACTGTGGGCAGAAAGATAATTATATGCACTGCATAAACCAGACAGAGGAGAGGAAAGATCTTTACATTTCAGAAAATTCAGATTGGTGGATTGGGAACTAAAAAACCAAAAAAACTACATTAGCAAAGGACAAATTCATCCCTCTTCGGCAGTTTTCTCTAGGATTTAGCAGGCTATATGCAATGGAAGTGACTATTTTGTGAGCTGAGTGAACTGTGTACAGGTAGTGGTATTCCCTGAGGAGCTATAATCAGGACTGCCTGACTGGGGGCTCAGTGGGATAACACCCTTCTCTCAAGTACCTCATGAGCCCCTGCAAGTGAATTTGGCTTGTCACAGCATTTGTAAAGAGGAATCCTGACAAATTAGCTTTTTCTGCAAGGATGTATCCTTTAAAGAAAATATTATATGTGTGCTTTAGCTTTACCTGTGTTTTGGGGAAAGCCGTAATCAGTATAATATAAAACCTGTGAATAATAGGAGCAGCTCTTGAGAAATACTGCAACAAGATCAAAACATGTATCACAGACTGTATGTGCTGCCCACCAAGTTTGAAGACTTGAATACTCACATTCAGAAAAAGTACAGTACAGCCAAGACATTCTCCTCAGCTTGTGTTTCTGGACAAGCCATTATTTTTACAGCAGAATTGACTGAGTACTGAAAAAATAAGTGGAAAGGCTGAGGCAAGTTAGACTAGAAAAGGTGGTGTTTATTATTAAAAGGAACTTCTTTAAAAAAATAATCACACAAGCATGCACATGAAAAGATACATTGGTTCTGACTCACTCATCACCTAAATACCTTATTTAGGGTCAAGTCAGGTTGATCAGATTGATTTGTCTTTGAAATTGTGATTCACTCTAGCAACTATGAAGGTCAACCTCCAACTCTTTGAAATGCAACAGAATTGGGAAAGAATGGGAGAGTAAGAAAGGACAGCTTAATATGAAAGGTGCCAAAAAAAAAATATCATCATACTTTCTCATAGTTCAGAGCAGTGATAGCCGAGGTGAGCAACATTAGAAAAGTGGCCTTTTTGCTCTGGGATCTGGGAAAAGAAAAAAAGTACAGATAAGATCATACACTTAGAAATCTCTCTGTTGTTTTCTTTTTACTTCTGAGAGTTTCTGAACTTTTTTCATGGTGTCTTTTGAGAAGCCAGTGCTGTTACACTGCATGTTATTATTTGTCCTCAGACTTCTACTGGCGATACTTTTCCATACGTCAGGTTAATGGGATCTATACATACATTCAGCAGTGTTGGGGTTTGGGGAGTTCTTTTGTTTTCCTGGGGAATTTTTCCATACTTGTTAGTAGGTGATAAACTGCT
>WUAM01000302.1:193512-204342 GCA_024336885.1 Actenoides hombroni
AGTAACTCTAAACATGGGGTGTTATCACTGCTAGCAGCAGACCCTGCCTGTGAGAACAGGCTGCTAACTTCAGACAGTGCAGTTAGTTAGAAGAACTGAGCTGAAAAGTAAAATCACTGTACAGGATTAGTTCTCACTCAAACCAGGACACTAGTTCATCACAGGACTTTTATAATTTAGAATATTTAAACAATTGTCCTTCTTTCCACAGTGTTCATAATTCCTGCTGGTGGGAAAGGATGTGGGCTTTTTAAAGCTGTTGATCTTTCCTTATGCTGCCTTCCAGATGTTCCACACTTGGTAGTAACCAAGCATGGACCACTTGGTCCACATCTTGGTACTAATCCTGGACACATGGTAGCAGCAGAAGCCTTACCACTGTTGCAGAGAGCAAAATGTTCCTGTCATACACCGTGAAGTACAGTTCACTGGGCTGTGAGGTTTCACTTCCTTGTAGGCATCGCTATTCATCTGAAAATAAGCTGTACCCCATTTCCCAAAACTTCTTCCGAGACATCCATCCATACATCCATCCATCCATCCATCTCTTAGGTTTTTAGTCATGCTGTTGGCCAAATCCACCTATGCAGAGAGACTACGATCGAAGGGTATTTCCCCACTCTCCTTTTTTAAGATTTTTGGGTTTACTAGAGAGTTCTGAGTACACTGGCCCTTCTCTTTCAGTTTAAGTTTAACAGGCATACTCCGGTTCTCCAGCATAGCAACAAAAAATTCTAAATAAACTTCATCCACAAGAGGTTTAAAATAGTACTGTAGTGGGAAGCAATATTTTTTTGTGCTCATATTCACATTTTGAAAAACCCACTGTTTCCTTGAGAAACAAAAGGATCATTCTGATGGAAATTTCTTTTAGAATCCGTATTTGTTACAGTGTCAACACCAGACTTTCAGCATAATAACCCACCAGGAGCAACTTGACAGGAAGGCTACAAAGCCACAATTGTGTTAGGAACATAAAACCTAACTAGAGATGCACAGCTACCACTGGTTCCCAGAGATGTTCTTCCCTAGTAACTGCAGTAGTCAAGCTAGTAAGAGGCATGAGGGCAGCTTACAACTGATTCTCACTATCAGCTTCCTAGAAGCAGTTTCATAGAGCAGACATTTTCACCGACAGCACTAGCTACTCAGACAGAAGGAATTTTTTCTAAATAGATGATAGCAGCTAGTAGCACTGGGTTTCCCCACCCAATTCTAAACCACAATCTTATTTTTCTCCTGCCAAGATGATGGATCACCAGTTGCATTTGTGGTTGTCAAGTGTCATAGCAAGCTGATAAACACCACCTCAGCCACTGAAAGAGGACAACTTCCAAAAGGATCGTGATCAAACCCTTGCCTTCATCAGCCATTTGTTGTGTCCCTACATACGTAGGGAGCTGTCATACAGTTCTGCTGGTGATACAGGGCAGGAGAGCACCCCTCAACTGTGTTACTGCTCAGGTACATAACCTAGCTTAAGGCATTGTTCAAATTGCTGCCACAAAGTCTGGAGTGACCCAGCAGAAGTGACACTGGAGCAAAGACAATGGCTCTCCCAGAAACCATAGTGTTGACTGAGTTTTAGAAGCAGCAGCTGCTGACATCCTGACATGAAGGAGTAGCAGCAACCTAAAACTCAGCCATGCGTACAGCTTTTGGCACATTTTGTGTTAGAGATCTTGACATAAAGCATAGAAAGATACCTGCTTTCCCCTTTAAATTTGTAAAATTCATGGTCATCTAGGTGGAAGCAAGCAACTGCAATTGTGGCTTCCTTTAGAGCTGTGTTTCAGGACTGCTAACCGCCATCCTTCAAACACAGGCATTCCTGTGTGCCAGAAAAGGAAAAACACTCTTCAGAGAAAGGACAGTGAAACCCTGGAGCCAGTTGCACACAGGCTGTAGAATCTCCATCCTTGGAGATACACTCCATGTGACTGTTCAAGGCCCTGGGCAACCCAGTGTTAACTCTGAAGTGGCACTGCTCTAAGCAGAAGATTGGACCAATCAACCTTTAGACATCCCTCCCAACCCAAATTATGCTAGAATTGTTTGAAACCTAATCCACTTAACCTGGTGTTCACTTACAGACTAGACCTGCTCCTACCCTACAGCCATGTGCTATTCTCAAACTACAGAAAAGTACAATTTGTAGACAGAAGGCAGCCTCTCTACACACTTAGCCTATCCTCAAATTTACCAACAGCGCTGGAGAAAGTCTTCCAAAAGAGCATTAAAAACTGACAAAAATTAGTAATAAAAATCTGAAGCCTTGATAAGCATTGCTGTCAGTATCATCAGTATTTCTGGCTTAACAGGGCCCAGTTCAGCCTAGATCAAATGAGCAGTCAACTGCCAAAGTATCTAATTACCAGCCCCTGTAAACCTTTCAATCAGTAAAGAAATTCTAGCACTGCACTATTACAGTTACTACCAACATTTACTGTGCCCCTTCTCCACTTAGTACTGCTTGCTCTGGAACAGCCTCTAATTCTCTAATAAACTTTTTTTTTTTTCCTTAGTTTACACTAAAGAACTGATTGCTGTATTTACTCTAATGAAAAGCTAGTTTTAGCCACCTGAAACATGAGGCAATGTTGGAAGATTATCGAGTTTTAGTCATGATTTTTATATATACATATATATATATGTTGATTTCATGGGCAGCAAGATAAATACATGATCACTTGCTAGTCAGATTTGCATGCTTAGAAATCTTAATTTTTTCCAGGAAATCTTCCATTAAGCTGTAGCAGAGAAAAGCCACTGGGGGGGTGTGGGGTGTGGAATTAGATGAAGGTGCCGAGTTCAACTGTGACAACCTTCTAAGCCCCTGAAACTGCAGAGGACAGTGTTATCACCTCTACAATGCAAAACTGTCACTTTGGATGCTGATCAGGAATTGGATTCCTCTATTTCTAGATGTATTACAATCAACTTCCAGCAGTTGACAGCGAAGATACAGCATAATCATTAAGTCCTCAACATTCATTTCCACACAGGTTTAATTTAATCCTAATTGGTTTTTATAAGATTAATTTTCTCCACTAAAGCAAGAGAAAGAAATTCCTATAATAAAGACATGACTTTCTCATAGGGATTCAGGGCATTTAACTCACCTTGAAAGTACAAACATAAACCCCATACAAAAAAAAGAGGTTCAAAATTCAAATACCTGCATATTAAACTCAATGTACATTTACTGGAAAGAAAAAGCACTCTAATGTAGAACATATGATACAATCCAGATGACCACAACACAAGGTAAAACTGCTTTATTGATTGCAGTTAACATGTTGAAGTTAAATTATGATTCCAAGCATTAAGCCAGCTGCTCATAACAAGTAGAGGGTGCCACAGTAGTCACATGGAATTGAATGAAGAGATGCTAGTCACTGAGACATCCTGAACTGGAATCATTTCTGCTTCTTGGGCATTGAAGCGACGAGCAGCTCGTAAATAACATAGGCTGTTCCTGTTTTAAGAGACAGAAAATATGTTTTTCAGAATGGTAAACAGAATTTCTTTCAAGTCAGGCTTCCTTTCCTAGTTTGTTCTAGCAGAAATACTGACAATAAGCAGCTGCAGTTCAAATACAATATGTTTCCATAGCCATGTACCATCATTTTTTTTTCTTTGGGGAATCACATTTTAAGATAAAAAAAATCCCTAAATATCCCTCCATAAACTGCATAAAAATAAAGGCACATTTGTGGAACCTACACAGATATTCATAAGGTAATGATGATAATTCTTAAACTTACTGAAAATCCATTACATCAACATATTTAATGTAGAGGCTATTACAAAACTGTGTAACAAGCAACATAAGTTTTAAATATATACCATATCGTAAAACTTGGATATATTCTGCTAGTTTTCACAGCATGTGAAACTTCAGCACATCAAGCATCACCTAGCACTGAAATGAATCGAGTTAGTTAGAAAACTGGCATATGTACATGCTATAATGACATTTTACTCCTTTTCAGAATAAGCTTTCTACATAGTTCTAACCTTCTCTAACATCACACAAGAATTCTGAAGGAGTCTTCAGCCCCCGTAGTACTATTAGTCAAGGGGAAAAAAAGCTATTTGATAAGCTAAACTTGAGAAAGCACAAATAAATATATAGTATGTCCAAATGTGGTTTTTTTCCTCCTGCATTTTGCACGTTCTAAAGAACAAACTGAAAGAACTGCACAACTAATTTACAGAGGAAACACCGATCAGGTTGGAGACTGCACCACAAAAAAAAGTATTTTAATATTAGCACGTTGAAAATTGTACCAAAGCATAAATATTTTAGAATAAGCCTTACCAAACACCGTAAGACCCATGGTGACTCTATACAACAGAGCATCCATTACACCACCTTTAAGATACACTGGGATGCCATTATCCTCCTAATGGAAACAAGTGACAAACAGAAACTATTTAAATACAGTCCTTGCAATATTGTGTTAACATAACTAGAATTACCTAGAAAAAGAATTACTTCCCCAAAAGACACCAAATCTTATTTAGATTCCACTTAGTCTTTCAAGCTTTCACTCTGGTATCAGTTGATCACTCATTAGTGAAATACGTGCACATTCATTTCTAAAGCAGTGATTGGCAGATGTCTGAACACTTCTAACACCAGCTGCCAGCCCCCTTGGGTGCACAGGATATGATTTACCATCGCTAGAAATTCCCATCAGTCTTCAGCATAGTCAGTCCCTGCTATACGGAGCAACAAGGGGAGGAGCCTCTACTGTCACCTGGTGTCATACAGGAAATTGTTTTGCTCCACCTCAAGTAAAACTTCTTGACACCAGGTCCACGTGACTTTTACCCTTGTCAGCAAGTTCATGCTGCTCTGGAATTCAAGTTGGCATCCACTGTTGGTGACCCGCAACCCAGCCCAGCTTAACTTGCTGCCCCACAAGAAAGGAATGGGAGGAGGAGGAGGAGATACACCTAGAAATGTCCACCAGCAGAAACAGAACCTCTGACCTCACCCATCATATTCTGCTTCCTCCTGGGCTGCAGTGAACACTGTCCTCCTTAGGCAGTGTCCCAACAAGACTATCTTTCAGATAAAAGGAAAGCAACAAGACACAAAAACTATTAAACTGGGGCTTCTAACATATTTTTTCCCTTTCACATAGCTAAAGCCCAGTCTATTCTATGCTCCCGATGAAGCTACTGCTCCAGGTTATGGCTGACAACTGGGAGCATGCTCTTGAGTATCCAACTGCTTTGGCATTTGAAGAACCACCAGTTCTCACCAGATGGCCCTACCAATCAAGAAGAAAGTAATCCAGAAATTATTTTTAAAGATTCAGTAATTTTCTAGGAGTGAATCCAGTCCCTTAAGACCTTTACTGTTTTCATAACTGACAAATACAATAATACCACAGCCTCATTAAGAATTATGGGGCTCATCTGTGAGCTATGGATATAGCTGCAAGACTGCAGGTTTAACTTTTCACTGTACTGCTGGCCTCCCACTTGCTGTTTTTCTCTATTTGTTCTTAGGACATACTCCCCAATCTCTGAAATATAAAGTACATTTCAGAGTATTTTATACAGTAGCCACTATTCATAAGAAACTTGGGTACAAATCATTTCACAGGCTAAAAAACCCTAAGCAGTCAGCAAGTCAAGCATGCATCATGCATATGCAAATACTCTGAATCTCCACAGAAAATAACCGCTGATTTCAAACACTATAGTCATAAAACTGATTTCAAGAGCTCACTTCAGATATGAAGAGGACTTTTTACCAGTTCTTTAGAAACAAAACATACTCAATTACGATCTACTAAAACCTTGTTATTCTAATAATATTATCCTACTATCAGTGCTCATTCAATACCTGAAAAAGCTTCTGCTTCTCAGGAACTCTATTTTCCAACTGCCTGCGTGAAGCAGTGCTTATGGTCCTCTGGGAAATTTGGCGAAGACCCTGAAATAAAACATAAAACAGTGTTTTCACAACAGTGAACTTGTTCAGCTGCATCCACATTGGGTAGAAACAGTTTCTTTTAAAAGTGAAATACAAGTGGAAGGGATAGGAAGAAAGGACCGTCTTTAAAACAAACAAACCTTCACCAAAACCCACTGGTTTTGAATTCAGTCAGTCTTTCAATGGACTACATAAAGGACTGATGGGTTACCTAAAAAGGAGAAACTTAGGAAAATTACTTTCAGTCAGATCTATGATCTGCAGCATAACTTCCATAATTAACATCCTTTTGGGAAAAATCTTGACTTCTGCCCCTTAGATCTCAGTTTTAGACACCATTTGCTGTGTCTGACTCTAGCAATAAGGTCAGTAACGTGTAAGACAAACATGTTTGTGCAGGCAAGGATCTTCTGTTACGGCTGTAGCACATTTGCCTGCTAGCCATCAGCACAAGAGCTGACCTTCACAGGGCTGAAGAAGGCACCCCCATCCTGAGTTTCCAACTCCCTGCTGTGTCCTAAGCTAGAATCTGTTTCCTTAGTCAGATGATAAAGCTGCTTGTTAGCACGCGTCAGGCCACGGAAAGCCAACCATCTATATATAATTCTTCCCATGGCTCAAAGTCCGCCTTTGCTAACGCCTCAAGTCTCAAGGCCCAGCTGTACCTTTAAGCTGCCAGCAGTCTCCTTCAAGCAACAGTGATGACGCTGATCCTCCCCCGCAAAATTCCCACCACTCAAAATGCCGCCGTGGGGCGAGCATCCCGATGATGCTGGCTGCAAGTAACACAACGACCCACCTCCTCCCCTCGCCCACCCCAAATACGCACACTACATCATTTATCTCCCTAAAGACGGACTAAGCCTGCCCTAGACCCGATGTCTCAACGCCTACCCCCTTCAAGTACCTATAACTCAGCACTAGGTGGAGCGAGAGGGCCACGACCTGAAATGTAACCACTTCCCCATCCCCAGCAGCTCCTTCAGCAGCACCCGGCATTAGCGCGCCCGGCACGGAAGTCGCAGGCGGCCGAGGCCCGCAGCCCAGCGGGCACATGAAAGGGCGCAAATGGGCCCTGCGGGAGCCCTCACAGCCTCCAGGCTTTGCCGCACCAGTCTCGGCTGCCTGCGCCGCGCCGCCCCGGAAGCGGCAGCCCCGCGGCGGGCTGACACAGCGAGAGACGCGGCGGTAGCGGGCTGCGCTCCCCAGCCCGCGTTCCCCAGCCCAGCCCGGCCCGGCCCAGCGGCCTCACCAGCAGGTTCCGCCACATCGCGGCTCTTGGTCCCATCACCTCCCGCCAGCAACAAGGGCAGCGGAAGCGGAAGCAACTGCCCCGCCCCCCCCAGCGGTACCACGGAGGCAGCCCCGCGGCCTGCCCAGAGCGCCGCCGCACAGCCTGCAGCGCCGCCCAACCGCGCTCGCCGCCTCAGTCCTCCTGGCGGGGCTGGGGGGCCGAGGGGGTTACCCAGGAGAAAATGGCGGCGCCGGTTTGGCAGCTGCTGAGGGGTGCGAGAGCGTGACCCGGCTGCTTCCAGGCTGGTCTTAAGGCGGCCGGTTCCCCTGCTCGCGCTCCCACAACGCTCTTTCCCAGTAAAACAGCGACGGCGGGAGGCGCCGAAGGGCCGGCGCCCTGAGGCGGGCGGGAGGCGGCATCTGCAACGGGAGCCGCCTCCGGGCGGGTGGGGGGGGCAGCCCGCTCCCAGCCCCCGCAGCCCCTGCTGGGCACGGGCTCTGTCCGAGCTTTGGTGCTGGTTTCGGGGCCCGGGAGCCAGAGATGAGCCCCAGGGCACAGGAAACTGGTAGCGGGCAGGTGAGGGAGGAGCGGTAGCGCCGCCGGCAGCAGCAAGCGCAGCGCGGTAAACGGGCAGCGAGGAGCGGGAGCGCCCCGGGAGGGGTTTGTGCTTCTCCCCAGCGTACAGCACAGACTGGCGAGCTCTGCCTGCCGACCCCTTCCGTGCCTTCAGACGGCACTTCGACGAATCCAGGAAAGAAACACCGCTTAGAGCTGCTCCACACAAGAGTTTTAAATCGGTTTTCATTAAAAAGCTGCAGACCTGGAGAGAGGTGGAAGCGTGTCCCGAAGAGTACCACCCCGGGCTGCTGCTGTTCATATGGACTCCCCCCCCCTAATCCCCTTTGGCTGACCCTGGAGATAAGAGCAGTGAGCTGGGCACAACCTGGGTCTGACACGGCCAACTGGGTTTTACGCCCTTAGGACAGATGTGACAGCCCTTGTTGAGCCACTACACACAGGAGGAGAAAAAAAAATAATAATTAAAAAAACCAAAACAACCGGCCAACAAAAAAACCTCCCAACCAAAACCACAAACAAAACCCTAAACTAAAGCATGTACCTGCCCTCTGCCTCAAAACTCCATTACTGGCAGGGTGAGTACTCTGCATGTGAAAAAAGAAAACTTCTGCCTCATGTTTTATAATGTGTAATTACAGACAGTGAAATAAGGCTAGGTTTGTATGAAATGCAAGTCTATTTGATTCAAAAGGAAGAATCTATTTGCCCTTCAGGAAGGCGCTCTGGTAAGCCTCTTGGCTTTTTTTCTGCATTGCAGATCTAGCTCCGTAATAGCATCTTCTTGTGCTTCAACCTTACACTGAAATACAACGCTGTCCCTTTCCTGCCTTTGCTGCAGTGCACTCGGGTTTTGGCATTGCGCTGCTTTTGCAGAGGTGCCAAACCTCATGGGGAGCAACGTGTGTCAAACACAGCAAGTCCGTGCTCCATCGAGTATGGCAATAACAAGGACTCGAAAGCACAGCATTTCTCAACCTCGGAAAGAAACTAAAAACACAAAAATGTAGTAGTATTTATAGGCATAGTCTTAGCTGAGGAGAATGTTAAAAATACCATTTAGAAAGCACAGTCACGGAGAAATACAATGTGTTGTAGCAAAGGAGGACATGGAATGCATTATTTAACAGTTTTCAAATAGTCAAGCAGTGCTATGATAGAGTATCGCTTAGAATACATTACTACTACTGCAAGGTATGTTTCTGTTCATCCCTTTTGCAATCTTTCGTCTTAAAAGTGCATGTAATTTTTGCATTCTGATTTTTATACGCTCAGTTGTATTTAGATACTGGTGAAAAGATCGTAATCCCCAGAAAAGTTATTATTGCTTAATTTCTGTCGTGTGGACCATTTCCCGATATGCCCCAATCTAAGCTTCAGTGCTATTGTCTACCAAAATACACTTTACATCATAAAGACCATGCTTAAAGCTTGGCATGCAGGTTATGTACCCATCAAAGCTACAAGATGAGTGCTCAGAGCAAGCACAGCTGGTGTTTCCAGTGTTGAGTAATTTATGGAGAAATAAATATTTCAGGGAAAGAAAAATAGCAACTCACTGCCTCAGGGTGAGGATATTTCACTAAAAGTAAACTCGGGCTGCTTTTTCCTAACTGGATAGAGTAATACAGTGTATTTTATTGTTAATCAAAACTCATTGTTAAGCAGTTTTGTTTAAACCAGAGTAACACCAGGACTGTTAATTGACATGTTAATAAACATTTCACAATAAAAATAAAAAAATAAAAAAAAGTTTAAAATCATTTTGCTCCTTAAACCAATAATGGAAGCATATGTAAACCCTGCTAAAGAGATCACTCAAACAACTGAGTAAAATCCAACCTGGCTGTGGAAGCAGAAACCCCTGGTACAGCAGGACAGCTGAAAATGACATTTTTTTAAACCTCTTCCTGAGTCTTACCTGCCTGTCAGTTTGGGGTTTTTTTTCCCTTGCAAACAAAGTAATTAACTAACAGTTAAAAGCTATATTGTGTACAAAGAGAGAAAACACACTGTATTCTCTTAGTATAATCATTTTCCAAGTTACTTGGAGTTGTACAACACACTAAAAGTGCATTAGAAGAAAGTGCTGATAGAAATAACAAAGATTTGTTTAAGTGAAGCACACACTGATGTCAGCCACACCACTCCAGACCTCAGCAGGCCAGCCTGGAGACAATCCTATTTTCATTTCTTCAGAGAAGACCACAGTCCAGTCTTTCCCATTTTCATAACAGAATTAACAAGGTCATTAAGTACATTTCTGGCCCTCTAATACTTCTTAAAACATCTCACCATTTTATTTTGAAAAATTTGGGCACAATCCTCAGGTACACATTTAATTAAACTTGCAGGTAACTCTGCTATTGAGTTTGCTTGAACTATTTCAGTAATCTTTTTCTGAAATCAGGGTCCAGTGAGAAAGAACTCCACCTACTTCCTTTTTTTTTTTTTTTTTAAACTTCTTTAGCTTCATTAATTATTGATGTATGTTTTTATTCATCTATTTCCTTCCCACCAGGAAATGAGAAAGATAATTTTCCAACTTCAGACTTTGGAGCAGCTGTTGGTATAAATAGCTCAGTGTTACTGTATTTTCAAATGCAGGCTGAGCATGTTTGGACTGGGAGGCTTAGAGGTACTTTCTTACTTGAGACTCAAGTCACGTAAGGACCTGCTAATTCTTATCAGGCCATTTCATAATGGGCTTTAGTCTTAACTGAAACTGTCATGTAAGATTAAACTTTACATTTAGGCACAGAAGGCAGTACAGTGATCAGAACAGATTCTGTGAGATAGAATGTAGAGTACAGGAAAATACTTTTGCTGATCTGAAGAAAATTTATTACTACTGCTACTACAGGAAAAAGAAAAAAAAAACCCTTTTGCAACTGGGCATTCTACCTGAGAGTCTATTTTCAAACTGCTAGAGCAGCCTCTTCCATAAACTGGCCACATTGCTAAGAAGAGCAGAAATAACTCCCAACCCCCCCCCCCCCCCCCCCCCCCCCCCCCACCCCCCCCCCCCACTAACCCCCCACCCATCCCCCACCACCACACCACA
>WUAM01000302.1:220789-250097 GCA_024336885.1 Actenoides hombroni
GTCAACGCCCCCCGCTCGGCACGTGACCGGCGGCCACGGCGCCGGCGCGCTCGGCCGCAACTGAACGGCGACGGCGGGCGCGCGGCTGATGACGCGAGGCCTGGACACGCCCCGCCAGCCTCGGCGGCGAGAGGCGGGGCACGGCAGAGTCGCGCATGCGCAGAAGGGGGGGCGGTGGCTACCGCCCCGGGGGGCTTGCTGCGCTTGCCCGAGGCGGGCTCAGAGCGCGCACTCGCAGTAGCGCTGGCGGGACCTGGGCTGCGCATGATTTAACCGCTCAGCGCTTCTGTGCTCCCGCCCCCGCAGGAGCCGGTAGCGCTCAGGGGCCGAGGTCTGCGCTGCCGCTGCCCCTGTCCCCGCCCCTGCCCTGCCGCCCCTTCCCACGCCCCGAGAGCGGGTGGCTCTGGTGCCGCCGGGCTTGTCGCGCTGCCTAAAGCACCGCGTCGTTTCCCAGCTCCCTCGCTCACTTCCCGCCGTGCGGAGCCTACTGAGGCGGTTCAGCCCCAGCCGGCCCCCGGGCTCCCCTTTCCTCCGAGGGGCAGCCCGGCTCTGCGTGCTGACCGGGGGGGGCCGTGCCGCCGCCGCTGCCCTTCGCCTTCCTTGGGGCCCGCGGCTGGGGCGCGGCCAGCGGCGACACGGAAGAAGCCGCGGGCATGCAACCTTGTCATTCCCACTCAAGGCTTACGTGGGAGGTTCCCACTCCCTCTCGTGTTCCCACTGCATTGCAGGAGGGTTACTGGAGAAAGGCAGCATCCGCCGGATCGAAAAGGGAGAAGTTAACTTAAGCTTCCTGCTCTCATAAACGGGAACAGCATCAGTGCCACTGCAGAGAGAAAAAAACCGTCGGGTGTCTCTCAGCAGAGTTGTAAGAGGTTATCTAAACGAAGCTCTTTGCACTAACCATCAGTTCTGGGAGTTGTGCTGCGCTATGTTCCTGCTCTGTTGTCAGGAGGTGTGTGAGTGTATCAGGAGGCAGTGAATGCAGATCCCATTGTTGCCGCCCCTTACCAGCTAATCCAGCTGCTCTGGCAGTCATCAGTCACCTGGTGGGAAGCAGTGTGGCGGGATGTATTCGCATCCCGGAATACCCGCTTTATCAGGCCTTGCTCAAGCCAATGCAACACAGAAAGTCCGTATTTCTCATTTATTGCCACTTCCAGTTTTGTTTTGTGCTGACTGTAGTGGAGTACACGTAGAGAGTGTGGTGAAAATCCACGCCAGTATTTATGTGTTTGCTTGCTTTTACGAAAAATGATTAAAACTAATTTATTAAATAACTTTATACGTATGTTAGCCAGTCTAGGACTTTTTAGCTGCCTGTCGAAGAGTTTGCCTAAAAAATAGACGTCTTTTACTTCTCTGAAGAATCGAAAGTTTCAACAGGCACCTCTGGGGGGAGCAAGTGACTTGTGCAATTGGGATCTCTGTGGAGACTCGAAAGACCTCTTCATAGACAGCATGAGAAATTTGGACACTTAAGCATCCAAAACTGAAGAATTAATTTATCATAGAATCATTAAGATTGGAAACGACCTTCAATTTGATGCCTAAATAATTATATAGGGTTCAAAACTTAATTGTATTCCTTGTGGCATCTGTTCTAAAGATATATCTTGTTCCCGATTCAGCCTTTCCATTACCTTGTGAGCCCTACCTTTTGGTGTCATTCCTCCTAGCCAAGCCCGTGGTCCCTATTATCACCCTTTTCTTTATTATCTTTTGTTTTCGATTACAACATTCAGCTAGAATGGCTTTTACTCCCATGGCCTCACAGAAAATCAAGTGAGGTGCAACTTGGGATCCCAAGGGGACAAAGCTTCTTGTAATTGTGTGCTGTGAGATGGCAAGGAATTTCTCTGGCAGCAGGATAACCGAGGGGCAGTATATCGGGAAGCTGTGAACCTGTTGCTGCCAGGTAGAAGAGGACTGGAAAGAAATTTGTGTGAGAATCTGCAATGGTTAAACGGGGCACGGGCTCTGCCAGCTGTTGAGGAGGAGCCCCAGTAGTGGTGTGGGGCTGTGGGCCAGGTGATGGAGACACTGATGTGGTACTTTCATCTGTGTGAATGGGCAGAGGAAAAGTGGGGCACTTCCTAGAGGATCTTGCAGAGAATCCCTCAGACGAGCACATCGATTGATGTGAAATTTTTCCTTCAAGCAGTTTCAAAAAGACCTGCAGGAGAGACATTACACCTGGGAGCCAGACCAAATCCAGTCCAGGCAAGCCTCAATTTCTGTCTGATGAAGATGTGAAGAGCCCCAGAACTTTTATGTGTTGGTCTGCCCCATTTGTATCAAATGATGTGCTGATGTAGCCGTAGCCACAAAAGCCCATAATAAACCTGGGAAATGTGGAAAAAGGAGAGAACAGAAGAACTTCCTCCTTTCCACGCAGTGGTGATGTCAGATTTAGAGCTGAACAAGGTGTGGTGTGATACCCATCCTTGTGGCCACCTCCTGATGCGGGGATACGTGTTGCCGTATCGACAAAGGAACAACTAAAGTGAGGTATCTGAACTAAGCTCTGCTTGCTCTTCTGCATGATCTGAAACAGGAAGACCATTTAATGCATCCTACAGATCAAATCCACTATTAGCTGTCTCTTTTCAATTAGTTGTATCTAAAGCTGTGTGTTCATCTCTAAGCTTGACCTACACATACATTTTGCACTGTAACAATTAGGTTAATGAGAAACATGATTTTTCTTTTTACCAAAATAATTACTTCCTCGGTAACAACTGGATGCAATCACAGGGTATACCTTACTTCCATTCTTTAGAGAAATAAAATATGCCAGCATAAATACTTCAGTAGATTGATTTTACTTTTTCACTGGCAAGCTAAGGTCTTGGCTGGATGTTATTTCACAGTTTTATGCTAAGGCATCTGTATCCAGGAAGGGAAACCAACAACTTTTGTGTTCATGAAATTTTACAATGAAGTGCTGTGTGATGTAGTGCACTTCGCATTGTTTTGTGTGTAGTCATTAAGATGAATGGGTACAGGAAGAAAAAAAAATATATACTTACTGAAACATACATTTAAAATGTTCATTTTTTAATATGTGGAATGGCAAACTGATTTATTAGGCATTCACTTAGCGACTAGTGCTACACAGACACGTTGCATAGTCAGGGCCTCAACATGTTGCATTTTTAAAGCAAAGAAAAAGCAAATATGTATTAGACTACTTAAGAATAAATGCTAAGCTTACAAAGTTTTAATTTGAAAATGGAAGTCTGATTTCAGGGCTATAAAATGAGACAAAATTGTACAAAAAAAAAAAGATTGTATTGTAGTTTATCTAAAAGACCACCAACTGGCATTTCCTTTTTAATTGTATTCCATTAAGCCCACAAAATGATCTTCTGGCACTTACCCTATCACATTGTCCACTTATGTCCAGGAAAGATGGAAGTAATTAATGCTTTTTAATAAAATCTGAAGAAATAAAAGCTTATGCAGCTATAAACCCCTTATACGTAGAACAGGCAAGGCAAATGAAATGCATTAACTGCCAAATAGATTATTTCAGGGAGCAAATATACATAACATAAAGCATTAAATATGAAAATTTCAACTTAAATGTAACTGCTTAGAAAAAGAGATAAAAAAGAGATAAAATGCAGCAGTTCACAGTAGGAGATGGAACAGTAAGGGCAGCAACCTCCATTTTATATCTTGTTTTCTACATTAGAGATGGTTCTACAAAATGGGCAGTTTTGTCTCCTCTCTGGTCCAATTGTATTTCACAATAAGGCAAAATAAAAACTCACTGGCTGCAGATTTTCTCTCTAGAAATCAAAGTATTTGAGATTTTTTTTTAATGGATTAAAGCACTATCACATATAATTATACTAACACAGGTCTTTCAATCCTCTTTAGACAGTAAAAGAGATCTTTAAAAGCAAAGTATTTCCTTCACTGTTTTTCAACTGCTTAAAAGCAATGAAATTAAAAAAAAAAAAGCTACCTATAGCCCAGGGCAGCCTTTACGTTGTCTTGGTCTGAATGCAATTCCTGACTACTTCCTTTAAAATGACAATACTTGTAGAAAGTAATCACATATTTAGTCTATATTAACAGACTCCTTCCTGAGTGTCCCCAAAATAGAGGCTAATTTTGTGGCTAATGCATTTTCCTCTACTTATTCAGTTTAGATTCATATCCCAATTAAGTAATGTAAAAAATTGACCAGGAATATAAATGCTTTGGAGATTAAATACACCTGTCAAAGCACCCTTTGCACATGTGAGTTTTACCCTCTAGGCATTTGTATGAAATATTTCAGCTGCTTGCCAGGTGTCAGATCAGAATTTATTATTCCATCTGAAAAAACACCACTATCAGTGCTGAAATAGTGTATATCACCACTCATCTTTTATGACCAGTGTTAACCAGTCTCCTACTCCAAAGTGCTACAGTTCATCAAAAATACTTTTTAAATTATTTCAAATATATCACAACTATATTTATGCTTTAAGCAAACCTTTATTTTGTAAAGCTGAAAAACTTAATCTACTTGCAAAACTATAAATGTTTATATATTTGTTTAGGAATCATAAACCAAAAGGGGACAACTTACACATACACTCATACTAAATCAGCTCTGTATTAAAATCCAGCCAAGAAAAAAATATTTTCTGCCTTGATTGGGACCTTTTAAATCTAGACTCAATTTCAGAATAAGATTTGACTTCTATCTTATATTTAAAAGCTGAAGTTTATTTCTGGCACATCACTGTCACTTTCAAGTAGCCAGCAATCTCATTCCAGATGAGCTCAATGTAGTTCTTAACATGGATAGGTTTTGATTCCCAAGTAATGCTTTGAAAATAGAAGATCTGGGTCATTACACTGTTCATTCGACTGTACAGTAAACTGAAATGTGGCACATATTAAACTTTATTCACCTCACTCGTATTACTCTCTGAAAACTGGAATTCCTCTCAACTCACTCTAAAATATGACCTACAGGCACAGCTATGTTATTGGCATATGTTATCTGCCATGAAAAAAACCCAAACCACTCCTTAAAAAAGGTGGTGTACCAGCTGAAGTATAAGCTATACCAAGAAAATTACCTTCTTGGAAGGAGGAGCAACATTTATTTTGTTTACTCAATGTAGCTGTATTAGCAAACTCTTTACAATGCAGATCAACTCCAAGAAAGTTTATATAGGTCCCAAAATATCCTGCTTCTCTACAATGTCAGTGTTTGCTGCAGAACTCGTATCTAGAAGGAGAAGCAGCTCCCATGGCTCCCATGAAGCTCAAATTGACTACATTGCAGTGCGATGTTACAGCTTCAAAGATGAACTGACCTGGCCACCTCAGTGGGATGCTGAGTTAATGCACTTTTTCTGGCATCTCACGGAATACCTCCTGCAAGCAACACCGTTTGCCCTTCCAAAAAGTAGTTTCTCCCAGTAGCTTCTGCAATTAAAAAATCTGCAGTATTTTAAACACACACCAATGACTTTGAATAAAGATAATTCATCATGAAACATATAAGAAAACCAGACCCTGCCTGGTTGTAACCAGCTTCATATATAATTTCATTCAAAAAATCATTTTAAGTCTAGTTGCCACAGATCACTCGGGATTTTATTTGAAAAGCTACAGCTGCCAGTGTAAAATGCACCTTTTGGAGTATGGCAGAGTGCGTGGCATGTCATTGATACAGTCCCACCAGTCTGATCATACCAATCAAACATCTCTGCCAATGCAGTGAAAGCACAAGGTTAGAAGCCATTAAGTCATTAAGGGCTTGGCAATAGACAAATCCCTCTCCATATCTTAACATCTGAATCAGTTTTACTATGGACATCCTTGTGATACAACAGGGAGATGCCAATCAGAAAAAGGAACTTCCAACACCATACGTTCTACCCTTATAAACAAATACATATATGAATACTGGAGACCTTAAGAAATTAGAGTTAAAATTCAAACGCTCGATTACATTTGCATAGTTGTGAAAATTTATTAGTTACAGTGTAATGAAAATCAACTTTTTTTTGGTACAGGCAGAAGTAAAAACATACATTATATAGAAAAAAAATCACAGCTTTAAAAACTGGCTTACATTGTTTAAAATGAGCAAATCTGGTTGTATTTCAAGGCATTGGACTTTAATACTTAATTTTATGCCAAACCATCACACAGTGCAAGAAATATTCTGCAATAGTACAAATTCCATACAGCAGTCTGTTCAGAGTATTTAGTCTCACAGAATCTCACGGTGGCAAAAAAGAAATGTGCTGAGTATTTTTCCATTTAAACACATAACATTGCTGAAGTTAAATTTTTCTTTCTTTACATACTCTCTATTACAAAAATATCAAATTGCAAATTTGACAGTGTATCCTACAAATAAATGCGCCATGGACAACAGGAATTGCAACTTTGGGACAGTTACTTTACAAAGTGTATTATAAAAATAAATTATATGGCAGACATCAAAACAAAATCAAGCACGTGCTTTAGGCTTTGCAAATAAAAGTGAAATTCAGCTGGCAGAAAGACTGCTCCTCTCTGACTATGTACTTTCAAAATATCAGCAAGGCCCTTCATTCTTAAAGCTCTACCAAGAAAAAAACCCATATAAAATCTAATGGAAGCAATAAATACTTCCACGAATAATCAGTAGCACAAGTGACCCTGGTGTTGATGGTAGAGAGCTTCTACAGTGATCCATCCAACTGGCAAGGAAGGTAGTGCACACAGAGAGCGTACAGTGGGGGTGGTAACTCATCTAGAGTTCATGCGTAACTGGTGAATGATGACACTCTCTAAAAGAGAAGAGAGCAAAACATTTTGTTTTGTGAAACTGCAAATACATTAGGAGCTACTTTAAAGAACAATCACAATGGCAGTGCAAAGCGTTTTTCTTCTAGAAATGTCTCACAAACTTACATCACTGGTTGATAAAAACTGTCCCTGCTAATGCTACAAAGGGAAACTAAATTAGTACCAGGCTAGGGCTCAGGGGCCCTTGGCTTCCACTTCAATGTCAAGATCATCATTTGGCCACCAATGGGGAAAAAGAATAATACAGTGGAACAGATTAAACCACAGGGACACCAAGGTTCCAGTCCCACACCCCAATCAGGTAGAGAAGACTTGGAGTTGGGTCTCTTCTATCCTGTCTAAGCAAATCCATCATAAATCTGCTGGCAGTTCGGAAATGGGGATGAGGAAGAGGTATGGGGTCATTTCTCATTTTGTATTTCAAGTTGGCTTAGAAACATATGCTGGTTTTATTCAGCAAGGCTGCTTGAATTTTGCTACTGACTTAAATGAGGATAAATTTCAGCCACAGCATGCAAAACAAAGTGTTGGCATGGTCTTTGAAAGGGTGGGTTAATTTTGTTAATGTAGGAGATTCCTGATCCTGATTAATCTCTGGGCTTTGCTATAATACTTATGATGGGGTTTCCTATTATGCTATCTATATATACTGCTCTTATAGGGCAACTTTTAAGAATTTAACTATCAATGACATTTTTCTCTGCAAAGGTGTATTTTATGGATTTCAAATAATATAACTGTACCAATGCTAACTAGAAACATACAGTAATACATTTTCAGAAATACTCATTTTCTTAATTGAAAATATGTTTCTTAAGATTCTTCTCTCTTAACAGTCAGAGGATTTTTCAAAACTTACAGGACCCAAGAAATGACACTGATCATAACATTATTCCCCTTTACATTTTTAGTGACCTCTGCCTTTATCTGCTTCCTAATATTTGCAAGATGTTTGAGTTACTTTATAAGAACTGAAAAAAAAATCCAGATGTTTTCCTTGTGCTCTTAATGCCAGAAGTTTGCCACTAGGTGGCAGATTCCAGGGATGCCTTTTATACAAGGTGCATCTGAAAAGCATGGCTAGAGCCCCATTCAAGAAAATATGGGAAGGCAAAAGAAATAACAGAATTCCCCAAATAGAAAGTATTCCTTTTCTGTATAGTTTATCAAAACCAAATTATTTTCAGCAAAATATATATACCAGTTCTACCAAATTTGAGCAATGAATGTGAAAGGACCAGAAACTACAGTATGATTTTACCTTACAACCAGTGCTATTCTCTAAGTTCAAGCTCTTGTGGATATGATGTAAAAAGCTGCATTTACTTAATACCAGATTGTAACCTCAGGTGGACTCTCCCATTAACTTCAATTGGAGTCACACAAACTTCACATGAAACAATTTTTTTTCTTAATATTCATTATGCACATCATATTTTAATACAGTGTTTAGATAGAAAGGTTTTAGAACTGAATGGGTAGCTGAAAAACATCATGCTCCTTGTAAAGGCTCAGTCACTGAATGAATAGCAAAGCTACAGCAGGTTTCTGAATCAGTCTTCCTCCTATAGACTAAATATAGCAATTATGCAGAAAAGATGTAATTAAAAAAATCAAGGAATTTCCACTTCTAGCATTCATTTGTTCATTCATTTCTCACACACATATAGGTATGCTCTTAGTTTATCAGTTGTTTGTATTTCAAATGCTTAAATTATATATATATATAAATATAAAATATCTATATTATGCAAACACATACACACACTCTAGTTATTAAAAGAGGTGTCTGAGTAGTTATTAAACTAAAATTATAGGAGGGCAGATTTTGTCAGAGTTCTGTTGGACCTCCCTCTGTAGGAATATGATTATATCTCTAGGATAGGATTACATAATTTTTTCTAGGGTTATAGATGTGAATATTTCAAGAGCTATGAATTCACTTGAAGTCACAACAAAACAATTTATTTTAACAACAGGAAAAGAAAACAAAGTTCATGTAAAACTGCTAATTCTCCTTTCAGTCCTGCTGATGTAAATGAGAACTCCAGGAAACACATCATTAACAGCTGGCCTATAAAAAACGCCAGTTCATATAATGAAGCACATCAACTGACATTTTAACATAGGAAGTTTAATTTCATCTTACAATATATACAAACAAATAACATCAGATAGTACAAAAACGTATGTGTCACAGACAACACACACCCAAGCAACAGAAGGGAATCATACATCAGTATTTCTATTTTATAATCCTGAAGAGTGAAGAACCATTCATACCTGAGTGATTCACATCTGACTCTCGGAGCTGATAACTCTGCGTCTGAGAGTAGTTAACCCTGATTGCATCTTCCAAAAAGCCAAGTAAGAGCAGTGTGTAGGGAGTAAGATTCAAAGTGTAGTTAAACATCTATAATGAGAAATGTTGCATACAGTTTTGCCTGAGAGAGCTCAGGCAAAATTAAGTGAAAGAGGATAACTCACACTGACGTAGAGGAGAAAAACATTCCCCTAAATGAAAACAAGTTCGAAAGATGAGCTCACAGAAACTGCTGCCAGCAAACTACAGGTTTCAAAGCAACTCAATGAAATCAGCCACTGATGTGTGATGGGAACATATAATTGGTCTGAAAATTGTCCTGACTGTTGCAACTTAACACCAATTACCTGAAACCCAGCAGGACAGTAGCTTGCTCTCTTTAAAGACATGGTCTTTCACATCTGATCAGGATTACTGAATATTTCTGTAAATATTGAGCATGTTTTAGAATTCGTGTAGCATATTTCAGGCAGTAACATATGACTTGGCATCCAATTGGCATGAATCAACGTATTAACGTGACTTTAGAGATTACTCACATGATGCTAATTACTATGTGCTGTAAGTGGTTTGAGGTTTAACTATGGTAACATACAAACTCTATGGACATATTCAGAAGAGTCACAAAGTCTTATTTGTTTTTTGAACAATCACACTAATGGGTGTCACAAAAGGAAAAAATAGTGGGCAAAATAAATAAAATTTTCAGTTGTTTGTTATTTTTTTCTATTACTTAGCATGTTTACCAATCTGAGAGAAATTCCCCAGGTATTAGGGTTGAACTTCTGTGCTCCCCTCATTTTCAGTCACACTTACTCAAGTGTATTACTCTGCTAATGGCTACATTAGCAATACTCATATATAACAGTAATTCAGGTGATGGGATCTGACCTAGGGAACACAGCAGAAACCTTATTAGTAGATTACAGAGATCATCTGGAGAACTGAGGGTGCATCTTCTCAGTTCATGTGTGCGGCTCATGAATGGGTTGGCATTTTCCCTGTTCTTTCCCCTTTCCACCTTACTGTTCTCCTAAGCCACAAGTTCCCACTGCTGGGCTTGAGTTACCACCTCTGCTTACATGGCCGCGCAGTCAGCCAGAACAGGGCATCTCCCTGGTGGACACTGAATCCTACCAAAAATACAAAGATTGGTTCTCAGCCAGCTCCATTTTTGATGAAGTATTGTAATCATCATTACTACTCCGAGTTCAGTGCATTTTGCTACCAAAACTGTTCCACTTAATTAAAACAAACAAAAAAAGAAATCATTACAGAGGAAAAATGTAAGACAGAGAAAGCATGAGGATGAGTCATTCTAAATGATCACCTGGGCAGAGGAAGGCTTGGTTTCTGCACTGTAATCCAGTAATGTAGAATACACAAGAAGCCCTGTAAATAAAGACCCCAATATATTCCTATGGTTTGGTATATTAGAGTTTGGTTGTTTGGTGCCTAGTAAATCTGAGCTCCGAACAAAGCTTGTCCTTGTGGTATTTCTGACAGCACTCTTGTGTTCGTTCTCTGATGCTGTATGAAGGTGAGCTCATGCTACATTCTTCTGCACAGTGGGGCACTGCTAAGGTCTTGATCCTCTCCTCTGTTGCCCTTTTCATTAAACTGCAAGAACTTTTTATTCTGGAGACCCCTATTTGGTTGAAATTGGTTGATGTGCTGAATATTATTCATCAATGAAGGACAGATGGAGGGACAGATGAACACAGACACTTCATCTTACAAGATGTCTTTTCACAAAAGGCCAGTCTCAAAAGCAGCCTTTGGAACAGGGACCAGAATCCGGGGGACTCCCTCCTCCTAGTTCAATATCCTGAGCACTCAACCACTCTCTTGTTCCTGCTCAGTGTATACTAAAGCCCTCCATGCAGAACAGCACAGCCTTTACAGGAAGGAATGAGAATGTCACCTTCTTCCCCATCAACTGTCAGTGCCACTGGTGAATCTGGCTGGAGCTGATGTGGGTTTGAGTCTCCTCAGATACTGGAGAGAAGGGGGGCCCATCTCTTACCTTTGAAGAAAGGTTTCAATCAAAACCTTCTTAAAATAAGCAGGACTACCACTATATTTGTGTGGTATTTGATCTACTAAGAGGTATTCATGATTCCGCAGTCACTTTAAAACAGTCACTGGTTTTCTATGCCTGTCTTTCTTTTCCTGGCTCAAGAGCCTGGAACTAAACTATGTTAAATGCTAGGCTGTATGCTTTTTGCCAGATTCCTTTTAGTTCAGATCACTACCCCAGTTAAATTCAAACATTTGTGTCAGCTCAAGGGACATCCACATGGAGCGAGTACTTTCTTGGCTGGAGGCGACAAAGACAGGACTACAGCTTTTGACTCCAGTGTGGGGTTTCATCCTGACTTTAAGTGACCATGAAATCGTGGCTTGAATTTAAGCCCTGAGAGGAAATACAATAATATCTACATTATGGATCTCCATTAGGTTCAGAGACTGCAGTGCTAGATAAGTCACAACTGAAATACTGACTAGACAAGAGCAGTGGAAGAACCTGAAGAAGACCTTCAGGATGCCTCTAGGGCTTAGGCTCTGTGTTTATACTTGGTTGTCTAAATTGCCTTCAGGAGCTGGTCTACTGAATGGAGAATCTTACTGTAGTCACTAAACATAACTGTCTTCAGGTTCAGAGGAAATTCCAATAAAGATAGTTACACTTCCAACTTTTAAGACTTCTGAACTATAGGCTTTCTTTTTTCCTCCATCTTACACTTCTAACTTTAAGAAAGAAGAATCTCAGGTCAGTTAAAACAGATGCTAAAAATTTTGAGTAAAACTACATATTTTTAGCTAAGGGTTAAACCAGTTGCCTGATTCCAACTCTTCAGGCTTCTGCTATGCAGCAAAAGTTTCTTTTTGTTGTGCTGACCCCAGGAAAAATAACAGGATCCTCAGTCTGACCTGTATGGAATTTCTCAAGTCCATCTCACGAATTCCTACTGACTACAAGAATAATCCCCAGCTTGTGCCTGCAGTTGTGGTTCAGTTGTGCTAATTTGTGTGTCCTGGATTTCAGGTCGTTCAAGGCTGGCTTGTTTCTTCAGGTGAATTAGTTTCTTAGATCTCAAGCAGAACAAAACAGATTTTTCAACTGCAGGCACACATAGAATATTGCCTTGGGTAGAGCAACAGTTAACTAAGTTTCTTTGAAACTAGGATCTGAAAAGGAAGGCTAAAGGCAGCTGTAGTTCATCACTGTATCAAGCCACATTAGCTTGTGGCTCATGTTCACAGTATTGTTTAAATTACTGTTTTGACCTGAAGACTTGCTTCAGTGCCAGTCTTTGGAGTGAATGTCCAGCAAAAAGCTCTTAATGATGTGTTTTCTTCAAACATCTGACAAAAAGTCTATATTACAATAAGAACAGTAAGATCTCGGCAACAATGTATTGGCAAATTGAGGCTTTTAAGTGATAACAATTAGTTGAGAGGATCTAATATATTTCTGGCATAGTAGCTCACATTGCTTGCTAATTCCAGTTTCCAAGTTTTATCTGAAATACTGGGAATTGAGTAGTATGAAAAACGCTACTGCTATGAATCTGACTTTTGGCTGTCATAGGAATCAGAACCTTAAAATTAATAGGTACTGCAGGAGCTACAAATGTAAAAATTGAAACCTCTTTCTCTTCTGAGGTGGCAGCAGCTTTTACAGCACAGACAAAATGCTCTTCATGTGAAGAATAAAATGCCAGTTTATGTTGGGGTAATGGCCACATCTGGATCTTAAATTGGGGAGCAATGCAAAGTGCAGACGTCGCTTGGATTGAATATGATTTTGTTGACCTTCTGTAGCATATTCTTCCATCAATTCTCTTCTCCAAGACAGAAAGTCATTTAATATTTCACCCACTGGTACATTTTCTTTTCTGTGAATTGTATTTATTATTTATTGGTTGTCTTCCTGCCTTGCCTTCTGAAAGCTATTCCTAACCAATAGGTCCTTTACAGCTTGCTGTGGTGGTTGAGGTATTATACAAGCTTTAAGAGCTTTATTTATCAGTCTGCTCAACTCCATTTGTTTTGGTTGTGACCTTCTTCTGTGCAAATTGATCACTTAATGAAAATGCCCTTTAATAACGTTACTGTTATTAAGTAAACAATCATAACAATCATTGGCATCCACACCATTTCCATGCTGGAACAATTCCTTAAAACATGCTTAAAAATGCAAACACATAAATGAGGAAATCACAAAGAGGGAAGGAAAACTGGTGGATCACCATGGTATTGTGAGGCAGCCTGTATTTAAGACAAAGTATTTCAAACAACTGATAACTGAGAGTAACTTCCATACCAAACCCTATCTCTTTCACTGCCTATACCTGAGCTGTGCCTTTAGGTAGCGATTTCTGCCACCAGCAGTCTTTGCTGACTGCCCTCCAAATCCGTAAGGATGCTTGGCAACTAAGGTTTAAATATAGCACAAGTTCATCCAACCAGGAAAACTGGAAACATAGTGAAGTCAATGGAGTGACCTGCTTCATAGACCTTCAGTGGTCTTTGGAGCACGCACAAATGAACTGTATTGATTTTAGCCAGATCAATGTTTCTCAAGGTTTTCCTAAAGACAAAATACCTTTTGGCTCGCTTGCCTTCATCTGACCCCTGAGCTGGCAGTGTCCCGGTGTGTAAGACAGGGACCTGGTATAAGTACTGTCTCCAAGCGCTAAACCCCTCTGGAAGAAACAAGCTGCTGCTTAGCACTGCTGCTGCTGAGCACTGTGCAACCTGCCTACCCCTTGGAATTCTGTAACCACCCCAAGAAAACAGGTCACCACTGAAAAATGCTGATTAGGATGGGAGACTCCTAGAAAGAAGGCTGGTCAAACAGTGCCCATCCTTTTCCTCTCCCTCCTTCCCTCCCTCCCTCTCACACCTGAGGTACTAACTCCATTAAAACAGGACCCTTGAGTATGCCATCTCCTTGCACTGCTTCTCTGGGCAATGTGGCATCTCAATAATGTGATCACAATCAGGAAAGAAAGTGCTCCATGCAGAAGCAAAGGTGGAAAGTGATTTGTTAAGGTGGGAGACAATCTAGTGAAAGTGACCAAACTTTCTTCAATCTATTAAAAAGTGACCAAGTCTATCATTAAGAATTCTTGACCTAGATTAATAACCTAGCGCAGATGCCACATTCTCACTTCCTAGTCTGAAAAGCTTCCTGGCATACAACTGCCTTTTTGATGGCTTTTTTTTTTTTTTTCTGTTGTAAACTTCAGGAAGAAAACAAAAGGATGTTGTTACTTAAGTAGTCAGTGCACACACTTATTAGTTTGTTGTAAGTGACAGCTGCAGGACACTTGATTAGTACAGGCAAACGTGAGCAACTACACAGACGGGGGCGGGGGGGAGCTGACTTCCATGGTAGCAGTAAAACCTGCAGAACATACCCCCTGAGCCACCACCATCAGCCCTGACCCCCGCCCAGGGAGGCAGAGCTGCTGGCTGAAGATTTCTTCAGTTCTATTTTCATAGACTGAGTCTCGGCACGAGGCTCGAATTTTGTCACATTTCCTGCTCCTGGGGCTGCCACTACTGGCTTTCCTGCTTTCATACCTTTTGACACAGGAATGCGGGTGGGTGTAGGTCTCGAGGATGACCCATCCTGTCCTGTCTGCAAAAGAGAGAGACAGAGAGAAATTACATGGATGGAGGACTTTTTCTTCTCATATGTGCTCACGATACGCTTTTCATTGGTTCTTCATTTACTTCTCAAGCAACAATGTCCTAGATCATGCCTATTAGCAAATTAATGTTCACATTTGGAACCTGGCCATAGCACATACCACTAAGAGTGGGGCTAAAGGTGCCAAGAGGATCAAACAACTTTCCCAGAGCTGAGGTCCAGTGCTTTGGATCAAGATGTCATAGGGATGGGAATCCCTGTAAAACTCTGATTCCACAGCACACCATGGTGCAGGACAGCATCAGAAGCTGCTGAACTGGTAGCTTAGCTGTCAGACAGGTACGATACTGGCATCTTGCACAGAGACTAGCACAGGCCCTTAAAAGAGTACAGCCACAGGGCTAATGCTGAACCCAAGGTAACTGCCATATTTTCACAGCCAGGGCAAGATTTCTCAGCATTATAGCTGAAATGGAACTTTGCTTCTCAAAATATGCTTGGGCTGTGGCCTCTTATTTCTGTACTGGGAAGCACAGGGTGCTGGGATAGAGAGACAGAGCAAAGATTTGGATTTCCTTTGCCTGTGGCTGTGGGAGGAGGAACGTAGTAGAGGGCTTTCCCCCTCCAGGCTCTAGCCACAACTTGATGAACTCTGGTGAGGGTGAAGCAGGCAGCCAGTATCCAGAGATACCTCAAGGCAGCACAGACAAGGTCGTTTTACTATCTCTGCCAGTGCTGCCATGGACAACAGCCTACCAAGCATTTATCCTCAAGTTTGAGGCCTTCAGAATAAAATTAATAATAATAATTAATAATAATAAAAATGGTTTAAGTGGTTGAGGACCCAAGCATGGGGCTGGCAGACCTAACTGGGCTCCTACCAGGCATCTGTGTCCTTCTGGAGCACCGGCTAAAGGTCAGTCCAGCTAGCCTATAGCTTTGAAAATGCAATCAGTATATAGGTTTAAGCAATTTAATCCCACTGTGTAAATGCACAAGGAGCACTTGGACAGGACAAAAAGATTCCAACTGGTAGTTTCTATCTCCACTGGCCAGATACATGTTGCACACACTCTGCAAGGCCAAAACTGGAATCTACCTGTTATGGACTGTGACCAAAATAAAATACTTATAACCATGACAATTCTGAAAGGAAAATGTGTTTTATCTTCTGCAGTGTGCAATACAGACACAAATGTTAATGGTGACAACTTCAGTGTCTCAGCTGAATTCATATGTGACTCTTATTCTGTTCAGATAATGGACAAAAACTTTGATCTCGCAAAAGACAACACTTCTCACAAGATCCTGGAGTCATAGCTAGACCCATCTGCTAAATGACTCAATTCTGCAACTTATGACACGTAAGCAAAGTAAAACTAAACTGCGGAAATAGATAGGACTAGGGGATTGCATTGACTGCAACACAGTATTTGCACATTTACTTAAAAATGCTCTTAAGAAATGCTCCACGAAGAAGCATTTTTCTCTCTTGAAGGATTTCCAGTCAGTAGCATCAGAGCCTTGTGTCTGCATCCTGAGTATTCAAAGGGAAACCATTCCTTAATCTTCTAAGAACAGTTCAAAACCCCATGTGCACACACACACAAAAAAAATCACAATTGGAAAACTTGAATGCTGTCTGCCTGGCAGGAAGGAAGCCATTTTCAATAACGAAAAGCAACATTTATAATAGCAGTCTAAAGGCTAATATGGAACTCACATGTAGATGTCAAAACAAGTTAGTCCCATACAATTCTGTAGGGCAAAACATGCAAATGCATTCCATCAGCCTTGGAAAATATGTCAACATCCCAGGGAACCCAAATGACAAACATCTTGTACTCTCTGAAAGAGCTCCACAGTGTGTAAACATGAGGCAATCAAATGAAGTAGCTGGAATCTCGGGCATTTCTTCAGCTTTATTCACATGTAAATTATTAACTAAGGATTTGGGTGCTTTCAAGTTACTCATTTCAAGCCTAAAGCACTCAAAAGCACTTTGAAAAGAACTCTAACTTGCTTTAAATTTCTTAGTTGCCTTCCTTACAGCATACTAACATGTTGATCATATGGAAGCTAATGCCTGCTTCACATGCAGTTGCAAAAGCACGTTGTGTTTGCTAAATGAAACGGCACAAAGGTGGCTCTTCAGCAAGCAGTCCCCTTTGGCAACAGCGACGGGCTAAGCAAGCTGATTTGGTACCTGTCCTTAGCATCAGTGGCAAAAAACCCACACAACTGTCTGTCTCTTGGTTGTTTCTTCCAACTCCCTCCAGCCCTGTTTGTCTGTAGGCTGCTGTCTTCTGCTCGATACAGGAATGTGGCTCCAACCAGAAACCAGCTCTTGGCTCCAACCAGAAACCAGCTCTTACACAGCCATCACAGAGTGCCCGAGACACAGCTCCATGGGACACAAAGTGATGCTGGCTGGCTCTGAGCTGGCAGGACATGCTGCTGGAACAGCACGGAGGGGGACAGAGTGAAGTTAGCATGGTGAGATAAACACATGCAGCCACTAAGCTGGTTAGTATGATAATCAGTGCTCACCGTGCACACTGGCAGGTATATTAAGCTGTGAGATTGCAGGAATGTTAGACAGTCCCATTAAGGGAAGAAAGGCAATCTAAATGTACAGAACATTTAGCATGTTTGAGTCGTTTATAACAGATCCTGTCTAGTGCATTTTATTGACACACACACAAAAATATGTTTTATGCACACATTCACTTTTGGAATATTCTAATAACAAAAGTGCTTTTTCAGGACTTGTTACCGATCAGATCAGAGGATCAGCTTACCCTGGACAGAAATGGTTCAGCTCAGTGGCTGACAGATATTTAGTGCAATTTGAGATGCCCTGGGCTACTCAAGCTATCTGCACAGGGCTGGTAGATAAGACAGAGGACCCAAGGAGACCTGCAACCTCTGATAAAGTAGCTGAAAGTTAGGTAGACAGCACTTAAAATGACACTTAAAGAAGTATGTTTAGGCAACTGAATCCTGAGAGGGTGGGACTTAAGATCTAATCAATATAGTCAGCAGAGCCCAGTGGGCAATTCAGCTCACACTGAAGGTAGCAGTGTCTCAGCTGAATCACCCTCCAATCTCTCACAGTGCTCAGTGCTGACAAGGGGACTGAGGGCTGCCACAGTTGCTCGAACTGAGGCATCTTGTGACATCTGAGGTACCCAATCAGCTTCCAGTGCAGAAAGATACAGGTCTGTGTTATCCCTACCAGCCCCATACACGTGTCTCAACTGCCACAGAGTGTCCAGATAGCACCATGAACCCCTATACTGGGCAAGTGAGCAGACCCCGGGACCTCTACTAACTCTTAACAGAAACTTCGAGCATGTATGGCACACCTACAAACTGCTAAATTTAGATGCCGATCTCAAACTAAATGCTGCCCAAATGAAAGGAGCCTTATAGCTGCTTTAATGTGTGCCCAGTTAGCTCTGGCACCTGACAGCCTTTCAGCCGTGCCTGGCTGCTTCAGTCACAGGGCTCTCAGCACGGTGGGTGCCGTGCCACTACGCTGGCTCTTCTGCAGCCTGGATCCCTTCTGCTCCCTCCAGATGTGCATTCACTGTGTACCCTGGCTGCATAAACAGCTGGCACTGGATGCCAGGCTCGTAGGAGGTGGCAAGCACAGGGATGAAGTGATTATAGGACTGACACCCACCCTGGTAGCCAAAAAAGACCCAAATTTACCAGCAATCCCACAGCCAAATGTGAGGCCTAAATAAAAAAAACAGAATATAGGCACCACAGTTGTGGTTTTGCCCCCAAATAATATTTGGTTTTATTCTGTGGGGTTTTTACTGTACACTATATGAACTGTTCCAGGAACAGGGACCTGGGCTAATACCCTAAGGCAAGACTAACAACAACCACACTACAGTTTCACGCTTATTTTGGTCTGCATGTTCTCTGGTCCCATAGTCTTGAATTTTTAGTTGTGCTGTGGTCCATCTGTAGTACCTGCTACATCTGCTAGGGTAGTTCAAGTATTTTCCTAGGAGTGGATTTGACTCTAATCAATCAAAGGAGGCCCAAACCCCACTTTTACCACTGCTATGGTAATTACCCCAATCCATAGACTATCATATAGAAGTCTATTACCAGCTTAGGAGTTTAATTCTTTTTTTTTTTTAAACAAAGTAGCAATATTCTGCTAAATGCTGAATTCAGTCCAAGTGGTCAGTCTCCATCACAGCAGTTCCTGTGACAGACATCCCTGTGGGACTGGACTATGCTGGGTAGCAGCACTGGTGTGATGAGGTCAGCTGCTCAGCTGGCCAGCCCTGGGCAGATGCAGCAGACAGAATGTGAAGTGCCTCCAAAACATCTGGGTCCAGTTAGTTCAGGTGCCAGTGGAGACATAGTCACTGAGTGGTGCCTTTTTTGGTTCATCTTTTTGGCTAAGTGCTCAAAGATTTCCCAAGTTCTCCTTCAGGTGCCTGTGTCTTTCTTTGGATCAGGATCTCATTTTATCTAAAACAAAACTGTTGCAGACTCAGAAGTGGACTTAAGTTGGAGGAACATAAATCTCTAGCTACTCTAGAGAGTATACCAGTGCAAAGCAACACAACCATAACATCCCTTAATCCATGGGATTCATGGGATTCAAAAATCATGATGATCCATCATGAAAATACAGCCTCCGGTTTGGCCTTAAGACATGCAGGGAGACTCCACAGTTCTGGCTGAACCTTTAGAAGTGCTGTGTGTACACCTTAAAATTAACTTCACCTGCAGTACTGAAGATAACTATCAATTCAAATTAGAAGAAGAGTTAAACGTCTTCAAATACGAAAACAGTAACTGGAAATTTGTTATGGCAATGGATGAGAGCTAGGAATTTCACAATTATTTTCCCCTTTGCAGCTTGGCACTGCGTTAGTACCTTGTACAAAGCATCTTGTATGAGGAGAGGTAAGAAAAAAAATAAAAACCAGTGAGCCAAGAAAGCAGCTGTGTGCCAGTTTGTCTTCTTTAATGTTATGAACCTAAACTCTCAAAATCCTATCAATGTTGGTTTCTTCTAGGGTTACTGAACAAATGATCACAAGTTGTATTTTCTGACTAGGGAGATTGAAATGTGTTTGTAAAGTAGTCATTTTCAAAAGAGATGGTAAATATACAACTCTCTTTTTTTTCAAGGGGAGGAAAAGCTACATTTGGGCTTGTTTGAAGTTCCCTGCTCATCTGACTAGGGACCTTAAGAAACAAAGGGAAGCATCATATAAAGTAAATCTTATGGTTGATCTATTCTCCTTTGATTTCAAATCAGGGAGGATAAAGTGAAGAAAGAAGCCACTTTTAGCCAGATGAAAACAAACCAAAAAAGTTTTGTCTGCTATGGTTCAGTGCATCATCACAGTACAGACAGACATCTACTAAAAAATAATGAGGAACTCTTAAAAAAGAAAGAGGTTTTTTTGAGCTTCTGAGAGACAAAAAGAGTTTGTAAATTAATTAAGTCAAGACTCGAAAAAAAAACCCAAAAACAGTTGCTTCTAATATGGAGGGAAACACTGTACAGTAAAGTATCTATAATACATTATATACGTGAAGGGAGAGAGAGTGAGCACATGTGCAATGCCAAATAGATCTGTATGACAAATGCAAGGTTTCTTAAGTCAGAGGGCTTAAATGGGAATGGCAGCTTTTCTCCAGAAGTGTGGAAGTGTATCTTAAATACACTTTGACATTTCAGCTTGGAAAGAGATGGCTGAAGAGGCGTGTTGTAGGGGTCTGCAGGCTCCTGAGTGGCACAGACAAATGAACGGGGGATGACTATTCAGTATTTGTCAAGATACAAGAAAGAGGCTGTAACCAATGAAGGTATTGCATAAAAGGTATCAAACAAAAGAGCATTTTTCCCAGAGCCCACAAGTGAATTCACTGCCCCCTGATGTTGTGGAAACAACAGTATAAATGAGTTCAAAAAGCAATTAGAAGAATAAATAGAAGAAAACTCCGCCATGGTCTATTAAACACAAAGATGTGGCTACAGGCCCTGGTTCAGAACAAAATACCCATCTTTTGCCAAAAACTAGGAACAGACGCCGAGAGAAACATTACTGTGTGTTTAGCCACTTAAAATAGTCCTCCCCATAGCATCTGCTGCAGGCTCTGTCTAGCTAAATAAGCTTTTGGACTAATACAGTACTGCTGGTTTTCTATTTTGGTTAAACTCTTCTTTCCCAGGATATTTCCCACTAAAGCAATGCAAAACTATGTGCAATAATAAACCTGGGAGGAGAACTGTCGATAAACATTGTCCACTATATTTAAAGACAGAGGTGACAGATTGATTTAAGTACAAAAAAGAAACTAGTTACCACCCCAGAGGCATAGAGAGAAAGCAAAAAAAAAAAAAAAAAAAAAAGTCAGAGGAAGGACTATTGGAATACCCTTACAGAAGCTGAAAATATCAGAGGAATGAAAAAAGCTTTACTGTTCACTGTCTGAAAGAGACTTGGAGCTGTAAGGTATGATACCAGGTCTGCCTATTTATCCTTTTGGAGTTCAGTATTACAGCAGATATTAACTGAATTACAACTATAATGGAATTATACCAAAGAAATACCAACCTGCATGATCAGACTCTATAGACCCTCCACCTGGGCCAAAAATCACTGAGTATTTTCAGAAGTCAGAAACTGCACTCACCAAAAATAAAATTACAGCTTTCTGCTCTGTCTTCTCCATCATTCTTTGTCCCTGTCTGTCACTTGCAATTTTACAGGATTGCCCCTATGAAAATAAAGGAATTTTGAAGGGACTTCCTTTGAAAGTTACTCCTTTGGGAGATAATGCAGAGAGTATACTAGCAGCCAACACTGGTACAAAAATACACAAAGCAGGCAAACTCTCGTTTTATAGTTAAGCTCCTATCTGAAACAAATGTAAGGAAGTCAGGAGTTTCTCCTCACCGCACCCATTTTTCCTGCTGGTGTCTCAAACGCAAACTATGGTTGCCTCTCTGCTTACCATGAGGACTACACCGTGAGACTGTGCTGCTTACCACTGATTGTGTTCCTCGGGTGGAAGATGTTGTAACAGGCGTTATAGTGATAGTACTTGTCACCTTGCTTGCTGCAGGTCGTGAGGACAGGTTGTTCCGGGGTGATCGAAGGACAGTACCGGTCACAACTTCTTTCTCTGCTGCTATGTTCACCGGTCTGACCGTTATCACAGGATTCGCACCATCAGGCGTTGCACTGGGAGAGCGTTTAAACTGGGAACCTAAGTGGATGTGGATTTTGTTGTCTTCTGTCGTAATAATGTTGGCATTGGTGTTGTACTTGCGGATTGGAGTTGGAACGGTTTGTTTTTCTGGTGTTACTTTGAAGACAGCCCTTCCCATGGTCATATCTTGTGACTGCGGAGACACAGAGATTTCTGCAGGTGCTGCAGATGTTGATACTGTCATAATCTGAATTGGTGATGTAGGTCTGTCAGCAAAGGGTGCTCTCCCTCCCTCTGGGGACCTTTCCCTGGAGAATGTTGTGATAGTGACTGGAGACATAGAACGATCTGGGCCCAAGGGACTTTCGCTGCCTTTTCCTTTTTGTGGCATAACATTTGGAGAGGGGATGATGGTTATTCGTGGCTTCTGATTTCCCAAAGTAGGAATGACAGTGGTACTTGAAAAAAATTCCTCTGAGGTTGGACTGGTTATCTCCAAAGTAGCTGTGCTGTTCTCGTGGTCTGGCGTCACCCGAATATGAAGAGGTTGACCCTGCTTTGGTGAAAGGACAACCTCCCCAGGATGCGCTGGACTACTGTGGGTTCGAGCACCTTTATCAGGAGTTGCCTGAGACCCAGTTTCCCTCTTTCTCATCCATGGTATCCAAGATTTCCTCATTGCAAGTTCATTTGCTGCTGGAGGATATCTCTCAAGCACTGAAGAACGCTCCATGGGTTTTTTCAGACCTACCTGTCGCAGATTACTCATGATGTGATTCTCCTCCTGGAAGGATTTCCTTATAAATACTGCTGGAGTTTCTTCTTCTGCTGCTTCACTGCTTACAGCATCTGTTTGCACGCCAGTGGATGTCACAGGAACATCAACCATTCTTCGTCCATTTATGCTGGGTCTCAGAGCACGGCTGTAACGCTTAGAAAGCTCCAGCTCTCTTGTTAGGTTCAGAACTTCCTGCCCCATGCTCTTGTTTTTATTTTCTTCTTCCATAAACCTTTGCTGCAGAACTGAATAATCAACTTGGAGCTGAGAAAGCTGGTCTTCTTTGTTCATCAGCTCATGGATTTTTTCCTTAAGAGCTTGAACTTCTGCTTTCAAATCTCTGCTTTTGGCCTCTTCCAGACGAAACCTGTGCCTCAGCTCTGCCTCCTGGCTCACTGCTTCACCTTTTTCTATTGCTTTCGTTTTGGCAATCTGGAGTTTCATCTCCTCCAGCTGTTGAGAAAGAAAATTAGCTTTATCCTGCTCAGTCCTAAATTTCTGCTCCAGCTGATCATATTCATCTTCTGTCTTCATCAAATCTCCTTCAACCACTTCCAATTGTTTGAGGCGTTTTTTCAGTCTTTCAATTTCAACAGTAAGTTCTTTGATCTTGTTGTCCTCATGACAAACATGCTCTGGTCCTTTCCTGGTTCGACCTCTTGTAATTTCTCTTTCTACTTCCTCCATACCATCAATTCTTTTCTTTAACAGGTCAACTCTACAGTTTAGTTCAGAGGATTTTTCTTCTTCACTCCTCAGCTTGCCAATTAACTCATCCCTTTCCTTTGTCAAACTAGACACTTTTTCCTCCATTTCAGATTTCAGTTTCAAAAATTTCTTACTTTCTTCTATCAGCTTCTCTGTCACATCCATAACTTTTCCTTGTTCAACTTTAAAATTCTTGTTTAGACCCTCAACCTTTTTTTCCTCCTGTTTTATTTTTTCCATCATATTTTTTCGTTCATCAACCAGCATTACAGTAAATGACTTCAGCTTTGTAAGGTCATCTTTTAAGCTTATTTCAGTCTTTTCCAACCTGCTTTCTGATGCCTCAAGGTCTTTCACTCGAGTCTTCACCACTTCCAACTCATTTATCAAATCTTTAGTCAAATTCTTTTCTTTCTCCAAGTTTAAGTGTAGCTGAGTGCATTCAGACTTACTTTTACTGAAAGCCTCTTCCAGCTTCTCTAGTTCTGACATTCTTTTCTGCAACTTCTCCACTTCTAGTTTCAGCTCTTTGCTATGGTGCTCTTCCTCCTGCAGTTTATTTTTCAGCTCTTTACACTGGGATTCAGTTTTTGTGATCTCTTCATCCTTCCCCTCCATTTCAAGCACACGTTTGCGGAGGTTTTCCACTTCTGCCATTAAGCTAGAGTTCCCACATTCCCCTTTCGCTATTTTATCTCTTAGTTCTTGAAGTTCCTCCTCAGCTTTTTGAAGATTTTTGTTAGTTTCTTCCAACTCCTCTATTCTGCGAGTCAACCCCACTAGCTTAAGCCTGAGCTGCCTATTATGTGACTCTTGATTAGTCAATTTAGCAGTCATCTCCTCATGTTCTTGAGAAAATGATGATGTTTTGTGTTCAAGTTCTGCCTCTAATTTCAGCAGTTTTTGTCCATCTTCTTTTGTTTTTGCACTAATAACTTTAAGCTTTTCTTCTTCTTCCTTTAGTTTTTGGTTTAAGTCCTGTATTTTCTGGCTTTGTTGACCAAGTTGTTCAATATGCATTTGTCTTTCATCCACCAGCATGAGTGCAAATGATTTGAGCTTGACTAGTTCTTCTCTTAGTTTATTGAGTCTCTTCGTATGTTCCTTCTCCTTCCGGGCTTGATAGATCTTCTCCTGCTCAAGAAGTTTCTTCAACCTGAAACAAGGTAGAAGAGATGCATTAAACTAATATTTATATGTATAGGCGTATTCCTCTGGAACTACTTACCACAGTTACATTCCCAAACCAAGTATTTTAAATTACAAAACTGAAACTACATAAAATCATCTAGAAATCTGAAAAGCAGTGAAATTTTAAACACGTATAGATAACAAATACATCAGGTTTCAATTACTTTACATTTATTTCTTTGTTAGGATTATATTGGTAAAAGTATATGATATTCAGTATATCATAAACAGGACAGGTATATCTGCCCATCAATTCATTTATACCAAACTTACTTTACGAGGTGGATTCCTCCTTATGTCTTGCATACACAAAAATGTGTAAAATAAGATTAAAAAAATGAAAACTAATTGCTATAAGCAACCATACATAAATGGATCAACCCTGGTTATAAACAAACCAGCAGGAAAGAAGATCAAATTAGCATACAACTGATAATCATCTGGGCATCACAGGCATAAGAAATTAGGAGGAAGATAAATTTGCCAGCACCGTGATTATTATTTTAAAATGTTTCTCCTTCCAGGCACATTTCCATTTACAGTGGTACAGTTTGTGGACTGCAAGGGTCAGACTAATCAAACCTTTGGCTACAGCTAACCTCAGCTGAAAAATACTCTTCTTTGAATAGTCTTTAAAGCTGCATTTTCAGGCAATATTGAAGTTCGCAATACACAAATTAGGTGTACCCTCATACAGATAATAGAAACCTACATTTTCCAGCCTTACCCATGCAACATTTCAGTGGAGAAATTATTAGTAATATAAGTATTTTGTATGTGTGATTTATATTCAGGATATGTTGACATCAGCACAGGAAGTTCCCGCACATGTTGTAAGCACAGATTTATGAGGATGGCGATTCTCGACTGACCAAGAGGCACAGATAACACAGGGATATATCCCTTACTAATGCAAGAAAGAGCCTTATTGCAAAAGCAACAATACAACTTAGAAAAGACACAGGTATGCACGCTGAATTCATTGTGAAATGACATGTTTTACAAGCCACTGTCATAGTACCTGCAACTCCCATACCCCCTATCAAGGCACATAGGATGATTCAAATCCTCTTGCTTTGCTTACCCTATGTCTGAAGCTTTTCAACTTTTTAACTGAGACATGCAGTGAAGTGATAATAGCAGAGCAATTTACCAGCTACTAACCAACTTTCAGTAACTGAAACATCCATATCTTAGCAAAGAGCGACTTTTATCAGTATTTTTATCTTAAATGTGAGACCGTAGATGGCAGTGGGTGAAGCACAGATATACATTCCTCCCTGCTGCCCCAGAAATGAAGTGGTGCAAAGAGCTCCGAGGCATAATGTCGTACACAAAGGTCATCTCCTGGAGCCCTCACCTGAACTCTAAACTCCTAACAACAGCCATATTAACTTGCTCCTCCAGCAACTGTTAATGTTTCACTCCTTGCTCCTCAGGGACCAGAATGAACAGGAACTGGAAAGAAAAGCTATAAGAAAAGAGAAGGAAGTCAGAAAGCAGAACACAGGATGCAGTAGGTAGGGAATGAGAAGGCTGAAGAATGCATTTGAAAACAAGTCGGATGGGACGTGGGAGTAAGAGAATAGTAGGAACCAGTGGGAGAGAAAAACAAACAAACCTTACAGCCAACCTTGCTGGGGCACAGATTATTCTCCAAAAAATCTCTTCAGTTTTGGCAGCTCTTTGGAAAGGACTGAAAAGGCGGCTGGTGGATGCCTCATTATGGGTCAAGTTAGAATGTCAAAAGGTAAAAAAAGACCCGCTGCCACTCACAAAGCATGCACTTTTCACACTGAAGAAGGAACTTTATTAGCATGCTGTATATTCCCTGGCTGCTCTATCACACTGCTACATGCACAAGTTTCTGCCAAGAACTCTCCCACAGGCTACATTTTTAAAGAAATAATGTGTGCCCTTCCACAAAATATTACTTGCCACAACATAACAGTTTGCCCCAATCTGGTGCTGCTCTAAATGACCCATCTTCCAAAGTCAGGAGCATGAATATGGTATCTTCAAAACAGAGAACATTTCCAGCCACCCTTGTCCCACAGGAAAATTTTAAGGTGACTCCTATAAATTAAAAAAAAAATGCAAAACAATAGAGGACAGCATTTTGTTTTCTTTTTAACAGTCTTGCCATTTGAAAGCCTATCTAGAGATGCTCAGAAAACTGCCTATGATTTTGATTTCCCAGGCTTTTCATAAAGGGCATGTGTGATTCTCACCCAGCAGCTGCTACAGGTAGTATACAGCAGCTGGTCTGCTAAGCAGAGTACAAAGCAAATAACCCCCAAATTATCTGTTAAATTAAGAGAAAGAAATGGCAGGGATGATACTGAGCAAAAGGAGAAGAAAGCACATTAGCACTGTCACTGCCTTGCTGTACCCAAGCAAGAGAGCCAGCCGTGAAGAATAACTGGCCCAGCCACTCTGGGAAAAGCTGAAGCAAAACACTGTAACTGCACCAATACATGGAGGTGAATTTGGTTAACACGTCCGTGATGAACGAGGTAGGAAACACCATTGCAACATTTTATCCTGCCTCAGCTTTTACACGGTGAAACTTCACTGCCTAAGATTTGACAAGTGAATTTCCATGGAAGGCACTTGACAATACTTCTGTTTTCCATGTCCAGGGAAACTGCTTTTAAAATCTCGGTATGAATATGTACAAACTGTTAACAGCCTCAGTTAAAAAACCAAACACCCCAGAACAACATTGTTCCCTGATTTTGTACCACAAAGGAAGATGCTTGACTGGCACGAGGCGGGACACTGGACTACAAAAGCTACTGATGCAACCTCACATGGTTCCTGCTGCATCAGGGTGCTGCGTCTCCTGCATCCCTCCCCATATTGCAGCATTAGCTGTTGACAGTCACTCTGGGCAGCACTAGGGCAGCAGGAGGGAGGGATGTGTGCAACCATGCTGGGGAGCTAAAAGCACAAAAATTCTGAACAGCCCATCTCAGCTTGTGGGGCAAGCAGACACCAGAGTGGAGGAAGAGAAACTACCAACTTAATTTTAACCTTCATGAACGCTGTGCTGGAAGCAGCCAACAATGAGAAAGGTAGGAGTGGATGGCTAGTAGCCAGGCCCTCCCTGTCCTCCTTTTGGGTTTGGTGCTGAAGCATTTAATTACACAAGGTCTTTCTGCTTCCCCTTCCCTCCTCCAAGCTTTGGACTGATAATCAGATGTGTGACAGATGCTGAACCTTATCCTTCCAGAGATGTGGCTTCACTTCTTTCATTATGGTTATATTCCTGTGCTTTGTCCTACCACTTCTGACTGCCTTGCTCAGGCTGTGACTAAGCACTCCTTAAGGTTTGGATTGCAATTTTTCCCTAAAACAAGCCTGGCTAATATCAGAGGTCTTTTCCCCCCCTTCAGCTACATGCCAGTTGCCATAAAGTCCAGCTATTGTGTCCATGTATTTGTAAGAGACAGTTCTGGGTTATGGCACAGACACAGTTCATAAAATGACACATTTGGTATGTTGGGAAGAGATGTCCAACACAGGCAAGGGCTTTGGTCTGCTCCAAGCAAGTCCCTCAGTCTGCCCTGAAGGACAGGTGACAGAGGACACAGGTTTATCTTCTCCTTTCAATGAGAAATGCAGAGTGGTTGAAGGGCTTCCTGCTAGAGTCTGCTGGTTAGACATCAGGCTGGTTTACTGGTTTAACATTCTCTTTAAGGCTGATCAACTTATTAAATCAATAAAGCTACAGACTTTGCTTAACCACATACACAGTTTTTCCTGGTTTAATTCTACATATGTGAAATTCAGTCACTGAGATGCAAAGGAGGGACCACACAGTACCATTTCCATGGTGTCTCTTCTGAGATCAGAGCCAGACTTCAACATGAATTATAACCTACAACTGGAGAATAATGGTTCTGTGTTTTTGAAAGACACTGCAATAATTTCATACCAGGAGAACTTCAACGGACATCACTGGATTTTTATATGGGATTTATTTGTAGATGATAAAAGCAGTAGCAGGCAGAAAGACCTTAGCTAAAATCAAGCATTTGTTCTTGTCTACATTTGCAAAAGAAATTACAAATAGCGGCCAGTAGATATACTCTTATCTTTTGAAGGATCATAAACTTCATGACTACATTTGAAATCCAATACATATAGCAAACTGAGAACTATAAAAACTGTATAGATACCCCTGCTTAGCACTGGTAGCTGATACAAGAAGCCATTCTCCAAAGTGGCATACAGTATTTTAAGAAAATAGGAAGAAGTTTTAGTTGTCAAGGGAAAGATGCTCAGTGATGTCCAAAACCCACCTAAAAAAAAATAAAAATCATTCACTTCAGGGTGTTTTAAACAGAGCATGCAAAAGTGAAAGAGGTTTAGAGTAAACATTAGAAAAAAACTTCTTCACAGTGAGGGTGACGGAGCACTGTAACAGGCTGCCCAGGGGGGTTGTGGAGTCTCCTTCTCTGGAGGCGTTCAAGACCCACCTGAACACGTTCCTGTGTGACTTAATCTAGGTGATCCTGCTCTGGCAGGGGGGTTGGACTAGATGGTTCAAGCATAACCTTAATCCTGTCTATAACCCTAGTTGGGTCCTAGCACAAAAATTCCCAGGTCTTTGCTAAAATGA
>WUAM01000302.1:257291-277373 GCA_024336885.1 Actenoides hombroni
GAGTTTTTATTACTGCACTGCATGTCCTTTATGTACAGCAGCCGTCTGTCGTGTAGGTCACGACACGGTAACAGGTATTAGCATATTCAGTGGCATCTTGACAGAACACGAAAACTGAATATTGAAGGAGGGGAGAGGCTGATTTCAGTTTGCTGCTGAAGTTATAGTGAACAAAGCGATCCATCGGGCCTTTTGGAGACAAATAAATAATGAAGATAAAGACAGTAAATTCTTGAAACATGACTTTGTAGGAAAAGCCTGAGAAAAACACTTCAAGTTGGACTCGGTGCTGTTATATCTCAGGCAATACATTTTATATGGCGTACGTCATGCACACTAAAAAACTTCATTTGGTGAGCTGCACTGACAACTGGCTTTGTTCACCTTTGTTCTTATTTAAAACAGGTTGTTCCGTGCAGCTGTTAAAGAAACTGTGCGCACACGCGCGCACACATTTGCACACAGGCTTTTTTATTACTCCTCAGATCTTTCTAAATAAGTCATGCTGCCTAGATTTTAAATTCTTTTTGCGGCATGAAAACTGCCCTACATGAGGATCTGTTGTCTTGTATGGAAGCATGATTCAAAAGTTCAACAAGAGCATTTCTGTTTTTGCTTTCCTTTTCTTCTTCCCCCCACCCCCCCACCCCGCTTCTAGTTTTCTGGTTTCTTAACATTTGTGTGTATCCTTTTGATATTTGGGAAAGTTCAGTATCTTCAATACTGGTGGGATTCCCTGAAGTAAAAGTGATTACAGCTGAAGTAGGACCTGTCTATATCAAGGATACTGTTTTATAATATGATTTATTCATTATTTTGTGAAAAAGCACCCACAGCGTCATAGAAGCAGGCTGTGATCCTTTGACCAAAGCATCTCAGGAGTCAAGAGAAGAGGTGTTCAGGACTTCAGAGAAGTGGACATGGGGGAATGGTTCCTTGCTGCCCTCTGTGAACCTGCCATTTTTAGTGTTGGCTGCTTCGCGTATCCGTGCTTTATCACAGCACCCCACTAATGCTGTCTTTACCTGCTCTGGTCTCCACCCTTTTTCTCTAAATAACTCACTTTTGATGTGCTAGGTGTTCATATGGAAAAATGACATGGAGGAATGAGCTTGAGGCTTTGAGAACAGCAAGAGCTGTGCCTGTTCTCAGCTTACCAAGAGAGACTTAGTCTTTTGGCAGCATCTTGGCCTCTTTTGCTCAAACTGGGTGTGGAATATGGGTTGAGCCTGATTGATTTTCACCTGTGTGTTGCTTTTGTTCTGTTGGCAGCTGGCTCTCTGTTGACTTTCCCCTTGTGATGCCTCCCCCTCATCTGACTTCTCTGAGAATAGGTTTATGGAAGGGAAATACTCCACCTAGATATAGGGTCCTATTTTTAAGCATGACAATAAGTAACTCATAAAGAACAGTGGTGAATATTCTCTTACTGGAAACTGAAAATCAAGGCAGAATTACTTTTTTCCTTGAAGAGTTATCATCTCTTGGTGCAAACAAATTCTGGGAAGTCCCAGTGCCTGTGCTATACTGCATCAAGCAACATCATCAGTGTAATGCCTTCTGCTTCATTTTTGCTGTATTTTTCTTTATATGTCTTCTTCTGCTTGCAGCTCAGTCTCTCCTCTATCTCCATCTCTTCACCCCCTTTCTTCCCTCAGTCATCCACCTGGAAGGCTCTACAGGGCTCTACTTTTGCCAACAGCTAGGCCCATCTCCACCCCCTTTGCTCTCATTAATCTCCGAATTCAGATTAATTACCCATATTCTTTGTTTTGTGGCTGCCATCTCCTGCTCTAATCCTGCCTATTTTCCATTCCTTGTCCTTTACCTTCCAGTTCCATCAGTTCAGTTCTTGCCCCATTGCTCTAAAGCCTGCTGACCTTTTCCGGACTTTCTATTCTTTGTACTTCTCATCACTGACCCCTTCTCAAAGCAAGGCAATCCAGTGACTGACTGGGACTGAAAGACACCTGAGTCCTACACCAAAAACTAAAGGTGGTCCACCTTGCTGCTTCCCATTTGATACACCACTGAAATAAAGTATTTGGTAAAGTGAATAAAACAAATGGGCAGGGAAAAAATAAATAAATAAATGAGAAAACAGGCTCCAAAACATGCTGCTTTGTTTTACATCAAGCACCCCAAGTGATGGTGTCTGGAGTCACCATAACAGGGTCTCAAACATGGGGAAGTGTTAAAAAAAAAAAAAAAGAGTGAAGATGTTTAAAATCTATATTTAGGAAGTAGCATCATTCATATGACTGCATGCACTGGGCCAGTCAAGCATGGAAAAGCTCACACAGATGTAAACCAGCAATGCAGCTTGAGAGCAAGAGTCTGCTCAAGTGCAGCCAGTATAAAGACTCCATCTCCCTCAAGGCAGGATCTCAGATTTTCTTAGAAATACAGACTGTGCATGCACTGATTTATATCATGTCTGGCCACTGCAGTCACAGCTTGACATAAGAATAAAACAATGCACGCCTACAACAGAGAGGTAAAAGAAATAACCTCATAAAGATTCTATTTTGATTTTTAAACATGTTTTCCTGTGAACAGCATATTCAGTGATTTAGCAAACAGTGAATCCTCAGTAAAATTTCCAGCTGCTATAAAAGAGCAGTCAGCGGTGGCTCGTATGAACTGAAGAGAGACTGGTCGATTTTAACAACATCAGCACTGAGTAATCCTGACTGTCACACCACATCCTAATATGCCATGTCCCAGCTGTCAGTCCAGAAGGCTGTGAAGGTATTTCTGTTAATTTTCATGCCAGGATCCTCAGGTCTTGCCCTGAACACAAAGGAGCACAGACCTGACCACCAACATCCATATCACAACCCCAGCTTTGCTAGTGTTTTTTAACCCTGTCTTTTGGAGGTGCAATATAAACGGACAACTCCTGCTTCCCCCATACCAAAACCCTCCAAACCCATCTCAACCATGAAAAAAACAACCAACCAAACAAAAAGCCCCCACACCTACACAAAAAGCTTTTCTACTACCAGCTGATCTACTAGCTGATTCCCACAGCTCATGCAATTTTTAGACCTGCTGATTGCGTTAGAAGATTCATGTCTATTGAGAGGCAATTATAGAAGAGATTGTCCCGACTGTGCACCCCACAGCACTCACCCAGTGACTAGATTCTCCTGAGATTTGAGCCTGCTATTTTAACCTCCTACTTGGAGTTGCTTAAATCAGGAACTAAAACAGACTCACACAGATTTCTGGAATGCAGTTAATGAAGATTTTAAAGAGGGAAACATAAAAAAAAAACCCTCAGCCCAAACCAAAAACACTCCAAAAAAACCCAACATACATGTAAATCAGATTGCTCAGAGGCATCTGATTTTTCGGCAGATCTGTATCTTGGTTGCCCACTGGACACACTCAGAAGTCCCATCATGTTGTCTGAGCTGAACATTGTTCTCCACCTGATGCTATTTGGATTTCATGAAATACATATCTTTTCAGACAGAATGGTGAGGGGTTTGTTCTGAGGGCCAGGGAGCCACAGGCTGACCACAGCCCTTGCGCAGGAATGGGAGCCATAGGTGCTTCCATTTTAAGGAAGACTTGAAAGGGCACTGCCTCTTGCACCAGCACCTGTGAGCTGTATTACTTGGCCAAGGATTTTCATACATGTTTTTTCTTTTTCTTTTGCTCAGTCTGAAATAATTCCAGCTTGCACTACTGCTTTCCAAGATGATGTCCTGATTGCCAGCCTGTTGAGTGTTTGGACAGTGAAAGGAAAGGACAGGGAAAAGTCCTATACCCAGATGGAGAGCAAGCAAGGAGAAACTGGGCTGGTTTCATACAGTAGGTGTGAATTAGAATCACAGAATTATCAAGGTTGGAAAACACCTCTAAAATTACCACGTCCAACCATGAACATCTTGCCATTCCACTAGAGCGTGTCCTGAAGTGCCTCATCTACATGTTTTTGGGTGACTCCACCACCTCCCTGGGCAGCCTGTTCCAGTGCCTGACTACTCTTTCAGTAAAGAAATTCTTTCTAATATTTAACCTAAATGTCACCTGGTGCAACTTCAGCCCATTTGCTCTAGTCCTGTCGTTATTTACTTGAGAGGCCACACCCACCTCACTTGTAGTTGGCCTCACCCACCTCCTTTCAGGTAGTTGTAGAGAGCAATAAGGTGTCCTCTCAGCCTTCTCTTCTCCAAACTAAACAATCCAAATTCCCTCAGCCTCTCCTCATAGGACTTCTTCTCCAGGGCCTTCACCAGCTTTGTTGCCTTTCTCTGAACTCGCTCCAGCAAGATGAAGAAGAAGCAATTCTTGTCTCTGCTTGCCTTAAAATTTCTTTCTACCATGTCTGTGTTGCCCTCTGAATAACTGCAGCACTTAGGCATCCTGACCCTGTTGTTTTCTAATCAGGTATTTGGTTGTCAGTTGTTGACTTCCACTGAGCATCCTTGCTTACAAATCACTATTCTTTTGAAAAATGTTATATTGACATAAATGTGAGTGATGCCTCACACACAAAGAGAGGCAAGTCAGTTTGGAAAGATCTTACAGCCTCTTGGTAGAATCAATAGGCAATGATAACCAAAAATAATTCAAAATAGGAAGGCATTATTTGGCTGCAGAAATCACATAAAAATAATATACGGATAAATTACCACTCTCGTAAACAGAAACAAATAGTTATAGAAAAAATATAGTCATATGGGAAATAAATGTTGTTGATACGCTATTTGGCTGGAAAGCAAACTCTTATCCAGGACCTATAACTCCACTCAAGAAAATGCTGTAATGATTTATGTAATACATGTATGTATACATATATATATACTTCTACACGTACATACACACACACAATTTTGAGATTTTCAGAGTTCCTACTCTGATTGACATTAAAACCCTTAATCAAGAAGAGCTCTACAGACTTCACAGGAATTGCAACAATGCCAGCTTTGTGCTCATAAAATCCAGCGTCAGGGTGGCGTTTTTACAGATTAGTTATTTCGTAAGACCTGAAGAAGCTGGATGTAGAGAGCTCAATGTGCTAATGATGGGCACAAAGCAATAGTGCTTGCCACCGAAAGCGAGTTGGACCAACAGCACTCGATCTGTCAGGTAAGGACATGAGCCAGTCAAACCAGGACACACTCTTCTCCATCACAGGATTAGCAGTGTCCACAAAGCATGAGCTGTGCACCAACAATTGCAAGCGGCAATGCCCTGTGCTCCACACCACCCACCTGCCTTTCACCAGTATGGACACTGTTTTGCCTCTGCTATTTTTGGAAACCAGGGTTGTATCCCAGCCAGCAATTTGCAAAATGAAAAAATGTTGAAAGCTATGCATCATTTTAAAACAAGTCATCTAGGAGAAGCCTGATATTTAAATGATGAAAGAGAATACGTCTATCCCTTTCCAGTTCCTCTGAAAATAAACTGCTTAAATGGAACTGTACAGGAACTTTCATCCTGTGATATATGTACTTGTCACCAAGAGATACTTTTTCACCTATGACATAATTGCTATCATCAGAAAAGTATTGCCGTCACTCTGCTATAATTTAGCCTCATTTTCTGCTCATTTCTTTATCTTTTCTCATTAAAACATTACATATTCAGCTACATTACTATTAATCATTCTCTAACATAAGCAATTGGATAACAGAGCTGTGTGAGTAACTGATTTTTCAGTTCCAGAGCTGAACCAAAAATTCATAAGTAATTATCAAAGGGGGAAAAAAAAAAAAAAAAAAAGGAGCTTGATTTTTCTTTCTCATTCAAGTGAAAAAGAAGTTTTCTGTGGATTTCAGAAAGACATTTGTTCACCTTGAATCAGTAATTTCATTTCCATCTTTGTGATTTTAAGAAAAGCAGCATATAGAGAGGACCATGTCTTGACGTCATTCGCCAAACCAACAAGTGAAAAATGCTCACTTTTCGGAAGATGGAGACCTGGCCCAGTGTATTCCTGTGTCTGGGGGAATCTGAATACCCAGGCACTGACCTACAAGAAGATTTTCATCCCTTTGGTGACAAGAATTCAAAAAGCATGTAAGTGACTTGTAAAAATGGAGCAATTTTAACCAGGTAAGAGTGGGAACAGACACCCCAGGAGATTCAATGACATGACTGGGAAGGCCTCCTCAGAGAGGTGGGTTCAGACCCCAAAAGGTTGATGGAAGGATAGAAAGTCTCCCATGGTCCAGGTGAATGGCATAATCACAGGGTTATATGGTATAGGGTTTTTGTGAATTAAGCCACGAGATTTTCTTTGATGACATTTATAATAATTATTTTATGCACAAAATGGCACTTTTTAAAATGTTTTTTAAAATTTAGTCAAAACAATATTATAATCACAGGTGCTTTAGGAGTATGTGCTGAATTATACATTTTGCATCCTGCATTTCTTCCCTCTCACATTTGCACAAGCTGTGGCAAATTTCTCAAGAACCTTTGGTGTGGATTTTTACCCCCTCTGGGTTTTTTTCTTCTGCCTTAAGATTATCCTACATGTAAACCTTAAAAAGAAGTGAAAACCTATATGATGTAAATATAAAACTCATTATTGGTATTCTCCACTGCTGCTGGAGATACTGCAGGAATGAAAAGGGATGTACAACTTAGCCACCCTTTTGGTGAAAGAAGATGAAAAAAGAGTTACATCTGTTAAGGGTTAAGAAAGCTTCTAAATAGGCTCACTGAGGCAGAATAACCCTCCAAGTCAGATGACATCTTGAGGTTCTTCACATAACTTAGTGGAAGTTATCTTATCATGTAGAACAGGTCTTTAATATTTGCAGGGCATTAATAAAAAATTAATAAGTCATGTACTTCGCTAATCAGTCTATACCTCTCTGCAGAGGTAAGCTTCCATTTAAATGTAAAGCAGATACACAACAACTTCAAGCTTGGGTGCCTATTAGCATATATTTATTCTTGTAAATAAGTGGCATCTATCTAAATTTTTTAGAAAGAAACCTGTCACTTCAACTGAAACCTGTTTCAAATCTTTCTGAATAAGGAAGCAATTTTCCCTATATGACTCTGATTCAGTTCTTGTTTCCTTTGCCTAAAAAAAATGACAACTTAAAAAGATGGCTTCAATAGAGCTGTGAACTGACATTTGTTTCAGTAGTATAAAAACTCTGAAACATGCCAAAGGCCCTTAAATGTTAAAATTGTTACCTATTGCACCCTGGACAGAGTTTGGGTTCGTGAGTGGATTTTGAATGAAGTCATTTTTTCCCCCCATCTGACCCTGGAAGCATTTGAATTGATGACTTTAGCAAGCAAACCTGCTAGGAATAATGAGCTACATATAGTTTTGTACAATAATTCTCTCTCAAGGGCTGTGAAGCTGATGCCTACTTAGAAATAATTTTGGAAGAATAGCTGAAACAACACATGATGCCATTTTATATAATCCCAGAAGTGACTGAAAGACTGGACAGTTTTGAGGACTATCCAAGTGTGAAGAGATGGATTTGGATTAGTCCCAGCTCATGGCAAGCCTCACATTGTGTGAGACTCGCAATACTTTGATATTGTTTCTCCACAGTCCGATGAGTCTGTTTGTTCTCTCATTTTTAAATTACCTTTGGAGCCGTTTTGTTGGAACTTGGGACCAGGTTCATTAGTTAAAACATAAACTTTGAGCAGTCACTGCCTTGCAGTCAGCTAGAGCTGTAAAAACGGGACCTGCAAAATGGATGACCTTCAGATTTACTTAACTGTGCAGAAATGGTATTTGTCATTGCCAGGTTTTTTTCATTTATTTCTTTTAATAGAGTACTACAGAATTTGTGATTTGTGATCCTGTGAATATATTACATTGACAGAAAAGAGCCAGAGTTTCCAAACCATACAAATAGCATGTCAGACTAAAAGAAAAGAATAAAAACTGTACTGTTGCCTTTGTCTTCTACATTGTACGATTAAAAGTTTAGAGATGCACTTACTGAAAAGTAGACAGAGAGTGACTCAAGTGCTCTACTACGGCCAGTAATGTGCAGTAAGATGAGTAACTACTGTAGACAATCGTGGATTCCCACAGTCCCATTGGGCTGGCTTTTCCTTTTTTTGGGTCACAGTTTGGAAACCAGGACACAAACAAAAAAAATCACTATATGAGAAAAAAAGTCAAAGTACAAATATGGCTAAGAATTCTTGAAGGAAAAAATAGCAAAAAATCTTTCTGTAAAGTAACTTAATTTCCAGATTCTAAAGGTATCACCAACAGATTACACAGCTACAGGCCAAAATCTGTGCTTTATGTTTTCATTATACACCTCACTGCAATATCTCTGTATGGAGCTATTCTTAACACAGAATTTGGCCTTGAAATGGTAAATCACAGAGATTTATTAGCCTTGATCACTTCATACTTTTGGCTTGACTGTTCTCTAAACAAGTAATTGACCGATGGACATTCTGCCTCGCTGTCTTCCTGCCAGACTCTTCATTTTACAATCTCCATTAAAAATCAAGAAAAAATGCAAACTGGAAAGGTAGTGCACACAAAATCTCCAAGCTATGCCACACTCCAGCCTTTACAATTACTTAGGTCCATGAAATAAAGGGAAACAAAAAGACAAACACTTCCCAATGAAAGGCTTGGTGCTGCCGTCTCGTGGGAAAAGGGAGAAGGAGAGCTTTGGTAATAAAAGCAGAAATGCAAAAAGGGGGCAGCGGGGGCGGGGCGGGGGGGGGAGATTTAAAAAACTTGCTAACATCAACACTCCCATTTTTGTTTCAAGACGACTGTGTGCTTTATTGCTCACAGATCAGTTTCCTTTGCAGGTGATGCGGGCCCAGAATTACATCACCAGCAGAGCAGCCAAGAGCATCCCCGTGCCAGGATGACCGAAGCTGAGAGGAATGTATTATCACAGACCTCTGAGGGACTTGCCAGTGCATTCCTTGCTGGGGGTACTGCAATGGGGGAGGCAGAGAGGAGACAATTTTACTGAAGACTGAAAGGAAACTTTGTGGAGGAAAGATCTGGGGTCACAGTCCTGCTGTCTCCTCTAAGCAGATCTAATTATGGCCATGTACTTCAAAAGGAGGGTTTAACTAAAACCAGATTTAGCAGGGCACTGCTTAGGAAGTACAGACTGAATCCTCGGCCTTCTCTTTGAGGAAAATACAAAATGCCTCAGTGCACTGAGAACTCTGTCACTGTCATAAAGAATTTGAAGCTGCAGCAAGGAAAGCAAGAGTCAATTTAAAACCCTCATCACTTCAATGAAGTCTTACAATAAAATGTGTCTAAACATAATATTGATGCTTTCAGACAGACAGTACTTACATTAGATACTGGGTGTGTATTTACTGACACATTGTGTGGTGGGGTAAAAGAGTCTCAGCAATCTCAGGGATCATGCTGGATATGATCAAATTACTCACAAAGCAACTGCACAGATCTCCCTTAATGAGCTCCAACAAAGCCTTTCTGCCACCTTCGAACCCTCTGTTTGGCAAACCATGTCCCATGCATATGAAAGAATCTCCCTCCTTCCCCCATTTTTGAAGGCTTTCAGGGTCTGTCCTGCAGGACTGGCTCAGTGATCCTCACCACAAGCCTGTACCTGAACCGTTAAAATCAATGAGAGCTTTCTAGCACTTTTAATAGCAACAAAATGTGCTGTCGACAAACAAGATTTAAAAAAGAGTGCAAGACAAATTGTTCAGAGATTAGCACCTCTAAAAATGTCGAGATTTTAAACTCATCTCCTAGGTCAATTGAGAGGTCAAAGCAGTGCCAAGGTTAGCGCTCTCTGTTTCCATCAGACGAAAAAGCCTTGATGATCAAATAAAAAAGTTTATCATTAATCATAAAGATTTCTCTTCGCCCAACCCATTCTCCCCCAGTTCCCTAAAGGGGAAGGCAAGAGGGCTGACACTAGGCAAAACACAGAACAACCAAGTACCACTCCATGTTAAGCCTGCTGTACACAAGAACTTTTTGGGATAGGAAAGTGCCAATAGCTGGTTTAGCTGCAGCCAGCTCAGCCAGTGCCCAAGCTCTTGCCACCAGCTCACTCCACAAAGCATGGCTGAAGATCAGGCAGTGCTTCTGAAGGGAGGACTGATGTTATCATTGTGTCTGCTGCTGCATGGTCTCCTGCTCTTCAGGTGTTCACCACAAGACACATTGTCAGTGCAGCTCCAGTCAGACCCCTCATTCTTCACCTGCCAGCCCAGAGACTCCTTACCCCACTATCTGCTACCAAAGGTCTCTGAGAGGGCCCAGGGGCCTCCAGCACTTCACCTTATTCCTCAGCCTTGTCAGGAGGCTCCAGGAGGAGGGCTGCTTTTGCACTCCCAGGGACAGGAGATGCCCAAGGCCAACTTGGTGTTACAGGAACTGCAGGTGAGGTGGTCATGTGTGGAAAAGGGAAATTTTGATCAAATGGTAAAATAGAAAATACTGTGCCCAACTTTCAAAACATTCCTCTCTTTAGATAGGATTATGGTGTCCTATAGGGAAATTTGCAAAACACTTCAACCACCATGTCTGCAGAAGCACCTTCCACTAAAAGTATCAGATTTCTTTCATCTCTGTCTGGCAAATGATTGTCATTACTCTTTTCCTGTAATGTGCCAACCTTTTCCACAACCTTTCTACAGTTTAGTCGCGCTTGGTGTGGTGGAGCCAACACCAACAGTCAGGCCCTCCAGCTTTCTCCATTTACCCCTCCTAGCTGTCTACGTTTTTAATATCCTTGTGTACAATTTTCTCCCTTTTTTTTTTTTTTTTACTTTTAATGCATAATTACTCTTGACAAATCATGTTTTCCCATCACTTCCTTCCTGTGCAAGGCTGACCTAATAATTAGTCGCTCATAGGGACTGTTTGCTTTCATATCATGTTGTTGTGGATGGATTAGAGATAATGTAGGAAAGGGTATTTAAAAAAAATATTCCAAAGTAAATACATTAAGAGAGTGCTATAAATACATTAGAAGTGAGGCATATTTCTACTTTTACAACATTTTGGGTTTTGTCTTGTTTAAACTTTCACAGCACAGATGTAGCCTCTAAATGTTGGTGTGGACAACAATGGTTTAGGAAAGATTGATAAAATACTGTAAGGAAAGAAATTACTTAAATTACTTAGATCCAGGTCAGAAATTATTACTGCTGTCATTATACCAGACTGCTGTGAGATGGCTGTCTCACAGGACTGTTCTTCCTCTAGCTCACCTTGTCTCATTAACATTATAACTTCAAGTGCAGCAGAGTGGCTGATGGGCAAAGTTCACCTCCATGTCCCTTTTGTTTTTCACAGAGACAACAGGTCTGTTCAGCTCTTAATAAAATAACCCTCAGGCCTCAAAGCACCACAGTGAAACAGATTATGTATGTATAGTGGTACTTACACAGGAAGAATGCATATTCAGGCATAGAAATGCCTTTGGGCAGGTGAGTTCTCTGTCCCAATATGCAGATTAAGTGGGGTATGGGAGTTTTTTTTGTACGTTTTAACCTATTGCAACTTAATATTTCCACTACAAATGCTTTCTTTTTGACAAAAATCTATTGCTGATTGCCACTGTGGGGCTTTCCTAAGAAGACATCCCATCACCCTCTTTCTCCTTGAAGGTAGCCCATAAATTATACTATATGTGGGTTTTAATACTGACAAAGATGTGGTTGCAGCCTCACCTTCATGTGCACTCAGCAAAGAGATGAGGAATTTGAGATCATTTAAGAATACACACTAATGAGTGGCTTCCAGCCCATCCTGATTTTGCTAATCTGCTCTGCAAGTGATCTGGGAGGAGGACACTGAAGAGGGAGTGACGCGCATGCTCGGTTTTCTATGTTTAGCTGCATGCCATGTTCTCTCTGCTTGGTCGCTACTAAACTTGAAACGAATTTTCTCATTAGCGCCTTAGACAAACAAAGTGGATTAAGTAGCAAACATCAGGTTTCTTGTCACTCAAGATAAATCAAAAGGGCTTCAGGAGTCCAATTCTTCCCCCGAAGCCACCAGTACAGAGGCACTGGCGACTAAAGCCAATGGATTTACTTGCTCTTAAAGATCTGTTTTCAATAGAAGTTCGAACTCAAATTCTCTTTTTTTTTTTATTGCTGTTTTTACTAAAAATGTAGAAACACTGAAGCTTAAATGATGCAAAAGAGGAGGAATAGCATAAGAAAATGCCCGCAGAGATGGGACTTGATATCAGCAGTAGTAATGTGAGACAGTAAGCTTTTTAATCAATTCATTGAAGGAAGTCTGTTCAAAACAGGTCATAATCTTAGGCTATTTAGTGGCTTGTGACTTGAATTGGAATCATAAGGCAAAAAGTGTCAAATTAAAGCAAATTTAAAATGCAAATAAAAATGTAAATGGTATTTTAACACCACCTTTGTAGCATTTTATTTGTCTGAATGTCCACACATACACAGATATTCAGCATAGAGGGAAAAATGGCTTCTATGAGAATCAGATGTGAAATTGGTTCTTACTTGGAAACAGAACAATTTTTTTTTTGTTTTCTGCTAAGAGAATCAAATTGCTGAGAGGCAGAAGCATTTTTGTCCTTTAAAATTTTCCAATCAACCCAGGAAAACAGAGAGAGAGAAAACCAGCAGCTATTAAACTAGGAAATATGTTCACTGTAGCCCATGTGCTACCTACTCAAAGCTGGCGCTGAACTGAGCTCAGGAAATACACTGAACAATTTTGCTCCGGGCTTTTTGCAAATGTCTGCCACCAGACTGTGGTTTCCTCAAAAGCATTTCTTCTTTGAAGTTGCCTTAAGTATTTTTCTCAGAGCTTTTAGTAAAAAAAAAAAAAAAAAAGAATCAACAAATATAGTGGACAGATTTCAAGCAGTTTGTTATGAGCCTGAAATTTCATATTGAAAAACTGAAGCTGTTACCGAGTGCTAATTCTTCACCTAAGGTAGGTGCTGTTTGTTTTCTTAGAGACTCAGAGAACGAATTACTCCCACAAGAAGGACAAACACTTGAATTAAAAAAAAAATGGAGCATACAAACTTGTGAGATAAACACTGCAGTTATTCCACTCCAGGCTGGGAACATTTTATAAAACACGAAAATATTTTCCTCCAGGGGAACATAGACCTTGCTTGAGGCATGTGTCTTCAAAAACATGAAAAATACTGCAAATGGTTTGTGACTTTGCAAGTCTAAATGCAAAGGGCATGGCACTTGTGTATGGCAGTATCCTAATGTGTATTGTGGTTTTCCTCACCCTGTCCTCCTGCTCTGACAAACAGTGCCCTGTCCTTCATAAAATGCGGCACTTATCTAAGCAAGCCAGCCCCAAACTTAGCCAACATAAATAACATCTGATCAAAAGCTACCAGGAGGTGAACCCAAGACAGGCACAAATAATTCAAAACATTCGATTTTTTAATTCACCCGCACACTGCAGGAACATTCAGGGGTAGTCCTCCATCTCTAGACTTGCACAGTAATGCACTTACTAATAGTATGCGTGGACTGACATTTACAAGTGGTTTACACATGAGTTTAGTGTCATTTAAACACAGAAAATACCAGATCGTATCACTGCGGAACTGATAAGCACTGGGACACTGGGGATGCTCTTTGCCTGTCTTAGGTACTCACCTCTCCCGCTCCTGTTCCAAGAGGTTGGTAAAGTCATCGCTCTTGTTCATGTAATCCGTATGCTTATGTTTCTCATTTTCTAGCTCATAAACTGTGCGGCGATGGCACTTTTCTGCCAACAGGAGCTGTTCCAGCATGCGCCGATACGTCTCTTTCTGCTTTTCTTCAAGTCTGTCCAGCTGGATTGTAGGAAAGGAGAATAGACTGTTTTAAAGGTCTCCTTGCTTACTTCATCTGATTTATTAGCCAACAATGTTGTGTTTGGTAAATGCGAGTCCCATAATTTTATGTCTTGGGTTTTCACATAAAGCAGTGACTAGAAATAAGAGTAACTGTCCTGTAAAAGTAATTATTTCTTTGGACAGAGTGTTTGCAATAAATATTTGCATGGTTCTCAGATACACAAAGGACAGAACTTCTCTTAGTTTTAGCGTAAGAAATAAAATTGTTGCAGTGCAGAATTTCTCCTGTGGCAAGATACTATGCATACCTTCCTTTGTAAGAAATGCCAGGGCAGCATATATGTCCTCAGATCCTGGGAGCCTGAGTTCATGTCACCTAGACACCTACATGTGGAGCATAAGGTATAAGCTCAAGGCTGAAATTTGAGTTATACATCTTCAATGCACCAGTAGAATTGCTGAGACAAAAAGTCTAAACTGTTTAGATTCAGCATAGATTCAGTTTTACCTTACCAAATACAATTCATTGTAAGCCTTAGGGTTTTCCTCTCAGTCAGTTTTTTTTGACAGAATTTTCTTTCTTTCTTTAGCAACACCTAACCTGTTTTGTCTGCTGTATTTTTTTTAATTAATTTAATATGCCAATTATTATTCAAACAAACACTAAGGCCAGGGAGGTGTGCCTAGAAAGTTAGGGCACTCTGAAGTCACCATAGCTATTTGTGTACTCCTTTCGCTGTTTCTTGGGAGCAGACTACAAACTCCATCCTCCTTTCTGCCAAAGCAGCCCATAGCCCTGGCACTTCTCTGCTTGGCTGCACCTGGCACAGCAGCTGGAGGAATCACATCTTCCTCGGCCCCAGCTGTATCGGGCAGTTGCTGTTTCACAGGGTGCCTTGTCAAACTGAGGGAAATAAGAAAGCAGGAGGACCATGGTGATTTGCTTCCCAGAAGCTGACCATGGCAGACAAAGTCAGTCACTGCATTTTATAAAGGAGCCAGTTTGGATTCACCCTTTGAGAGTAGATCTATTGCACTTATGAAATTTTGTCACCATTCTATTTTAGCTCCCACATAACCCCTGTGGACCTTCACATGACAAAAACTTTACACTGAGGTCCCTGTCAAATTATCAGCGTCTTTAGACAGAAGCCCTGCTAAGCTCTTTTAATCTTGTTCAGCAGTATCTCATGCATGCCTCCACATACTAATGTTTGCTTTCCTTATTTACTATCATCCCCAAAATTCCAGATGATGATTCAATGAAAATACATGTTATAAAGATATCCCATGGTAGACACAATTCTTGGTGAAAAAATTAAATGTTTTCATAGGAGGAATATGAAGATTTGGACAGGCACTGCACTATATTATATTATACCTTGCTGCATGCTCTTTCTCCGTGCCCTGGACTGTTATGAACCTATAAAGATGAGCAGTGACTGCTTATTTAGGCATTCACACTGGCCTCAGACATCCCCAGGTCTGTTCTACATTCATTTATTGCTTAGATTTTAAAGCAAGGGATCAAGTCCTACAGATCTCCTTTCGGAGCTGAACTGACTTTGCAGTTCTAGAGCTTAAGTGACGTAAAATGATTATGGATTTATGATCCCATAAATATGGTCAAAGTCAATCTCTGAAGGTCTTCTCCTAAATATTCACATGACAATGGTGTAATATGCCAAGAAAATCAAAAAGTGTGTACTGGTGCTGCAAGCAGTAGAGGTTGAAGCCTATAGTTGAAAGGAATTTAAAAAAACAGGAATGTAACATCCAAAGATTTTGTTCTCACTTAACAGCACCAGCCCTAAGGAGCATACAAGCTCTTTAATGTGTGTGTTCAAACCCAGGGACTTTGCTTACAATTTTTTCTGCAGTCAAATGCACAAGAATAGTCAATTTTTCTTTGATTTCCTATCATCTGGACAAATGCTGTGTTATCCTCTAGTGTGATTTGCACACATCCAAATTATGTGCAGTCTCACTTCTGGTTAGGATTCCTTCTGAATGACATATTAATGTAAATCAAGAAGTTATTACCTCTGAAATTGGTTTCTCATAGACGTCTTCCCCTATAGATTTTTCTTGGGCAAGGATGGCGTCTCTATGTAGCACTCGGAGCACATTCTCTGGAGTTGCAGACCCATAATGAGCTTCTAAAACTTCAGGTTTGGTTTTCTCTGTCTTCAGCATGTGGATCACATCCTCCCTTGCCTGTAACATTACAAACCACTATCATAAGCAAACCTATTAACCAACAGGGAATATAGGGAAAATAGGAAAATTTCATATGTATGGACTGCATAAATAAAATCAAAATAAAACAGAAGAATGTTGGGCTGCCAATGCAAATACAAAAGCCTTTGGAGATATCAGAGTAAACATGATCTGTGCAATCTGAATGTCATCCTTGTAGGCATTAATTATTCTATTCCTGCCTGACATTACATTTGAATGCCATGAGTTTTTATCTGGGTTGCAACTATGTCCAGGGAACATCACTATTATTCATATTTTCTGTCATTTACCTGGACCTGAGCAAAGTCTTTGACACTGTCCCACACTACATTCTGGTTTCCAAGCTGGTAAAATATGGGTTTGATGGACAGACACTTCTGTGGATAAAAAATTGGCTTGGTGGCCACTCCCAAAGAGTGCCTGTCAATGGGTCTGTGTCCAAGTGGAGGCCAGTGACAAGTGGAGTCCCTCAAGGATCAGTACTGGGACCAGTCTTGTTTAACATCTTCCTCAGAAACATGGACAGTGGCATTAAGTGCACCCTCAGCAAGTTTGCTACCAACACCAAGCTGTGTGGGGTGGCTGCCATCCAGAGAGACCTTGATAGGCTGGACAGGTGGGCCCGTGCCAACCTCATGAGGTTCAACAAAACCAAGTGCAAGGTCCTCCATCTGGGTCAGGGCAATCCCAGGCACCGATATAGGCTGGGCAGTGACTGGCTTGAGAGCAGCCCTGAAGAAAAGGACTTGGGAGTGCTAGTGGACGAGAAGCTCACCATGAGACATCAGTGTGCTCTTGCAATCCAGCAGGCCAATCGTATCCTGGGCTGCATCAAGAGAAGTGTGGCCAACAGGTCGAGGGAGGTGATTCTCCCCTTCTTCTCCACTCTTGTGAGACCCCACCTGGAGTACTGCATCCAGTTCTGGAGCCCCTATTACAGGTAAGATATGGATGTGCTGGAGCATGTCCAAAGAAGGGCCACGAGGGTGATCAGAGGGTTGGAGCACCTCTTCTATGAGGACAGACTGAGAGAGTTGGGATTGTTCAGTCTGGAAAAGAGAAGGCTCTGAGGAGAACATATTGTGGCCTTCCAGTATCTTAAGGGGGCCTACAAGAAAGCTGGGGAGGGACTTTTTAGGATGTTGGGTAGTGGTGGGACTAGAGGGAATGGATCAAAACTAGAGGTGGGTAGATTCAGATTAGACACTAGGAAGAATTTCTTCAGCATGAGGGTGGTGAGACACTGGAACAGGTTGCCCAGAGAGGTGGTGGAAGCCCTATCCCTGGAAGTTTTTAAGGCCAAGCTGGGTGGAGCTCTGAGCAACCTGCTCTAGTGGGAGGTGTCCCTGCCATTAGCAGGGAGGTTGGAACTAGATGATCTTTAATGTCCCTTCCAACCCTGACAATTCTATGATTCTATATACTTTATCTTATTCGCTGCCCATGCTGTTCCCTGACTGGGGTAAGAAGATGAGTAGAACAAGTAGCATAAATGGGCTGAATTAATATTTTGCAGACAGCCTTGAATCAAGAATTTCCTAGTCATTCCCTACTTGGCTTTGTGACTAAATATTCTCTTCAATTAAGTTTTTAAATAAAGTTTTCTATCTTTTGTTTGTTTAAACAAACCCCTAGAAGTGTTACTGACCCCGGCTAACTGGTGACAGACCCAAAGATGCTGAGCAAACCCTCCTAGCAGCAGAGGAAGGCTGCTGATGCAGAAGGAGGGAGAATACCTAGGAGCAGTTGAAAACAACCTGCTTTTAAAATAAGCGAGGAAGTAATTTCAGGAAATGGCAAAGACTGGGTTTTTTGTGTGTGTGGTTTTTTGTTTGGTTGGTTTGTTTGTTTGTTTGTTTTGTACTAAGATAGAGTAACATGAAAATAAAATTTAAAAAAAAAAAGGAACTTCAGCCAAAGATCATGCCACCCAATTGAGAACTAGTCCAATTATAAACAGCTAGCTGTAGGGTCTTACTTTCTACAACATTTTGTGCCTTAGGTAAAAGCTTTACGCATGTCCACAAGATACAAAATACCAACTGGAATGGTATTAATGTTCTTTCAGCATGAGCATGGGAAAGTTATATCATTCATGGATGTCAAAACTGCAAGTGAATTATGTGGGCTAGTCCCAGAGAGTGCCAAAAGAGCATGTACACCTTGTTATATCATGTCCTGGGAGTACATCACTTTCAGTACAGAAAAAAATGCTATTTTAGGAAGGTTTTAGACAGGTTTGAGAATCTATAATATTTTACATAACTGTAAAAATAGCAGTTATCTTAGTATCTTCATTACTATGAGGCCAATGTTTCTATATGGAAGAAACACCCCTTAAAAAGTCTTAATAGGACAACATGGGACTTTGGGGGTATTTACAAACACTCAGATTTTATGACATGTTGTCTTAAGCTCTTTTAGGACGAGGCGGTTTGGGGGCCATATCTGTATCTTACCCCAACTAATGAATTTGGTGTCCTTCTCTGTGCCTTGCAGCAGGAGCCCTGTGCCACAGGCATGCTCAGGGAGAGCACTGTGCAAAGTGAGCACCGAAAACAGCAGGATGAGGTGGCAGCCCCCTTCTACCCTTTGCACACCAAAGGCCACAACCAAGCATGCTGAAACTTCATTTTGGTCCTGAGCACAGAACGCTTCAGGCCCCCGCTACTCCATTCCTTGGGGACAAGCACAACCCGGACCCTCCGCTATTTGGGAGGGAAGGAGGATGTGTTCATTCGCTCCTGTTGAAGCTATTGAGCCCCAGACATAATAATTAAATATTGACAGGGCCAGGCAGAGCAAACAGAGACAACTCAGTCTTGGTGATTTAACACTATGACTTGGGAGAGCAAAGAGCTGGACTCCAGTCTCTGCAATGGTTATTTAATACACTAAAAGCTGATGGAGGGACTGAACGCTGCTCTTAGTGAGTGCTCCGGATCCTGTTCAATTGTACACTGCCATGAATACTTTTCTTCCAGCTTCATTAGTCTTTAATCATAGATGATTAAAAAAGAGCAGCTTTGGCATGAGGTAATGAAAGTCCCTGAAACAGCTTATAACTTGACAGTTAAGAAAGGTTTCTGCAACCTGTGGGTTTTGGGTCCACCAAGAGTCACAGGAAGCTAAGCCAGGGGAGCAGGTGATGCTGAAGGGAGGAACCAGCAGCCCAAGAAGGAAAGAAGCTGTCCAAGCTCAGTTCAGAGCTTTTAAAAAAACCCTTATTCATTGCTTCCTTTTTAAAGCAAGCAGTGACAGACTTTGTTCCAGGGGTCAGGGCAGGGCTATCAGCCCTGAAAAACCCCTGTTGCAGCCCAAGGGGAGGGTACCCAGCCCAGGGACAGGCTGGGTGGCACCATCTCCAGGGTGCAGACAGTATCCCGCTCACACGCCCCTTCTTGGGCACCCTTCGCTCTGCAGACACTCAGGATCTGGATCGCATTAGTGTGGCAAGGTGCCTTCTGCCTTTTCTGGGCTTGGCCATTGTTCCTATCATTATCTTTTCAAGGGTATCAGCTAATTTGCCAAGTACTCTGTGTCAATGGACTCATGATAACAGTTTGAGAAAAGCAAACTAGCAAATGGATACTCAGGTTGCTAGGAAGCATTGGACCAAAAAAGGGACCTTGTGCTAATAATAAACTGGAGAGAAATTTGTTTTTCTTTGGTCAGCAACAAGTCTCAGCATTGGAAGACTTTGAAGTGCAGCTAGCCTAGGTTGGAGAGGGGCCCAGGAGACATCCTAACCTCCTATCAGCCTCAGGATTTGCAAACTTCAGTTAGTCTCTCTGAAATTCCTCAGGATAATATAGAGGGAAGGAGATGAAACAGCAGGCCTGTGTAACTCATGATTTCATATTTCCTCCTGTCCTGGTTTGAGTGAGAACAGAACTAATTCTGTTCAGTGATTTTACTTTTCAGCTCAGTTCTTCTAAATAACTGCACTGTCTGAAGTTAGCAGAGTGTTTTCACAGGCAGGGTCTACTTCTAGCAGTGATAACACCCCATGTTTAGAGTTACTACCAAGGATTGGTGTGCAGACCAAGGCCACTGCTGG